>CM076580.1:42609836-43170981 GCA_034641835.2 Pinus albicaulis
GATTTCTTCACACAGCTGTGGGTTTTTTCAGGGTACAGGAGGTGAAATTCCACCATGATTACACAGTGTTGATACAACGGCGATTTTTCACTAACAGAGGCATAAATGAAGTGGCAGAGATTTCTAGGCACGCAAACGAAGATTTTTGAACCCTAAACCAAGTTCTTCAAAGCAAGCCACTAGGTCAAAGAAATCATGGACCACCAGAGGATACGAATGTGAAGAAATCAATATATAGAAGGTTTTTTACATCAGCAGAATTTTTTTCTCCAAGAAAGGACGGGTTGCCCATACTGCTTTTACTCTATGTCGTGCTCCAAGGAATATTTCCACCGTGAACACAGTCCAAAGCCATCAGAACATCTGTTATGCGGTATGGCAGACTTCTCCACCATTTACTCACCCTTTGCTCTTTCTCCAAAGGTACTACAGGGTACTGTAAGCCACTGTGCATCAGGTTCATATCAGAGTACTTGGAGGCCTAAAGAGGATCATCCATGCACCCAAAGAATGCCAGAGATCAATGCATAGGAGTTAAAATAGAATGGGTTTCAGCCCTCTTTCTTTTCTGAGCTTTAATTCTTCATTTAGTTCTTCACCTACCTCCTATGTTGTCTTTCAGCTATAAAACTCATGAGAAAATTATTGTAAAGGTTGTTGATGATATATCTATGAATTGCAAGCTTTCTCTTAAGGCATGATCACTATGTAAAGTTGTAAGATAGGATGAAGAGTATGTTTTCAAACTGAATTTCAAGCTTTTGGAAAATGATGTACCTGATTGGTGTTGCTATTAATATGACAAGCACATTTATTTGGATCCTGATCTAAAGTTACGGTGATGTTTTTCTGTCTCTGTGTTTTATTTCATTCCATTTCAGTTCTTCTAGCTTGCACAGAAATCTGGCATAGGATTTGCCCTTGTTAGGCACCCTATGCTTCTGCTCTCCTTACCTTAATGTTTTATGCTAAATGTGTTATCTGATAATTGGTTTCAGTTAATTTAACCAGTGTAGTGGATGTTATTGCTTGCTAGCTGATGTATGAGTTAATGAATCTGCTTCTTAGATGTTCTTGTTAGAGTTTAATTGAATGAATTGTGAACACTAGGAGTTTAGAACTCTGACTCTGTCTCACTAGGATCCTTTTCAGTTAGTTAAACCTTTCTAAGTTCCCTTAGTTTGTTGCTTTCCTTTCTTTGAGAGTTGCCTAAGAGTATGTCCAAGCAGGTCTGGAGTTAAATTACCTCTGACCTGATCTATAGAAAGAAATTGGTTTACCCTCATTCTTTCACTTTCTTCCCTGGTTGTTTCACTCCACCTATCTTTTTAGGAATCAATGCTTTAGATGACTAGCCCAACTGAAAGCCAACATATTGAACAGCAAGTAAACCCTTTCCTGACTCCATTTTCCCAATGGTCTTGAATACTATCTGAATTTATCTCTCTTTGCCTAAAATCTTCTTTGCCTTGCATTGTCTTATATTGAACCCTTCATTCCTAATTCCCAACAACCAAATCAAAACAAATCAAACAAACAAACCTTGTTCCTATAACTAGTCTAACATATTAAATTTGAGCCTCAAAGACATATATACCTTTGACAATCATAGAGAGATCCCTCTCTGGACCCAGGAGGGCTAGATCCCGAGGTCTGAAAGTGGTTTTATGTTGTCTCATATTTTGGTATTGCCAACCTTGCCAAAACATGGGAACCCAAACATAATGGCGACCATACTGGGGAAAAAATATGAGAGCCCATAGCTGCTAAACATTAATCTATCTCCCAGTATTGTCACCAACATAATGACAACTCCACTGGGGACCTTTCTGAGTTTTCCTCACCTTACGATATCATAAGCCTCAGAAAACCTACAATCTCTGGTTAGATTGGTAGTTAAACATTCCCATTCACATATCAACCTCTATACCATTTGTTGTGTTCTCCCACACTCTTAGACAGAGTCTGGAAAGGGCCAGGTAGCCTCCAGATCTCACACTCTTTAGAGGTGACATATCTGGTAAATGCCCTCCCAGTCAATCTCTGGTTATATTTTGCTGCGTTTTCAAGATATCCTTGAACAGGGACATCTCATAAGCACTATGGTGGATAGTGTACCCTCCAGAAACATCCTAAAACCCTCCACCTAGCGACTCCATAGTTCCTAATCGATTCAAAGACTCCACTGGTGATCATTAGGCCTGCTGATTATCTTGGTTCACATTGGACTCCAATGGGAGACCAAAGCCATTACAACATCAAACACAATAGAAGCAACAAATAGGGTTAATCTGCTTGATTGGAAAACAACAGTCTAGCTTTCAGAACCATTCACACAAGAGCTTATCCTAACCCAAACCCACCTGAAATAGTTGATGACCCTGAGAGCATCCTCAGGAAATCACTTGCACCTAGAGGATCAACTATTTCCAGTTAAATCTATTGAGCTAACTTTGCACCTGAAGAACTTATAGTTCTATCACACTTTCATCTTGACCTAAACATACCCAATATATTACCAAGAACTAGGTCATTCAGTGTTCTAGATCAACTAGACCTTGAGCTTCCTGATTCACTTCATTCAAAACTTGGGGCTCTTCCACCCTAAATCTACTCAACAAAATTCTGTTGGTCCTAATATCCCTATCATCCATATACCAGCTGCCCAAGTCAACCCTTTACCTCATCAAAACATCATCATGGCAGCCTGGTATGCACCTCTGGTTTTACCTCAACCTCTAGTACCCTTACCCAATGATTATCAATCAAATATCCCACACCTCACTGCAAAAGAATCCACCACAACCCAACACCATGTAGATAGAATGGAAGATTCTTTTGACTACATGGAGATAGATGATGATACAGTCAAAATGAGAATCTTTTCCTAGAGCTTAGGGGGGGATGTGAAGAAATTGTTTATGGGCCTACCTCCAGGTAGCATCAATGACCTCCCAGCTCTATATCAGAGCTTCATAAACAAATGGGAGGCTAAGGCCAACCCTCGCCAAATCCTAGCAGAATATATGAGCCTTAAAAGAAACGTGGGGGAGAGTGTCCATGATTACACAACGAGGTTTAACATCATCTATAATGCTCTTCCTCCACATATGAAACCTCCCCAGGGCATGGCTCTGACCAAATACCCTAAGGGCTTTAATGTTGACATGGCCTACCAGCTTATGGAGAGATATTACAACACGTTGGAGGACATGGAAAAAGGAGCAGTGAGTGTAGACGCTAATCTGATTGAGAAAAGAGCAAGATTGAGAGCTGAGAAGAGGGTAACATATAGAGATGACGTTGTAGCTTCCACATCTGATCCCAAATATGACCGTTTATCCAAAAACATGGAAATACTAAAGAAAATGATGGCAAAAATGGTTGTCACAGTTAGCAATCAGAACAAAAACCAAAACCAAAACTTTAGAAGAAACAATAACACTCCGAATAGACAAAGAGAATCATATCAATAGGTTATACCCCCATTTCAAGAGAAATTTCTTGATGAAGATGAGGGAATCATAGAAGAGTCTAAAGGGAACACAATAAACATGTTTGAAACAGAGTATTCAATCCATAATTGTTACACAGAAGAAGATCAACCCTCACCCTCATATTGGGATGAGGAAAGATCAGAATCTGATGATTACAGATTTGGGTTTGAAGATGCCATCATGCAGGTCAGACAATATGAACTAAGAAGCAAGAATATTCAAGACAATCCCAAAACTAAGAATCCTGAGGTCACATTTAAGAAAAGGCCTAAGAAAACTTCTAAAGTGACCATTGAAGGTAGTAAGCCATCAGCTGAGAGTGCTGGGAAAAACAAAGAAAAAGACAACCAACAAATTGATAAACAGGGTCAACCCACTAGCAGCACTAGCACTACAATTAGTGCTCCTGATAAAAAATTCCCTAACACTGTACACAACGAGAATCAACACACTGATTCTGCCACTAAGGCAGTGGCTAATAGAACAGAGTTGAAAATTCCAAAGAGTCAGTGGACTTTCAATTTGGCGAGTGAGATTGAAAAAATTAAAATCTTTGTCCCACTCTCTGAGCTGGCCACTCAGGATGTATATAAAGGCCAAATTTTGAAAGCATTAAACTTAAGTGAGAACAGTGACACTGTAAATCTGAGTGATGATCAACCTGCCCTTTTATTTGTTCCAAAGATAGAAGGAAAGTTTCAGGAAGGGGTAGTACCACCTTTCTATATCAGTCTCAACATCCATGATAAGATTCTCCACAATGCAATTCATGATTCTGGGGCATCACACAACCTAATGCCTAAAGTGGTGATGGAAAGACTAGGCCTAGAGATAACCCGTCCCTATAAAGACCTATACTCTTTTGACTCTAGCAGAGTAAAGTGTCTTGGCCTGATCAAAGATTTATGTGTGAGCCTTTCCTAGATTCCAGCAAAGTGTATGGTCATGGAATTTGTGGTGGCAGATGTGCCACACAAGTATGGCATGTTATTATCAAGATCATGGGGAGCCAAGCTACAAGGGGAAATGCAGATGGATGGGGCTTATGCCACAATCCCAATATTTGGCCAACTTAGAAGACTGTACAGGGAGGTACAAATGAAATTCCTAGTCAGTAGCCCTGAAAAGCTTGAAAATTCTCCTCTATACTCTGTACATATAAACCTAGATTCCTTTATCCTCTGCCATGATGAATCTCTGGGGGAACCAAAATCTAAAAACGTAGATACAAGCAAAGGTACACTTGATGAAACAGAACCAATGGACTTTAACATAATGGCTACCCTAGACTCAGAGGATGAAGACGCAGAAAACCTTGAATAGTGCACTAAAACAACAATGCAAGGTAAACCAGAAATAGAATGCAATCAACCAATTAGTCACCTCTTTGACTTCCACACCCATAGCGAAAAACTAAACAGCCCACAGCATAGCGCAGACCCTAAAGCACAACGTAATGGAGGACCTATCTATAGGGAAAGAAAGGATAACAAAATCGAGAGTGAACCCCTGTGCGAGATGAGTTTCGATGGGTCCTGCACAAGAAGAACTGCCAGAGCTGGGGTATGGATACGAAACACAGAGAGTGACTACGTGGAGAGCCATGCCTGCAATCTGCATTTCAAATGTACCAATAATATTGCAGAGTATGAGGCCCTTATCCCGAGTTTAAATTTGTTGAAGAAAATAGGAGCCCATAGAATAGCCGTGCAGGGAGACTCTGAATTCGTTATAAAATAGGTGAACGGTGAATACACAGCCAAAAACCCTAGGTTGGGAGCATATAGGAATGATGCCGTGGACATATTGAAAAAATTTGTTTAATACGAATTAGTGTTTGTTCCTAGAAATCAGAACGTCATTGCGAATGGATTAGCTTGCCTCGCCAGTTCATACCCTAAGAATCCAAGAAACCAACAGATCCTAATACAAACCAGATTCATACATGCAGTGCCGGATAACGAAAAATACTGGCAGGTTTTTGAGGGCAACAAACAGATTGAAGATTTCCTGATAGGCAGAAACAAGTTTGAGTTTTCCGATTCAGAATCTACGTCTAGTGATAGCTGCCTAAGTAAGGAACCCTCAGACGAGGAAGAACCACCCTGTAACATAGAAATAAACACTTTAAATGAAGAAACTAGAAATTCAACCACAGAGTGTGAAAATGCAGATAGTGAAGAAGTAGAGGTGTTGCAGGCCAAAGATAAGAACATACCTCGAGGTATGGCACCGTTAGAAGACCTTTTTGACTTCAATGATGTGGAAAAAAGCCCACCATTGAGCACGCAGAATCTGACGCTGAAGAATGTAATATAGGCATAGAAGATAAGCCCAAAATGATTGAATTGGCTAAGTCTTTACCTGCAGAAATGAAAAATAAATACATTGAATTATTCAAGGAGTTCATGGATATGTTTGCATGGAGTTATGAAGACTTAAAGGCCTATGACATGATTTAAGGGCTAAAGACAAATAACTTTGAAGGAAAATCGTGGTTCTCTGTAATAAAAAACTTGGCAGTATCAAATTCCAAAGTAACCGTCTCAATGAAAAAGAGATTAAAAATATGTATGAGGCAGGCATAATAGTTCCCGTAAGGTTCTCTGATTGGGTTTCTAATTTAGTGGCTGTGAGAAAGAAAACTGGGGATATTAGATTATTATTGACTTCATAAATCATAATAGAGCCTCACTCAAAGACAACTACCCTTCACCAAAAATGGAACACATTCTACATCGGGTAGTAGGCTCAAAAAGGATTTCTTTGTTGGATGGCTTTTCAGGTTACAACCAAGTCTTAGTAATCCCAGAAGACCAACTCAAGATAGCCTTTACCACTCCATGGGCACCTTTATGTATGAAAAAATTCCCTTTGGACTGATGAACGCTGGTGCAACCTTCCAGAGGGCAATGGATATATCTTTTTCAGATGAGATAGGACACTTCATTGTTATTTACTAAGATGACATAACAGTCTATTCTAATACTGAAGAAGAACACCTAGAACATATGAGAAAAGTGTTTGAAAAATGTAGAAGGTTTGGTCTATCATTGAATCCCAAAAAGACTGTATTTGGGCTGCAAGAAGGAAAGCTTCTTGGCCACATTATATCAGAAAAGGGAATCATGATAGACCCACAAAGAGTTGAGGGAATACTACAGATCACACACCTAAGAGACATCAAATAATTACAGTCCTTTATTGGGAAGATTAACTTCCTTAGGAGGTTTATTCCCAACCTAGCTGAGCACCTTAGGAATATGACTAACATGCTGAAGAAAGGTGTGGGAGTTAAATGGGTTGTTGGAGCTAAAAAATCTTTTGAATCAATAAAACTTGCACTCACCCAAGCTCCTATTCTGATCAGCCCAGATTTCTCTAAAGATTTCCTGATCTTTTCATTTTTGTCCGAGCATACAGTGGCTGTAGTCTTACTGCAGAAAAATCCAGAGGGAATGGAACAGCCAATTGCCTTTTTCAGCAAAGCACTAAGGGATGCGCCCTTGAAATACAACATAATGAAAAAAAATGCCTATGCTCTTGTTAAGGCTTTAAAGGAATTTAGGGTGTACATATTGCATTCCCACACCTTTTTCAGCAAAGCACTGAGGGATGCACCATTTAAATACAACATAATGGAAAAACAGGCCTACGCTCTTGTTAAAGCTTTAAAATACTTTAGGGTGTACATATTGCATTCCCACACCATTGCTTATGTGCCTAACATAATAGTCAAAGATATTCTGTCCCAAGACCCAGATGGGAAAAGGGGAAAATGGATTGCTGTGATCTTAGAATACGACCTTGAGATAAAACCCACCAGACTGATCAAAGGTCAGGGCTTAGCTAAGTTAATGGCTGAATCAAATCTGCAAGCCGTTGAAATTAACATGGTAGCTGCCTTGGATGAGCAAGAAGGATTTCCTGATTCCACTGTTGAGGAGAAGTTTCAGAACTCTCCTTGGTACTCCGATATCCTTTATGTGCTCACCAACCTAAATGCCCCACCTGAACTGTCAAAGACTAAGGCCAGATTCATAAAAATAAAAGCCAGACACTACTGCATTTTGAATGAAAACCTGTACTGGAAAAATCCAAATGGCCTATTGCTTAAATGTTTGCCTGAAGCAGAGGAAGAAAATATTGAAAAAGAATTCCATGCTGGAGAGTGTGGAGGCCACCTGAACTGGAAGGCCACTGCAAAAAAAATACTCAGGTCTGGTTATTATTGGCCCACACTCTTCAATGACATCCATAAGATGGTAATTTCTTGCCACAAATTCCAGAGTTTCGAAGGCAAGAGAAAACTCCTTCCCCTCCCTTTACAACCCATCACTGTTGAAGGTCCTTTTATGCAATGGGGCCTATATTTTATTGGAGAAATCCACCCTCCTTCTTCTGCGCAACACAAATGGATCCTAACAGCCATAGACTACTTCACTAAGTGGATAGAGGCCATACCTACTAGGAACAACACAGATTCAGTCATCATTAGGTTCCTAGAAGGTCATATCCTCTCTCGGTTTGGCTACCGAAGGAAAATAATCACCGATAATGCTGCTGCTTTTGGATCCAAGAAAATGGTTGATTTTTGTCACAGGTATCAAATAGCGCTTGTTCATTCAACTACCTATTACCCACAAGGTAATGGCCTGGCTGAATCATCAAACAAGAGCCTCGTGGCCATCATCAAAAAACTGTTAGAAGAGAACAAAAAGTCATGGCATAACAAGTTGGTGCATGCCTTGTGGGATGACAGGCTTACAACAAAGAAATACATTGGCATGTCACCATTTCAGCTTGTTTACGGTACAGAAGCAGTATTTCCTACCAGCCTTGGGGTACCAGTAATCAAGTTGGTCCAAGAGATTCAAACAGAAAAAGACAGTATGGTGAGAAGGATAAACCCAACAATTCATCTTCAGCAAACAAGGGAAGATGTTTATAACAGAGCTGTCAAAGTTCAGGAAAACATAAAGAGCTTGTTTGAAAAGAGAACCAAAGCTGCTGATTTCAAAATTGGGGATAAAGTTCTGAAGTGGGACTCAAGGAGAGAGGACAAAGGAAAACACAACAAGTTTGATAGTTTGTGGCAGGGTCCATACATCATCCAGGCCACTGTGGGTCCAAATGCCTTCTTCCTATAGGAATTAGATGGTACAGAGCTGTTTGGGGGTCCTGTCAATGGTAGGATGCTCAAACACTACTTCTGCTGATTTTCAATTTCCAGTTTTCATTTCCATTGTACATACCATTGCAGAATTGTGTTTTCAAGAAAAGAGAAAATGTTCCAAAAACAGAGAGAAAAAAGAGGTTCAGACATGCTCAAAACATGAACCTCTGAGGTATAAAATATTGGCTCTAATATGCTCAAAACCTGAGCCGAAGAAAGAAAAGCAGCTAGTCCTAACATGCTCAAAATCTGGACCAGCAAAGAAGAAAGAAAAATCAGCTCTAACATGCCTAAAATCAGAGCTGAGATGAAGGAAAGAAGTGACTCAAACATGCCCAAAACTTGAGTCACAAGAAAGAAAGAAGGATACTTCCAGCTTTAGATTCCAAGCCTTCAAAGTTTTGTTTCAGTTTCCTGCAAGTTTCTGTCCATGTGGAACTGTTTTTATGTCTTGGATCCACAACAAACTAGACTGTACAATCCTAGTTTGACTATTTTTAAATTTTTGTTGTAGAATGTAGAGAAGAAATCTGCTGGACAATTTAATCCCAGTAGATATTAGATCAGGTAGAGAAACAAATGAGACCAACAGTCTAATATGGTCTCATGGAGTAATAAGGGTAGATTTAGAATAGGTTTATTTATTGTTGTAAATAAATGATGTAAAGGGTCTGCTAGTTCAAATGCACCCTAGAAGAAAAATGCTAGGATTGTAGAATGGGTAGGTAGATTATTTGGGAATTTTTCTGCTGATCTATAATATTTGTGGCAGCTGAAATCAAAGAAGAAATTTGGCTTAAGTAGTAGACATCTGGCCTACACCAAAGATCATTTTCTGAATTCTTGACTCCTTCAAGAAGAAGCCATCCCCATGTGGAGCCACTGTTAGCCCCTTATGAATTCCTTGACAAGCAAGCAAGGGGCTAGATTGTCTTCTGAGCCTCCAAGGAATGAATTTCCCTTGAAAACACATCATCCTTGAAGTCTTGTTATGTTTCCTGCTTTTGACTATTTCCCTCTGCTAATCTGTTGTCCATGAGCCTTGCTGAATGATAAAAATTGTGCCCCAAAGGCCATTTTCTGTCCCTTGTTCCTCTGCAGAATTCTCCTTTTTTCCCCTTTTCTTCCCCTCTTCAAAACCCCCTTCTATCCCCTCTTTTTCCCACTAACCCTCTAAAATTCTCCTAAAATCCCCCTTGAATCCTACCCTTGCCCTCTGTTTGGCCAAATTTCCCAATTTCCTCCCTATCGTTACGCATTCCCAACCTGAAATTTCATTAAAAATGGGCTAAAACCCACTTTTAAATATTATAATAGGGCTTAGCCCCTTTTTCTGTCAGCCCTAACCACTTCCCCACATACGCCCAAGTGCTAAGACCAAGCGCTCAAGTCTTGAGTGCTAATTGCATCGGAAGATCGGGTCGAAGCGTTAAAATCCTTTGTAACACCGAAAAGTTCCGATGCGATTGTTTTGTTAACAAGTCTCGCGACTTGATATCCACCATTGATCCCTTTGTCGATCCAACAGCCATTGCGTTCTCCGCCTAATCGCAATCAGAAGTTCTATTGTGTGTCACCCCTGTCCCCCTCCGATTGCGATCCCCCGATACACTTCTCCACCATCGATTACCGTGCGAATCCAACGGTCATCGCACACCCCAATCGCAATCGGAAATATGTTAATGTGTCACCCTTGCCCTTCCCGATTGCGATGCTCTGAAGTAAATCTGACCGTCCATTGGATCTGAGATCTGACGGCTTAGATCTGATCGCATCTCCAACTCCGCTGGGTCCCACTTGTACGTTCTTGTCCACGTACTTTCATTACATTTTCTTCCATTTCCTTTGCATTTTCGATTTTAACTAAATTTCTGTGTTTGCATTGAAGTCTTACATTCCATATTCATTTCATTCATTTTCATATATCATTCCACTGTGTCAATCTCCACCGCTAATCTTTGTCCCCGGACCACAATCTAACAGTCTGCGCTGCATTCCACCACCAAACCCTATTGTTCATTGTTTTCACCATTTTAATGCATGTTCACCACTGTGTTGACAAAAAGCCACCATTCCACCACTGCCGCACAATCATTCCGCCTGTCCTCCGTAACCATCCACCTCCTCCCTGCATGTTTTTCTTCACACAGTTGTGGGTTTCGCAGAGTTTATGAGTTGAAATGCTGCCATGTTTGCACAATATTGATACAACGACAAGTTTTCGCTGACAGAGGTATAAATGAAGTGGCAGAGAGTTCCAGGCACGAAAACGAAGATCTATAAGCCTCAAACCAGGTTTTTCAAGGCAAGATACCAAGGTCAAAGACCTCATAGACCAAAAGAGGATACAGATATGCAGAAGTTATTATACAGCAGGTTTTTCTACATCAGCAGAATGTTTTCCTCCCAGAAAGGACGGGCTGCCCATACTTTTTTCATTATATGCCGTGCTCCAGAGGAGATTTCCGCCCAGAACACAGTCCCAGACTATTAGAGCATCTGTTCCACTAGTATGGCAGACCATTCAGTCATTTGTTTACATGTTTTTTTATGCACCAAAGGTACTACAGAGTACAGCAAACCAGAATGCATCAGAAACATACCTGGAGTAAATGAAGCTTAACGAAGACCATTTTTTTCCTCCAAAGGTGTGAGAGATTAATGCTCAGAGTTTAAAACAGAATGGGCTTCGGCCCTCTCTTTCTTTTCTGAGTTTA
This sequence comes from Pinus albicaulis, assembly GCA_034641835.2. Classification (NCBI taxonomy): domain Eukaryota; kingdom Viridiplantae; phylum Streptophyta; class Pinopsida; order Pinales; family Pinaceae; genus Pinus; species Pinus albicaulis. Next base: position 42,621,227 of record CM076580.1, read on the forward strand.
ATGTTTCATTTAATCTTCTACCTACCTCCTTCGCTCCTCTTCAGTTATAAAAATCATGAGAGAACTATTGTAAAGGTTGTTGATGAGATATCAGAGAATTGCAAGTCTTTCTCTTGAGGCATGCTCACTGTGTAAAGTTGTAAGATAGGCTGAGGAGTATGTTTTCAAACTGATTTCTACCTATTGGAAAATGATGTACCTGATTGGTGTTGCTCTTAATATGACAAGCACATTTCTTTGGATCCTGATCTAAAGCTGCGGTGATGTTTTTCTGTCTCTGTGTTTTATTTCATTCCATTTCAATTCTTCTGGCTTGCATCAGAAATCTAGCATAGGATTTGCCCATGTTAGGCACCCTATGCTTCTGCTCTCCTTGCCTTAATGTTTTCTGCTAAATGTGTTATCTAAGAATTAGTTTCAGTTAATTTAACCAGTGTAGTGGATGTTATTGCCTGCTAGCTGATGTATGAGTTAATGAATCTACTTCTTAGATGTTCTTGTTAGAGTTTAATTAAATAAATTGAGAACATTGGGAGTCTAGAACTCTGGCTTTGTCTGACTAGGATCCCTTTTAGTTAGTTAAACCTTTCCAAGTTCCCTCATTTTTCCCCTTGCCTTTCTCTGAGAATTGCCTGAGAGTATGTCCAAGCAGGTCTGGAGTTAAATGACCTTTGACCTGATCTATAGACAGAAATTGGTTTACCCTCATTCCTTTACTTTCTTTCCTGATTGTTTCACTCCACCTATATTTTTAGGATCCAATGCTTTAGATGACTAGCCCAACTGAAAGCCTGCATATTGAACAACAAGTAAACCCTTTCCTGACTCCATTTGCCCAATGGTCTTGAATACTATCCGAATTTATCTCTCTTTGCCTAAATATTCTTTTTCTAGCCTTGTCTTATATTGAAACCTTCATTCTTGATTCCCAACAACCAAATAAAAAAAAATCAAACTAACAACACTTGTGCCTATAACTAGCCTAACATCTTAAACACTGAGCTTTAAAGTCATACACCTTTGACATTTCATAGAGAGATCCCTCTTTGGATCCAGGAGGGCTAGATCCTGAGGTCTGAAAGTGGTTTGATGTTGTCTCATCTTTTGGTCTTGCCAATCTGGCCAAAACATGGGAACCCCAACAGATCCTAGGAAGAGTTTGATTTTAGTACAAAAGAAAAAAATTTGCCTTATTTCAAAGGTTTTTGCATAGCTGTTTAAATATCTTTAGTTTCAATTAGAATTTATGGGATCTATTGTTTATGGCTATTTTATCCTATTGTAAATGTTGTGTGTCAATGTTGTCAATTTCCATGCAAATCCAATATATGGTGCGTACCCTAGGAAAGTAGGCCAAGAATATGTGTGCTAGTGCTGTCAGTTTTCATGCATGTGATGCAAACATATGCAAATAGGAACGTTTATTTGTTTTGAAAATAATAGAGAAAAAAACCACAAATATCCTTAAAGCAGCGGTAAATGATAATTATCTAGTTTTTTTATATAGCAACTATGTCTGAAAATGCACGACCATTGGATTACATAATTATACTATACAACATCAACCAAATAAATCCATACTTTCATATTTAAATAAATTTATACTCTAAAAATGGCAGCTAATTGATTCACAATATTCATTGTCAGGACTCGCAATTTGGAGGTGGACAGAACGTGACAAATCAAATATTTTCTTAAGATTTTTCCAGATGAGGACTTCGAAATTGAAGTGACAAATGCCACTCGATGTATTTTCTTGTATGGTGAAACCTGCACTCAAGTACAACAACAAATTTCTCTCTTGAGTGAACAAGATAAACCAAAGCTTTAGGTTTATTTTTAAATACCCTAGGACTTTGTAATTTGGAATTGAAGTGACAAATGCCACTTGATGTATTTTCTTGTATGGTGGAACCTGCACTCAAGTACAACAACAAATTTCTCTCCTGAGTGAACAAGATAAACCAAAGCTTTAGGTTTATTTTTAAATACCCTAGGACTCTATAATTGGCCTCAATATGAATCAGTTAGTTGGCAAACAAATTTGAATATAAAACTTTCATAGCTCACATAACTTTAAAAAATACTTACATAACTTTACAAAATACTTACAAGTTCCAATATAAAATTTTCTTACATAAAAGATTCTGTGAAAGTGAATCATCAAGGGAATAGAAACCAAAAGTAAATGTACAATTGGAAAAAAAATAGGGAAGTGTTACATTTACATGTTTTGGAACAAAAAAATTTAGATCCTCCTCGCACATATTGCTACCAAGCCTCCTCACAACAAATGACATTGGTACTTGAACTGCTTCCTCATCAGGATATCTAAAACACAGAATGCATACTTAAATTAATTATAAGGTATGCAAAAATCTAAGACACAGAATTGCATGCTTAAATTAATTAGAAGGTATGCAAAATCTAGCGTGCAAATGAAAGAGGATATGCATTAAATCTTGCAGGGTCTGTGCTATGAACCCAAATATTGAATTTTGGCTCAAGAATTTTAGTAAATGCTACTCACGAAATAATAGTTGCATCAGTAATATTTGGGTTTGAGAGGAGCAATTCCTATAATTCTGTTGAAGCAACCTCCCAAAAAAATAAAATTTTGTGAAAAATATTTTGATTTGCATCAAAATAAAGGACCCTGAAATGCTAATTCTTCTTGGGCAACTTGCCAAAATTTTAACAAATAATTTGAGAGGATAAATATATTGAATTTTCATCAAAATAGAGGTCCTGAAATGCTTTGTACTTGATCAACTCCTTTAATTTGTCCACAACAAAACTCTCCTCACCTAATTTTATACATCAATCTTCAAGAATGTCTCTATGTTTTGGGTAGTGTGGATGGAAGCATGATATGGGCTCTTCTGAGGCAGTGTGGATGGAAGCATGGTTCGAGTTCTTTTGAGGCAGCATGGCTGGAAGCATTGTCTGAGTTCTTCTATGGTAGCATGGGTGGAACTGTAACCTGAATTCTGGTCCGAGTTCATAATTATATCTACGATGTGGTTAGGGATTTTTTATGATGGGTTTATCTTGCAGCTAGAATATTGCAGTAAGGAGTCTCCCCTACAGTAAAATCCACATGCCTAGAGACCTCTATTCTGGTAACTAGTTTCTTCTTAGACAACTAGAGCTTATTGGACAGATCTACTATACACAGTTGGTTTCATTAGTGGGCTAATGTTGCATGCCACCGTCCATCTTATAAGGCCATGGATCTACTAATAGAGCTAGTGCAAGAAATTCTATGAGGAACGCTGTTGAAAGGTTTTCCCTAAGTCTGATCCATTAGTTATGTTCAGGTGCCCTAACCTGAAGATTGACTCAGTTTAGGTGTAATGTTGTTATTGACAAGTTATTTGTTCCCTTCAATGTACTCTCTCTACTGAACACTTGATATTGGATAATAATATGGATTGATCAAGGGTTTTCCCCTTCTTGGGGTTTTTCCTTGGCTTGTGCCATATCGTTGTGTCCCCTTGTCTTTGCTTGTATTCTACTCATTCATTCAATGTTATTTCAACAGTTATTGTCATGTGATGATTAATATGTTTGCCTAATGATCTAATGTAATTAATTATGGGCTGATGAAGTAACTATCTCAAGCAAAGAACATGTTAACTAAATTAACACAGTTTTAGAGCTAGGAGAAGCCAAGCCCAAGAAAGAGCTTCGAATGACAGATTCTCTGAGTTTTGTATGCAATTTTATTGGGAATATTGCTTAGCTCTCAACGTTAATCAACTGTATTATACAATGTTGTTTATATGTTTGCTAAGTTGCACTGGTTTCGGCATGGAAAAAATAAACAACATGTTTGCAATGAAAAAGAAGGAATAATCTCCTATTTAATAATGATTGAATTCAGCAATCTCAGAAATTTTGTTGAATCACCTCAATTCAAAGAACATCATTACTGAATATTTTTCTAACAGTAACAACTGTATGGATGATGAAGATGATACACTCTCTGATTTGATGACACAGGTCTAGTTACCTTGTGTTTGTATCTGCAATTCAAATATAGATCTCCATGGAAGAGTATTATGAGGATGATCTCGTTGCTATCAATGAAGGCCGAATCTACCATTTCGAAGCTAGTGAGGGGAGTATATAGTAAGGCTGATCCATTTCTCCTCCAAGATTAGAAGCAAAATCTGATAAACTGATTGACGCCTTGTTTTTCTCGAATTTGGATCAGGCTCCACGAGTTTATGCAGAAGCGAGTGAAAAATTTGTACGTAGAGAGAAGGGCCACATATTATTTGTCTTAGTAGCAAACACAAGGACGAATTATTTAATGTTCCAATAGTAGTCTTAAAGGGCCGAATCATTTTGTATTTCAGCAGGGGTTTCAAGGTCGAATTGTGCACAATATAAAGAGGTTGAAATTTCCCTGTACCACGCTGGAGTGAATACACAACAGGAGAGGGCCAAGTTAGGGATTTGCCTAGCTAATTCAAGCCAGAGTTTGAAATTTCCCTTTGTTGTACAATATATCAGTTTGTGAGACTCTTATTCCTACACTACATTGAGATTGGAAGAATTGATATGGCCTTTGTCACAAAAATAAGATGTTGTAATGTTCAATGTTGAACATTCAAAACATTTGGGTATTCTTAGAGGACCGTAAGCTATCTTTACTAGTTGTACATGAGATTTCTTCACAGGAGTTCAAAGATATTTGTTTTCGAGGCCATATACTATCCTCTGTATAACGTAGGTGTTGTGGGAGAGTTCTATTTCTTGTGGGATGAGTCATGCTAGAGTCCCATGAGTTTCCTTGTTGGATATTCTCGCATTTATCACGTATTTGGAGTCCACACCAGCGAGTTCATTCATATAATTGTGGAGTTTATCATCGTTTATTGCCCTTCCGATGGAAATTTTGCTGGGTACTAGGGCAGGAAACATCCTAGCCTACCAGCATGGCTAATGCAGTGAATTTCTTGATTACCCAAGAAATTGGTGTAGTTCTGGTGAAAAGGGTCTCTCTGTGTCTAGTATGACTAGGATCCAGGATAGGGGTTTTATTACACTCTTGGATGACATCCCTAGTAAATATGAAGTTATGAATTTATATTGTATACCACTGTTGACACCTTTGACATGTTTTTATAATTCTGATAGAACAGTAGCCATACAAATCTGGTGTGAGTTCTAATCTCCCTGGTACACTTCTTCCAACATATTATAAACTTTCACATCTAATATATATATGGTTATTATTCTATCAGAATTATCAAAACATGTCAAAGGTGTCAACAGTGGTATACAATATAAATTCATAGCTTTAGATCAAGCATATAGTGGTGCATCAATGACTGCCGAACAATTCTGTATCATAGCCCAGTTGAATGTAAGTTTTCAGATTGTTTATTTGACCCGGGAGGCTATTATTGAAAATATATAGCAAAGATGGTGGATCAATTTGAAGATTTTATCTTGATGAGGTATAGAAGTATATTTCCTCTTAAATGACAATGGCACCATGATTACCTCCTCTTGAAAGTCAGGACTGTGTTCATACTTGATAAAGGATAATGATATCTCTAGTGAATGTCATCTATTGTCTTATGGTCATGAGAATCAATGACCATCTTAATAAAGGAATTGGCCTAGTAAGTTCTACCTGTGGTTTTTCTATGATCTACCTACTCTTAGCATAGTTGATATAACTATTTAGATTGCAAGAGGGAATGGAACAAAAACCATTATGAAATCATGGACCTATCAGTCAAGGATAGATCCCTGTATATATGTCATCAGCCCTTTCTATGTGTGATTTCATCTTATGTATAGTTGTCTACTCAATAGTCAAGTGGCTATGGTGATATGATTTTAACCTCTGTAAATTGATAGTCTTGTTCACAATAAGGATGTAAACAAGAAAGATGTAAAATCTGGTTATCCGATCTTTTCAAAGGTTCCACAACACTCTGTCTTTGTCAAAGGATACTTCACCCTTGAAGTATAAAAAGATTCATCCAACCAATTTAAAGAATAACCTCATCGATTCTTTAGCTTCCTAGAAGTATTTTGCTCACTGTAAGCTAGATAATCACGTGACTCATGTCATCAAAAGGAGGTACACAATTATCGATAGAAGACCTAATTAATCTATTAAGAAAGGTTCAGATATATCCTTGCTATTTGAATGGATGCATGGAAGCTGCATGATCACGACCTTGGTTATATTCTGGCAAGGTCACTCCTTTTATATATCCAATAGAAGCTATTGTCAAGGCATACACTTGCAGCTATAATGACCCTCTCATCTATCGATGTAAGAGGGAGTTGACCCAGCCTTGTTGAAATACACTTTAAGACCTGATTTGGTTTGTCATGGACCATTCAATATTAACTGAGCTGGCAATCAGAAGACTGGAAGAGCACCTTCTGGGATCCACCATGAAAGGATCATTGCCTGAAGGTAGTTACTCTAAGAAACATGGCTTATTATGAAGAATCTTAGTGAGTCACTACCATTAAATATTGCAGCAGAAGTATTTCACATATTTCTGTATATGGTTCAACAGAGGGCACTCCTACTTTATGGCATGACTAAATGGATAGATCTCATGTTGAATAGGTTTCCTGGTGAGCACTTGGCTAAGACAAGCATAGGAAAGCATAGAACAACGAGGTGAGGAGAACATAAGAGTTATTTTTTTGGGTTATTCCTTCTCAAAATTGGACAAAAAATTATTTTGGCAGCCATATGTGGTAATAAAGACCTCTGACCTACAATAATCTCTTCAGATATGTGTGGCTCAGAATAGCAAAAATGTGGAGGATTGTTTAAGGGCCAAGAGGCCTATTATAAGGCCCTCTCTTCTAGCCGCAGAGGTAGCATTATGTGAAGCGGTTTTAAGTTTGAACTGTGAAGAACCTTGAATTACAGTCACCTTGAAGGCTACCCTTGGACCTGTGGCAGCTCTTCTGTGAAGTTTTAGAGGCTTGGACCATGCACCTAAAATATGTTATGCACTTTATTCAAGGTACCTCTGTTTTCATGCTCTTAAGGATTTTCTTATAATTGTTAATGAAATAAATTTTAGCATTATTTATGTGTTATTAATTTTCTCCCACTCACCAAACTTGTCCCAATATTTACCAACAAATTGATACACACACAAAACTAAAGGATGAAATAATACATTCCAGAATGGACATCCCCTAGCCAAATCAAGGTATTGAATGTGTTATGCAATAGAGCAGGAAATATGGAGAACAAATAGAGAAATCTATGATGGATTTTTTGGATCAAGTTTTACACTAAAAAAAACGCTACATTGGTGTAGTAGAAATGCAACGAAATGTCTTAAGAAACTGAATGTTTTCCACTCTATAAACTTGAACTCGAAGCAAGTGAGGTGCCAAATATGCTGAGTATGGAATCTGAAACAGTCTACTGGGAATGGTATTTGTAATGGAGATAACCATGCAACAGGAAATGTCCACACATATAGAACTGGTACCAAGAAACAAGGGAAAGAAAGAAATCTCATATGTTACATTAAGATGTGGGGTAGAAATTTTACTTCTGATTCAATACATTAAGGTGTTTCAAGTAGAAATTATTGGAGATAAACTGAATGCATTATAAAACATGATTGAGGACTGTGGATCAATGTTATACAGTACACTCAATGATCAATGGGTGTTTACTGCTGGACAATAGACAAGGGTGGTTACAGCTATCATCTCCATCATTAAGACTGTTAAAATCTCTTTATTGTTCCTAGCTTAACAACAAGCATCTTGGATCAAACTGTTAAAAGAATTCCCTTTAATCAAAGCAAATCAAGCTCTATGGATGTGAAGCCAGTCAATGATATCTAATAAATATTTCATGTATTTTACTTTTCAAATCTGCCTCATTTAATCCAACTCGAAACCTGGTTAGATAGATGGGCTAGTTCAAAAACCCAGTTCTGGTTTTTAAAACTATGGGTGCAACATATCATCCAATAGTATGCAACAACCTCATCATAGGGGTGCCGCAGCACTTTGAAATTCTCCAATGACACAGAATTTTAAATAAAATAAAAGGGAAATACATATATGAATCTCATTATTAAAAACCAACAAAAGTATTGACTTCATCTAGCCCAATTAACTTGGAAGCAGCAAAATCACCTAGCTCATTTACATGTTCATCTTGTTGCTCATGTAGGACCTGAAAAGAGAGAAACAAATCTAAATGAAAGAAATAATTGTCTGTCTTAACAAGAGATGGGGTCCAACTTTGCTGGTGCCTATCCACAATCCATCTTGATTTCAGAACATCAAGAGAAATATAATTGTTGTTCTCCTCATTAATTGTTTCTAGACCTAATATATTCATGATAGCCAAATTTGTGGCCTCTTTATTCTCAGGAGAACTTCTGCTTACAGTGCCACCTGGAATGACTGGAGAACCAAACGATCTGCTTCTCAAGGATGTGATTTTCCTCTTAGCATGAGAATTTCCAGTAAATAGTGCTGACTGAAATGAATGTCTTGGAATATGTTGTGAAAGCAAACCATGAACATAATTCAGTGACTTAACAAGAGCTCCTGAGGCAAATGCTGCAGAATTTGAGGTTGGAGAAGATGAATTGATAGATGCAGTCGATGTTACATGCTTACTGTTTGCAGACTGCACCCATGGAGAAGCCTTCTTGTTGGTAATGACATTGCACTCAGCAATTGGATTCACACAAAACAAATCAAACTGCTCTAGAGTCTCTATCCTAGGTATATACCTGCATCAACCATCAAATATTTGGGGAAAAGAATCAGATGTGTGAAACAACCAGAGGAAATTTTGCAAATGCAATTAGGTCTATATTAACTATTGAAAATGACGCACAGAAAAGAAATATTTTGTTTTATAACTATTTTGGAAATGTATGTTCAGAAGAATCAAATTTTGAAACAACAAGAGGAAATTTTGCAAATATATTTGGCTCAGTATCCCCAATTGAAAATGACAAAGGATAACGATCCTTTATTTTATATTATTTTGGCAACGTATGTTCAGAGGAAATTAAAAAATGGACACAAACCCACACACAAAGAATACCTACAATATTTGCACATGTGACAACCATATGACAACGAACTGTATATACATCTTGAATATCTATATTTAATATATGTATCATCAAAACTGAAGTGTTTGATAACACAATAAAGACAACTGTCTATCATTTCATCTTTTTTACAAGTCAAAAAATCTGTTAATGGTATCTACCTGAAGCAATAGAATATTTTCATATAAACTTGAGCCGTAATTTAAAAAGAAAAAGGAACCAATTATTGGATATCTCTACTATAGAACAAGAACTATACGAAACACTACTAGGATAAACTCACCTAAAGAGATATCGTTTGAGAAGTGCTACACACTTTGCAAAAAATGGAGGGTTGTTTAGTCCAAATAAATAAAATTTGTTAGCAGTTTCTTAGGAAATGAAAACAATAGACAACTTTTATACTAAAGACTACGAAAAGAAAACTAAAATAGAAGATGAGACACAACTGTATTGGCAATCCATTAATCAATACACAAGACTTCTAATGAAGATATCAACAATAGGAAATACTATATATCAAGGTACAATACTCCCAATCATAGTTTTAAAACTTGGAACTGGTCTTTGAACTGGACACCTATCAAACCAGACTCAATGGACCCACTTTTAAAAAAACACATAAAATAATTAAAATTTTAATGAAAAAAATACTTTTAAGATTCCAATCCACGATAGATAAAATATGAAAAGTTTGTTCATCTTTATACCATGTGAGGGTGAATATGTCAAAATGGCACCAAGTACAATACATACCATCAACATAACACATAAACGATATGTCTCTGAATGGCCTTTAGAGTCCAAAAACCAAGCTACAAGCTACTGGGCCACTCATCAAACTTGTCCCAATATCTACCAACAACTTGTGGTCGAGTATCTTTACCTAGGACAATAGCAACCAATCACTTGTACTCAAATATTCTCAACATATGTTGCTTCCATGTATTGTAGTTCTTACCAAGAAATCTTTGGGTAAATTACAATGTGATGTTAAGTCAATAGGTGATCCTTACACAAAAGAATATAAAACAAAGAACAAATATGTAACAACTCTCTATCAATTTTTATTTTTGGTATTCTGTTGGTAGGGAATTGGAGATGTACATGTATGCAGAAGCAAGACAATATCAGGTCTTGGTAATTTGAGAGAGACTAGGGGAGCCATAAAAGATAGGCTCTTTGGCATCCATTTGAAATAGTGATTGGATAAGACAATAAAGAGTCTTAGTATATGCTAGTAGAGATTTGAGAGGAGTTCTTAGGGTCATATTGTCATATTAGAAGCCATCTATCCCAAAGTCAACTTTCAACCTACTGAAGGCTTGAAACTGATAGCCAGCAGGACATTCATAACAAAGGAATATGTGCCTTAAGAAAGGAAACAGGGAAAGGCAATAATTTTTATAGTATTTCATTTTTCCAAAACCTTGAAGTCTCTTATTGGTTGCCAAAGATTATAGTTGGGTGCTCTTATCTTTTCAATTTGGATGCAAGGGTACTTGAGCGTGGCCCACAGTTGCTTCCTTACTATGAGGCTTAAAAGGTAAGCTATATGACTTGCTATCATGATTCACTGATAGCAGTTCCAAGGTCATGAGTCACCTATTTGTGAGGATCATTTTTCCCAGCTCAAAGGTGTAAGGCAGCCAATGAGGTTTTCTGTGCAGCATTTATAAATAATAACAACCTTCTTCATCAGTAAGGCATAACAAGGCTGTCTTTAATTGACATTATTAAGCACCTAGTGGAATTCAGTACTTTTGTAACTCACCCAGCAGTATACCCCTCTGAAATTTAATTGATTAATTACAAATATTATTGCTACTAGATACCATAATTTAGGATGCACAGTACCACATAGAAAATCATCAATGTTATCTGATGGAATTTAAACAGCTCGGATAATTGGGAGAATTTTCAGTCATCCTACGATTACCATTTCTCAACCAAAGTATGCAAGACACATTCTCGCATGATTTCACATTAGTGACTACAAGCGAGTATCCATAGCTTTCTTATTAGGGATAAATCTTGAGGATGGAAAGATAGACTATTAGTTAATTTCACATTGTAATGTCAGCTTGTGGGGAGTCTTCTTTATCTCACTCACTCTCCTATTGATATATCATATGTCATATGAGAATTTTTCAAATACATATAGAATACCCTTGAGCTATACTTGAAATTCGCAAAGCATATGCTTCGTTATTTCTAGGGAAAAATCACCCATGGGATTCGTTATGCAACAAATTTTTATTTGGATCTCATTGGGTTATCAAATTCATACTAGGATGACAACAATCTTAATCATAATTCTACCTATGGTTATGTACTTAGATTAGGATTTGGCAAGCAACCTACCATTACTTTAACATCATTAGAGGCAGAGTATAAAGGAGAAATCAATGTCGCCATTCAAGCCATTTGGTTGTAGCATTTCCTTTCTAAGATTGGTATCATTTTCCATCATCTAAATCTCATATGGTGTGACAAAAAATATACACTCAATTTTGGTATAGATCTAATTCATTCAGAGTGCACCAAACATATCAAGACCATTGAGAGAGATGTATCGTTGATGCATATCTACTTCTCATGTATGATTCCTAACTACTTTTACATGAGTCTATGAATCACATGCATGTATCTTATAAGCATGCATGACCATGCATGGCTCCAAACCTCCAAGTATCTGTGGAGCAACCTCGAGTTAAGGTGTAGTGGTAGGATCATCTAAGGTATAAGTCATGTTGCAACAATTCCTTACTCAAGGTTGTTGAGAATATTCCATACTACATGAGGAAGTATTATCTTGATATTTAGCAACTATTGGTCTAACAAGTAGGAGAATGCTTAACTAGAAAAAAATATCTATCTAGATCCTTAGTTGTGCTCTAACAATTTTATAGTAAGTTTTTTTTTTTTTTTTTTTTTGGAGAGAGAGAAAAACTACTAAGTGGTTACCAACCTCCCGTCTTGGATCTGCATCATTGTCACCACAAGAAAAATGAGATAGTAAAATCCTAGAAGTCGTAAGGTTAGGAACCTGTCCACAATTATTAAGCTTGAGTTACTGCAATGTTAGTGGAACAAGGGGGAATCAAAAGGTATAAGAATGATGTAGAACATGAAGTGTAATCATGATCTAAAAAGTGAATCTAACCATTGAAAATTGAAAGCACCTTTGTAGAACCTTATAATGAAAAATAAGTTTGATTATTAAAATGAACTGACTTTTTTGAAGAGCCATTATTAAAGAGTAAGTATGATAAAGGTGAAAGTGATTATGGAAAATTCACCGTAAGTATAATAGAATAAGAAACAAAAAAATTGAAGGAAACTATCAGAGGTGTTGTTGTTGCGATAAGAGAAGTGAATATGAAAGAAGAAAAATATTTTTTTTAATCTTACAAAGTGAACACTAAATTTCAATCAATTGTAGTTTAGGACTACATAGAAGTCAAAAACAATTTGAATTGATATAAGTGTTTTAGGCCTAGCTGATACTAAGTTAGACCAATAGGAAATAATGTTCATAATTAGGAAGGGTTTTCTAGTTCTTACAAATGTAAAAATTGAGATTAAAGGGGACCCTTAAAGAATATTCATTTTTAGAAAGATCTTTTTAGAAAAATTACAATCTCGATAGTTTTTAGAAAATTATTGTAAATCTTTTCAATGATTGAAAACGATTCAAAATCATGAATTAAAATCATGGGTGAAACTTATCTTTTAGCCTTACCTATCACAATTCTACTCATAAATTTTTATACTTAATATTAAGTGAAATTTTATGTTTTCATAATAACCTATATTTTTTCCAAATGAATGTCTGTATATAAAAAAAATATTGTTAGTGCGAGTTCTAATCACAAGCGTACGAAAAAATCCCACTTTACTTGTGCATAACAAACAGCCCTAACATCAAATATGGCTGCCAATTTCTTTACATATATAGTTAGTTGACCAAGAAAAATGCTAAAAAATCCATATCTATGCAGTTAAATACATTGAGTAAATAAATGCAACAGTTGCTCCATGCATCCAATAGACAAGACAAGAATATTTTTAAAGAATTTTTGTATTTATGACACCTGGGAAGGGAACATAGAAACATGTTACTAGTCCCCCTCAATGGTATGGGTTCTTATATGTCCTCAGTGCTTTAGATCTGAAATCCTTCTCTCTTGATGGTGTAGAAAACCCAGGCAAAAATGGAACTCAAGAGGAGCTCACAAGCAAAAAGATAGAAAAAATATTACAATGATGGAGGATCAATGTCAGGCCAAGAGTATAGATGCAAAGTGATCTTTAGGCAACAAAAGGTAGTGAATGAATGGAAAAAACCTTCTATTTATAACAAAATATTGAGTTAGTCTAGATATTGGTGCATAATTAAAATATTATTAACCAAACCTAGATCCAACTTTTATAGAATATTTTTTTATATTTGTTGGAGAGAAAAATAATTTGAATTTTTTCAAATATTTTTTTGTTTTGTAAATAATAAATACATACATGATTTATTTATCATTGTAAGGATGTATTTGAGTAATAATTAAATAAATAATGATTTATTCAATTATTTATAAATGATTTGGTCAAATTTAACAAGGAATATTATTTAAATAAGGTTTAAATAATTATTCCTAGAAAATAATAAGATAAATAGTGATTTATTTAATTAATTTTCCTATTTTGGGTTAAATATGACTAGGAATATTAATTGAACTGTTGTTTAACTAATTATCCCTTGAGGAAAATCAAACAAATCTGGATTTATTCAATATTTCCTCATGGGGTTTCCTGTTTAGACCAAAAACAACTTATAAATTATGGATTACTATGTTATTTTTCATAGTGAAAGCAATTTTACTTAGGGTAAAATTGGTCTTACATGGTGTACTTTGGTCCATCTAATAGTAACATGTTAGATGAAAAAAAATTGGTGTAACAGATTGCCCCCTAGCGTGCGAGTGTTAGGAGCTAATCGTATGACCGAAGTATGTTGTAAGAGCTCAATCACTAGACACCCAAGGGGAAGTCAGAGAGAGAGAAATATAAGGTAGACTAAAGCACTAGATGACAAGACCCTGAGGAGGCAAGACTTACAGGTGTGACAAGTCTCTTTTATGAGTGAGTACCTGTTCTATAAGAGGCGGGGGAGGCATACCTATACCAACCGAGAGGAAGTACAAAGAATAATGCGTTCAATCAAGAAGGGATTGAACTATATAGTACATGTTGGCATAAACATGAGCTAGTTGAAAACATCATAATGGATCCCACATACATATTGTGTCTGGGATAACAACCAAGAATTATACAATAATATCTGAGTACGTGAGATATAACTACAATCAAAGACGCCCTGTAAAATAGGAGAAGGCTCTAAAAATATAAATGATACATGCAAACTAAATAGGCGCTGCAAGTAGCTGATACCGAAACCATAAAATCTATGGAGCTACATCGAAGGCTGTAATGAAGAGGTCATTCGGGCATGTGGGGGGCTACTTGAAGGGCCACCCCCTCATGAGGTCTAAAATATCTCACCCACACCTGGGAATCGCCGGTACAATCTGTTGTATCACTGAACCATCAAGTATATGAATCTTGATCGTGTTGTAAGGAGCAGAACCTGAGAAAAAATCAAGTCAAAGGGCAATAAAGAGTCCCTTTGCCTCATCTAAGGCACCGAACAAGAATGGGAGCTAGAACCAAGGTACACCTCCCTCTAGACCTGTCTTCTGGAATGAATAAGCTGATGTCGACAGAAGGAGGTCCGCAATAGGTGAGGTAATAAGATATCCGAAAACAAGGCATGAGAGGTAATAGTAGAGTGACTGACAGACTAACACCGAGGATGATGGTGGAATTGGGGGTATTGAGTAGCAGGCTGACGACTTCCCTTGTTAGAGCATGAAGGGCATGGATGACCTGGCAGCAACTTACACAATATCAAAAGGGGATAAGGGACAGTATGACTGAAGGCCACAATGTGCGACATGAGAGAGGAACCAAGCAATGAGGATGGAGGACTATGACGAGATACAAAGGGACTTGAGATAGACTCCATGAATGCGATGATGACTCAAATCGGATGCTCTAAACAACGACGACTCGATCATTTTTCCACACAGAAAAGGTCTAGTGGGGACCATAAAAAAATGAGTATAAGCTGGTTACTCATGATAAAAATCGACATGAGCATGGAAAAGTATGAAGGAAAAGTGGTGCCCAAGTACAAGTGTTGCAAGTGAATAAATTTGATTTTGAGGAGTGGTGAAGTGACCCTTCTCGGAAAAAAATGTGTCCAAGTGAAGTATAAAATAAAAAAAAACAAACAGATACCCATTTTAAATCTCAGTGAGAGCTTTCCAACGGTACATATGATTTGTCAAACTAAGCTACGGTTTGGCTGCAACACGTGAAATAAAAATCTGGGATTTCTCTTTTAATAAGGAATTTTCCCTCTAATTCAGTCATTTTTAAGTGTAGTTGTTGTGAATGTAGAGAGGAGAAAATGCCCTAAATAATGTGATAATCATAGTGGACAAGCCTTCTGTTGGAATCGATATCTGTCAGTTGCGGGTAAAAGGCCTAACCCTACTCTTTCATTTCAGTGGACTAAAGTTTTAGATTAGGCAATTAGAGCTCAGGAATAGGCTAGGTCGCACTTTGTGGGGTCCGTTCTATGACTTGGGTAGCAGGTACTGGGCATAAAACTGCAACCTGTCACAGGAAATGACTTGAAAAGTACGGCGTGCTAGAGAAAAGGGGTTCAGCGCTGTTTTTTGCTGAGAGCTAGGATTTTTATGATTGAGGGGCATATGTTCCCCAAAGCATGTTATGGTCATGCCAAATGTATTTAGAAAGGTGGAATGTAAACACATTTTAATGATGTGGTGCACCATTTGTTTTCGTTATGGTTATGCAGTTCGACAAAGGGAATGGGGGATTACCAATATCTTTTGGTACTCCATATATGAAGAAAATGGACTAATTTTATGGGTTGGCATACATGGTATCACTATCCCAAAGAGTGGATTTGGAGATAATGAACTGGTGCTTTCCTATAAAACCCACAGGTTAGTCAACAACAATGTCTAGGGGACTAGGTTGTTGATGTAAGAGGAAGGAATGATAAGGGCGATCATCCCTAGAGTGATCTGAAGTGATATGGGATTCTAGAGGTTCTTCTAAACAGGGAAGAATGATGGTACCATATTTGACACGACCAGATGCACTACGAGGGTTGTGGAGAATTGCCTCTCCTGGACTCTCAAATATCGGTGCCCCCTTACCAAAACATTGTGTGTCAATGTAATGACCACAAGGTGTATTTGGTTCGAATGTATCATTTCTATGTAAGGGGGGATAGATAAATTCAGGGTTGATGATTTATTCCATAATGTCGTTATCGTAGTAGAAGATGGGGTGACTGGTGGAAGAAAAACCACTTGACACGGCGAAGCTACCTGACTAATCATCATGAGAAGAAAGTTTCACATGCGCTTCGTCACAAAGGGTGACTGAAGAACAAGTATATGAAGGATCCATTCATGTTGAGCCCAAGGTGATTGCTGAAGAGAGGTTAGGCGAAACATAAGGGGAAGTCCCAGGGGGGTCTTCCACCGTGGATCTCATAGATGATGATAGGTAGTGGACAGTCACCGAAGACTTCCTCATCACGACATTAGGAAGGGGAATGTCAATGGGAACAGATGTGTCCTCTGGTTCTACTGAATAAAAATGCCCAAATAAGAGAGCAGTGAACTCATTGCGTTTGGACTCGAATTGGTGGACCACTTCTAAAGATGTGTGGTAGTCATAGAGGCAGGGACAGAGTTGAGTATATTGGCCATGAAAGTCACACAAATCACAAGGAAAATTTGTGTGCAAATACTTGAGTTTCAAGACTGAATCAGGTATAGGGACATATACCTGTGGGATATCAGACTTCAAAAATGCTTCATTAACCATGGGTTTGAGACGAAGCAATTCAGGACAATTATCGGTAGCATGACTGACAACATCACATAAAGCACACCAAGGGGTATGCTTTGGAGGCTGAGGAGGAGCAAGGTTTGTTGGAGTAGCCTTGTCTTTAGTCGCCTTCTTGTTATCTTTTCCCCTCTCTCCCGAAGTTGTCACAATAGGAGTGGGTTCCTATTTACGTGACTGAGGCACATAAGCAAGGGGAGAGGTCATGGGGACCTGTTGAAATGGGGTGAAAGCAAGGTAAGGTTTGGGCTGATCATGTGGGATAGTAGCTGGGGGATCAATGTACTAGACTAGTATCCCCAGGGTTAGGTTAGGAAGGAATAAGGTAGACATAAAATGTACCGATAGTATTCCAGGAAGGGGATCTAGGAATGGTATCTGACCGGAGGGGTAATAGTCAGGCGGGACAACTCCAAGATAGTTAAGGCTAGAAGGAACCATGCCTGGAGGGTAGAGAGGCTCATGGATACTAGCACCAGATGAGGGGCCTCGAGGACGGTTTCCTGAAGGCTGACTAGAGGTTGTAGGAGCAGGTTGCGGAGGTTGGGGCTGATGACTAGTCGAAGCGGGCCGCTTGAGGTCAGACTGGGATGATTGCATCATGAAAACGTTTGACAATCTGGGATTAGAGATAGGAGGAGAAAGACCAGATAAAGAACCAAGAAAAGAGGAGTCTTTGTAGACTTTGGGTGAGACACTGGTCAAAGGTTCGACTATTTCTTTCTTGATCACTGAAGGGATGATGGAATCAGTGGAGGTTTGAGACTTCAATTTTTAATATGACAGCTGATCGATGGTGACAATATTTCTGTTATGAGGAAAGAACATACTACGGTAAACTACAGATTAGATAGCAGACATCACATAGGTGTAGGTACAACCCAAAAGAATGTTGTAATCTAAGGGGGCATCAATGACTTATACATCAACACAAACAGTCTTACTCGCAAGAGGAATAAGACAATTGTGGAACATGCCTATGGGTTGGGAAGAGTCGCCATCGCATGCTCGGAGCGTGATAGTGGAAGGGGCAAACTCAAGAGAGCCGAGTTGCTTCCAAAACCAAGCGAACATCACACAGGTGGATGCCCCCTCATCAATGATATAGTGGGAGACGTTGGCATTCTGGATCTTGACAAGGACTTGGAAGGTGATGAAAGCAGGAAGAGGAGGATGTTCTGACTAGTCAACATCAAAGACGATGAAACGATCATCTGAAGGATCCACAACGCCCATGGCAGTTAGTAGAACTTTTCATTGTGAAGGGAAAGATTGGAGGAGTTCCATCGTTGAGATGGCAGTAGGAGATTGCGCCAAATCATTTAATATACTATACAAATGGGGAGCTTTGCCAAAATCAACATTTTGGTGTAATTTCCCTTGGGGATCTTCATATGAACCTCTACCTTAGGCTAAGGGATCAGTAAAGGACCATTGGTTTTCGAAAGAGGCTTTGTGGGACCTAAAGAAGGCGGCTTGGGGGAAGACGTAGCGAGAGGCTTGTTTTACTGACGGGACCAAGTCTGAAGGTTGAGGTCAATGGTAATGGTTTGGTCAGAGTTCACCGTGAGAATCTGGTAATCAGAGGTACAAGATGGAGGAGGTTGATTGTCCGCCTGACCTTCAGGGGGTTGGGTGGCCATGAATCCTTGCCGGAGGAAAGGATTCGTAAAAACAACTGGCTGGATAGGTGCAACATTAGGAGGAAATGAAGGGGAGGCTTGTTGTCCTCGCGATGATGCTTGAGCTTCCCACATCCACCACATCAGAGGTAAAAGAGGACAATCGTGGGTGTAGTGACCATATACACCGCAACAAGAACAAGGTTTTTTCATGTGAACAGACCTGTCCTACTTGGGCTGAGTGCACTGTTGCTGGTTAGCAGTGTTAGGTGCATTCCCTTGGGGATTAGGTCCTAGATTACCTGGGGAAGATTGGTTTTGGTTGTCTTTCCTCTTCTTTTTGGAATTAGTAGGATTAGTCACGCTGTTTTGTGCATACACCTGCCCTTGGGGGGGGGGCTGGCTGTTGTTGCAGGGGTTGAGAAGGAAAGGGAGGCGGGGGTGCTAATGATTAAGGAATTGGAGCACCAGGCTATGGATATAGATAATAAGGAGTTTGGGTAACATTGTGGTAAACAGGTTGGGAAAAAGGAGGAGGCATGCCGTATCCTGGATATATGCTACTTGGAGGGGGAAAAGTGCTGGAGGAGTTAGCCTCTCCCTCAGGGAAACCATAACCCATGGGAGGATGATTGTACAGATGAGAAAGGGCTTCAAGTATACTGTCAGTGGCATGGGATGCCCCCTGTGTGTTGGCACCACCGAGTCTAGGGAGATCAGGTAAGACGGTATAAACATAACGAGACTGTGCGTAGATCGGGTCATATTTCAACGCAATCTGGAGAGCATATTATTCGGTCTGAGGGAAATGAAATGCGACATCTTTTCCAATAGCAGGCCAAAGGGATCTAAGGAACCTGTCCATGTAGAGATAGTCTTCAAAGGTAGGGGCTCGACATAGGCTCTTTATTCTACGCCATTCCTGGACATGATCAAATAGGCAGGTCACAGGTGATTCACAGAAAGAGGTCAAAAGTTCGGTTCCAGTTTCATAACAAAGGGGAAGATGGAAATAAGATAGAAAAGCCCTAGTAAGATTTGCACAAGTAGTATGAGAGGGGGATTCCTAGTTAACATACCACTTAAAAGCTTCTCTAGTAAGCATACGTTGGAGAAACCGAAGATGGATAGAGTCATCGATGATGGAATTAGATGAACACCACATGTGAAAATATCCAACATGGTTGGTAGGATCTTCTCTAGCAAGACCTTAAAACTTGGGGATGTCGGAAGGGAGCTTGGCTGGCATAGCAGGCCAACTAGGGTCATGGTGTATGGGATCATTTATCAACTAGTTAAAATTGGGAAGACTGAGGCATGCCATATAAGGGAGCAAAAGAGTAGTCGGGATAGTTCCTGTTGCGATCCCCCTAGTAGCATTCCCAACATTAGGGCTGGGGGTACCACCAATGTTATGTCCTAAACCAGACATGGTGAAGGTGACAAGAGGAGAACCGGGGATAGAACCTGAAGGGGAACCCAAAGAACCAGAAGCGAAGTCAGAATGGGGACTTGGTGGAGGACTAAATCGAATCCTACACAAAGGAGAAGGTATTCCTAGCAGAAACGGAGGGTGAAGGCCAAGAAGTCTCCGGGATAAATGCCTTGGGGTCACAATGATGGAAGAACAAACACATATCACAAAAGGAAGAGATACTAATGAGAGCAAGGAGGTGCAAGATGAAATGATTAAAATGTCGACAGAGGGGCAGAGAGGTGTGGGATCAAATGATTACAATGTTATATTCCTTGCCTGGTGGTGTTAACTAGGATCTCTTCACTTAGGGTGTATGCTAAGTGTCTTAATTTTAATTTTTAAACCCAAACATGTCTAGAGAAAAAAAGAAAAAGTTTATTGTATAACTATAAATATATCTGCAAATAAAAGTAAAGTAAACTCAATATAACAGAAAATAAACAACTAAAGATGCATGAATCTAAACCCAAGGAGGTGGGTTTCCCAACAACTTTTCTATGGGTCGGTAAAAATCTAGTCAAAACACACAAAAATAGCCAATGGATCTAAATTCATGAGGGAAAATGGTCTAAAGGTCAGATCCATTGAAAATAGGTGCAGATAATAGAAAAACACCAGAGGAAAAAATGCTGCAAATAAGGTGGCGAAAGTCTACAACTTGAAGGGAAATGGAGGGGACCCTAGAGGAGGACCCAAACAAAATAAAAAAGAGGTGTTTTGTATGAATAAATAACCAATTTGAAATGGATCTGAAGGTAAACGATCAGATCTGAAAAATGGCTGAACACACTGAAATCTTAGACGACCTTCTTCAGCTAAACTCCTCCTAGAAAGGTGGAAGTGTACTGAAGAGCTAGGGGGCTAGGTTTTGAATTCAACAAGTAAAACATAGCAAGTATACATCCAAAACAGGTGGAGACATAGGTCATACAACCCTTAGTAGTAGCCCAGACAAACCCAAAAAAATCATAGAAAAATTCCCGCAAAAAGTATAGGTCGCAGTTTCTGACCTGTTTTTAGTAGAGGTTGCAGGTTTTAAGTAGTTTTCCATGTCGTGGAGGTTGAGGTCACAGGTTTTGGCCCAAAAAGTGTGAATTGCACTTCCGAAACTCTCACGAGAAGGTTTCAGAAAAAAATGTCGTCTCAGCTGCGGCTAATCCCTGTCACCTGCACAATAGGTCTATAAACACACAAAAGTTAGAATTTTTATTGTTTTAGGGTTTTAAAGGATAAAAACAACATAAAGAAAATAAAAACAAGAAGCTAAAGAAAAACCAGGGTTTGAAGCATCTGGTCATGCAGGAGGCTGAAAAACAACAGTGGTCGTAATTATAAACCCTTGTGGAGTCGCGAGTTTTTAGTGTGAATTCTAATCGCAAGTGTATGGAAAAAGACCACTTTAGTTGTCCACAAAAAACAACCGTAATATTAAATATGACTGCCAATTTCTTTACATCTATCATTAATTTACCAAGACAAATGCTACAAAATCTAGATCTATGCAGTTAAAGACATTAAGCAGTAAATAAAAGCAATAGTTGCTCCATGCATCCAATAGACAAGACAAGCATATTTTTAAAGAATTTTTGTATTTATGACACCTTGGAAGGGAACATAGAAAGATGTTACCTATCCCCTACAATGGGATGGGTTATTGTATGTCCTCAACTCTTCAGATCTAAAATCATTCTCTCTTGATGGTGTAGAAAACCCAGAAAAAAATGGAACTCAGGGGGAGTTCACAAGAAAAAAAGATAGAAAAATATGAAAATGATGGAGGATCAATGTGAGACAAAGAGTATAGATGTAGAGTGATCTTTCAGCAACAAAAGGTAGTGCATGAATGGAAAAACCCTTCTATTTATAACAAAATATTGAGTTAGCCTAGATATTGGTGCGTAATTAAAATGTTATTGACCAAATCTAGATCCAACTTTTATGGAATATTTTATTATATTTGTTGGAGGGAAAAAGAATTTGAATTTGGTCAAATCCATTTTTAAGGATGTGGTTGAGTAATAATTAAATAAATGCACTGGACGGGAGGTGCCACCTTGCGCACTTCCCCATGGAGATGGCCAGGGCAGCCCACATGGCTCCTGGCATTCGCATTAACTCGGCTCTTAATGCTCCTGCTCACGCGAAGTTCATTATCCTTGGTCTGCTCAATTCAGATGCGATTATGGTGGTGCTGCAAGATATGGAAGGTCATTCGCATGGCTCAGACGACGCCACTGGTTCGGTGAGCTCGCCTGCCCCGCTGCTCGGTATTTGCACTCCTGGCTCGCTCGAGGCCAGCGTGAAGATTTCTACAGGGAGGCGCTGCTCTCTGCAGGCCTGCATTGAACTGCTCCTAGGTATTCATTACTCTCAGAGTCCGCATTGTCTGTATAATTTTCTCTCCAGTGCTGGCACTGACCTGCGTGGTGAGCTTCTTGGTGGTTTCTCCGCTCCTCCTGTCATTTTCCGCTTCACCCATCCCTCTGCTCATTCCATCGCTCCCCACGCTTTCACCACCTCCCCTCTTGCTTCCACTCACCTTTGTCATTCCCCTAGAGATATGCCGCGTCTTCGTGAGAGGATGAGAAGTCGACGAGGCCTCAGCCGAGGTCTTAGTCGCCCTCCTCCCAGCTCTTTCTCCACTGATGAAGCTCTGGACCTTTCTCCGAATCTGCGCGGTGGCAGAGGACGTGGACGCCGTCGTGCTGGAGATACGGTTTCGGCTCCCATGGCTGACACCCCGCCTTCTCCCTCCCATGCTCACGTTCTCGGCGGCAGCTCTTCCCAGTCTATCCCTCCTGCCCCTCTTCGCCCCACCATCAAGCAGACCTCGCAGCGTGCAGAGCTCAGATTCGATCCCACAGCCTCCAATTCTGTTCTCACGGCCTTCATAACGATTACTCTGCGTGAGGAAATTCCCAACCATCCGGCGCCCCGACTGGCCTCCTTGCACCTCTCTCCGGGTTCTGGCCCCCTCAGCGCAGAAGCTATACCTGTCATCTCCCCTCTTTCACCTCAGGAGCAGCAGAGATTCACTGGAACGCTCTCTGGCAGCATGGATACGAACGACTCTGGCAAGGAGGACAGTAGAGAGGATTTCAGTTGCAGAGTCATTGAGGAACCACCTTCACCGACTCATGGCTAGCCTCAGCAATGCTTTCCAGGTTTTTTGTTCCAGTTTCATAGACAATGCTAGTTTTTGTAGCTTTGCAGACCAGTTGGAAAAGTGGTTTATAAACTATGGCTTATCTTTTTATGTTTATTTAGTTTCTATGTATTCCAAACCGGTTTCCCTCACGAGGGCGGTTAAGACTCGTTGTTTAATAGGACTGGTTTCCCAATATGGGCAGTCCAGGCACTCTTTGAACAGTTTGACTTTCAAACACAGTGCTCAGGCTTTCATAGCTGACACTGTGCCTGTTTTGTACCAGTAACCTTATACATAATAGAAATAGTTATACTTAGAAAAAAAAAATAATTAAATAAATAATGATTTATTCAATTATTTATAAATGATTTCGTCAAATTTAACAAGGAATATTATTTAAATAAGGTTTAAATAATTATTCATAGAAAATAATAAGATAAATAGTGATTTATCTAATTACTTTTCCTGTTTTGTGTTAAATATGACCAGGAATATTAAGTAAACTATTTTTTAACTAATTATCCCTTAAGGTAAATCAAACAAATATGGATTTATTCAATATTTTCTCATCGGGTTTCCTGTTTAGACCATAAACAACTTAATAAATTATGGATTAGTAAGTTATTTTTCATAGTGAAAGAAATTTTACTTAGGGTAAAATTTGTCTTACATGGTGTACTTCGATCCATCTAATAGTAACAAGTTAGATGATCAAGAATTGGTGTAACAAATATTATACATAATTTTACTGAACTATATTGAATATACTATTAAGTTTATCTTGCAAGAAATTATTAGACCTTCACACTACTCCAATGGACGTTGTTAAAACTTAAATCAAAAGTATGAATGAAACCAATTGAAAACTCATTTATTTTCAAGTCCTTTTTCACTATTAAATAGATTTCACAACAAATAAAGAAATTTATAGAATTATCTAGGACTCGCCACTTCTATAGCTATTTAGGAATAATAATAACTTTCTCAAAATATCTATGTTAATAAAGTCCACAAACATCTTTGTAAAAATATATCAAATTGAAAACTAAATTTCTATTTATCTTAGTAAATACTGTATATTATTTTTCATTAGGGGAATTCTGAGGTCCAAAATGTGCCCCCTAAGAAAAATATATAACTAAAATAAATTTTATAAGAACCAATAGGATTCAAGATGATGATGTCAAGCATGGGGTTGATTCACCATTTTTGAGTAAAAAAGTAAAAATATTAAAAAATAATAAAATAATAAAACTACTTTTTCAAGCCATATTTTCAAGTTATCTCCTCACCGTTTTACTGAAATTTAGAGCGGGAGTACTCGTTGGATGCAAACTTTAATTTATCATCCAAGGAGTACCCATGTTTCATACTTTCTATGGACCCTAATACATGAAAAATGAGAAATACATAAAAATGTATTATTGCAATCACATTTTCATGTATTTCTCATTTTTCGTGTAGTAGGGTCCATTAGAAGTATGCAACATTGGTACTCCTTAGATGTGGAATCAAATTCTGCATATAATGAGTGTTTTCACTTGAAATTTGAGTAAACCCATAAGGAGATATGTTGAAAATTAATTTTGTTTTTCCCCTAAAAAATTCGATGATGCAATCTAACCTTATTTTACAATTCCACTATTATTCTATAATTTACTTAGGAGGCTAATTGTAGATCTCAAAATTCCCCTAATGAAGGCTTCAATAATATCAAATGTTATATTCATTAGCACTAGAAATTCCTAATATGGAAAAAAATCCTTCAATATCGTTTAGTGAATATACTATATGTATCTACAAAATTGAAGAGATATGTGGAAATATCTCACAATCATAAGAATGAAGTGATACTGTGTGTTAATGTGTTTATTTTTCTTGAAACACATGGTATTTTGGAAATGTAATAACTAAATTATTGTCACAAAAATTAGTAGTTAGTTGTTCCCCTATTAAAAGATATTTCAAAAATATTCTTAGTTAGAATGTATGGTATGATGCTACAATAAATAGTACGTATTATGTTTATGTCAAAGGTATTGAGGCAATGGGATGTTTCTTAGAGTCCTATGAGATCATTTTTTTTCCTATTTCAAAGCATATATTAATGTGTTTTTTCCAGCATCAACACTATCAACAAAGTCACTATCTCTTTACCTTGCATTTTCTATTAACAAATTTTGTACCACAATTCATAATCAATTCCTTGGGATACTTCATAAATTTTTAAATGCAACTAATTACATATACAACATAGGTCTAGTTGTAGTAAAGTATATCAGGAAACTTACATGCCTCTTATATATTGTTGAATCCACTGTTGATCCATAATATTCCTTACTCATTTTTTTTCTTGTTCAATAGATGTCTCTATTGGTTTATAATTTTCCATCCTAAACCTTTTCAAGTGTAGATAACATACTTTTTTTGATATATGAAAATGCCTTGAGGAAACTGTTTTGACTTCAATTCCCAAAAATACTTCATGAGACCATGGTCTATGATATCAAATTATTTTTTCATGGTAATTTTGAAATCATGTAACATTTGATTGTTAGTATATATCATGCCATCAACATAAATTAAAAATAAAATGATTTTACCTTGATTCAATTCAATATAGAGAATAGGATCATTACTACTCCAGGAAAACCCATTGTTGAGTAAATATGAGTTAATATGACTATAAAATGCTCTTGGAGGTTCTTTAAGCAATATAAGGATTTTTGAAACTTGTACATTTTTCACTCTTTTCCTTTTACTCAATATCCTAGTGGTTGATAAAAATACAATTCATTTTCTTGTTTTTCTATCGAAAAGGTTGATTTCATGCCTATCTAGAAAAACTGGACATTTGTTTTGCATAAAAATGGACATTATATTTCTAATAGTATCCAAAATTTCTATTGAAGTAAAGTTTTCATCATAGTTAATACCTCGTTGCTAAGAAATCCTTTGAATACTAGCCTTACCTTATATTTCTCTACATTTTCCTTCTCGTTGAGTTTTTATTGTAACCAAACTTAACATCAATGCAACTTTTATCTGTTGTGAATATTTCTAATAGTATCCAACATTTCTATTGAAGTAAAGTTTTCATCATAGTTAATACCTCGTTGCTAAGAAATCCTTTGAATACTAGCCTTACCTTATATTTCTCTACATTTTCCTTCTCGTTGAGTTTTTATTGTAACCAAACTTAACATCAATGCAACTTTTATCTGTTGTGATATGAACAAGATCCCATATGTCATTCCTTTTAATAGTTTCAATCACTTCATTGATAATAAGGAAGAAATAACTTGATGATAAATTTCATCACATTACTCGCATATTTCCCTAATATTCCTTGTACTTTGATTTCTCATTGAACCTACCGATTCACTGCTAGAATAAATACTATTTATCTAATTCCTCATTGAATTTTCTATCTCTTTATTGGAAGAAAAAATATATTGTTCTCTTCGCATGTGTAGCCTTGAAAATATTGTTGGATGAACATGTTTTCCTAAATATTCCACCTATTCATCTATTGGAAGGATGGATTCCTGCTATCCACTACTTATTTCTCTTTATCACTCAAATATATTTCCACTACATATTTTAAAAATTTTCTCCAGAAAAAATTCATAGTGGATGGATTATATAGTTTGTAGGTTTTGTTACACTTACTATATCGATTGGAAATGATTTTTTTTCACTCATGTTGTTAAGTTTACTTATTTTATCTTTTGGAACATGTGCATATGAAATACAACCAACACCACTAAAACAAGGGATACTTGGCTTTGTTCCATTCCATGCTTCTCGATGAACTTTATATTGCATGCTATTTGTTGGAGATATGTTGTTGAACATGTATGTTGAACAAGTAACAAATTCAACCCAAAAATCACTGAATAAATTTATAGGTTTGAGAATACTCCTTTCCATGTTCATAATGGTTGGATTCTTCCTTTAAACCACTCAATTCTATTCAAATTAAATTTAGTGGTGGGATTCCTTTAATTCTCCGTTGTCTACAAAAAAAATTAATTTACTTTTATTCATACTCTCCTCCAATTTATCTCAGTACATTGAAACATCTTCTAGTTTTATTTTCCATTATAGCCTTAAAATCATTGAACTTTGTGGGTGTCACAAATTTATTTTTGAGAAACGACACCCAAAATTTCCTATAAAATCATCCATAGATATTAGGAAATAAAATATTCCATCAATGGCCTAAATTTGCAAGGGTTCATATAAAATATAATTGAGAATTTCTATATGCTCCATGGTTCTATAGGATGCTTAAAGGAAATTGTCTTGTCGATGTTTCCTATAAATTAAACTATCACAATTATTCATTTAATCATTCAATATCCTAAAATTCATTTACCATTAACTATTTGTATAGGATATTAAGACTTTAAAAATGTAGGTTATCATACCACAACCAAATCTTAACTACTCTTGAAACATTTTTTGCATATGAATATGACATACTAGAAATTTTTAGATTCAGAGGGAACGTTCTCTTATTGTCCTTTTGGATCTTTCCAAAAATTCTTCTACTAGTTGACTTATATATGATTTTGGACATCTATTCCTTGAGTCTAGTATTATCAGTAATCGTTTTGACTAAACTATGAAATAGTTAATACACTATATTTAATATTGGGTACATAAAAGACATCAAAAATATATTTATTTTCATTTTTCTTAGTTATGACAAACATAACACTGTTCCCATGGACTTTCCATGATAACCATATCCTATAGTAATTTTTTATTGACCAAAGTCATCAATGCTAGAAAATAACTTCTTCTTACCTATCTTGTAATTGTTACAACAAAAGCGTAGCAAGAAAATATCCTTGTATTCAAATCATTTAATTATTTGGAATTATATGAACATTGACTCAGATATCCAGTACTTATTGTTGCAAACATTTTATTTGGAGTTTTTTTATATCTAACTATTTTTTTTTCATTCATTTTCACAATCTCCATACCTATTTCATTAACATCATTGTACCATACAGTTATCCATCCATCTTCTTCCTCTATCCCCCTAATTCTAATATATTTTAGGAAAAATAATTTTTTTACTACTCTATTATATTTCCTCCTTATATTTGAATATTATCTATCTTTTTTACCTCTCCTTTTTTTACTAAATCTACATCAACCAATGGATGCATAACTATTAATGGAATGTTTTATGTATTCCTATCCTATGTTGATCCTTGATTCATGGGAAATAAGTGATTACATCAATTTTTATATTATTAGTTTGGGTAAATATTTAAATTCCTCTATAGAAATTATAACCATATCAAACTATTAAGGATTAATCCCAAGATATTTTCCCAAAAAAATTAAATCATCAATCGACTCTCCATGAGTTATGATTTTATTCACAAATCTAATCACACAATTCATAAAATAGTCAATGTTCTCTGCCTCCTCCATATTCAATATTTTAAACTCTCTCCTAAGGGTTTCAAGCTTCATATTTTTTTCTTTTTCATTACCTTAATATGTTAGCTCCAAAATATTTAAAAAATTCTATTTGTTAAATGATTTAATTAAGTTGGGGAAAACTAAGTCGTATACTAAACTCTATAACCAAAGAATGGCATTGATATACTTCTTCCTCAACATTGCAAGTTAATTCTTACAGACAGTAGGAATTTCCCATGGAGTTATTTTATCTAGCTCTGTGAAGCCATTTTCTACTCCTTCCTAACAAATTTCTTGTATTTTCAAAAGATGTTGACTCTCACAGATCATAACTCAATTTTTTCCGACAAAAACTAGTGCTTATTTCCATATATCACTTGTAAATTCCATTTAAAAAGGTTGTAATTCAATTCTTTTAAATATGTACGTATAATTATAGAAACCGAAGTTTACAATGTGCACTAACACACAACTACTAAGAGGTTGTTGACTATTATTAACCCATTTTAATAACCCATGGTTATCCATGAATACAATATCATTTTCAACACAAAAAAAAGAACCCATGTGTATATATTTTCTTAGTTATCCAGAGATATGAAAATTTAATGGAACGATTTACAAAATATGAGTTCCTAGAATAATTTAAAAACTGTTGCACTTGAAAAAATATTTAGCCATACAATATCTTACACATCACTACACAAAGGTTATTCTTCCCTCTCGCAAATTGTTTTTTTAGGTGGATCAATCCTTCAGCAACACTAATCCATGTGGATGCTGGGGGCCTATTATGAAACGAACTCTAAAAATAGAAGAAAAGAGAGATCAATGCCTTAACAATCAACCACTTCGAGGGTGTAACCTCCTTTACATTACATAAATGAACAATTCTTGGATGATTCAAATGAAAATCCTCCTTTCTATATATAGGAGTCAATGGGGTCACAATATAGTCCTAGCCGACCTAACAATAATAATGTAAGGCCAAAAAAATAACAATAGTGGGCTTTTATGGGGCACAATAATAACAATATGGGGACTATAGGGTGCAACAATAACAATAAGGGTGCTATATTAACAACAATAAGGGACTATACCAGTAATATAGGGACCTAACATGCCTCTCTCTATTAAAAACTGTTGTCCTCAATGCTTGAGTATTTTTGGATGCTTCTGTATGAAAATTTCATCCTCCCATGTGGAATCTTAAATGGGTAAGTTCTTCCACTTGATGAAATACTCTGAAATTGATCAATTTTGTAGCTGTCGGGTTCTTGTTTCCACGACTACTTCAGGTTCCAATATGATTTCTCCTTCCTCATCAAGTTCTGGAAATATTGTTTGAACTGGAAGCTTGTCACCTATAACATTCTTTAAGCATGAAACATGGAAAACTAGATGTACTCGGGAAGAAGTAGGGAGCTCCGATTTGTATGCCATAGTACCAATATTTTACAACACCTTGTAAGGACCATAGTACTTTGGTGATAAATTAGTATCCTTGCTAGGTTGATCGAGGGACATTTCTTTGTATGGTTGTAGCCGTAAAAATACCCAGTCTCCTACATCAAAACTTCTCTCATTGTGATGTTGATTTTCTTGTTGTTTCATTCGATTTTTTGCCAAATTTAAGGTTATCCTTTAAGAGTTGGATAACTTGTCGTTGATGCTCGATGTCATCTTCCACTGCTTGAACCTTACAATTTTCTCTTAAAGGTGATGTGATGGATGTTGGATGATATCCATAATGTGCCATAAATGGGGTCATTTTTGCTGCAATATGGAAGTAAGTGTTATACCACCATTCAGCCAAAGGTAACCACCTAACCCATTGTGTTTGCATATTAGATACAAAAAAATGAAGATATCCTTCCAAATAGTTGTTCACTATCTGAGTTTCCCCATCGTATTGAGGGTGATAAGATGAGCTATGAGCTATTTGAGTACCCATAGAAGAAAATAATTTCGTCCAAAAATTTCCATTGGAAATGGGATCTGTGTCACTTACAATAATCCTTGGGTTTCCATGTAGCTCCTGAATTGTTTCCATAAATGCATTAGCAACTGTACTTGCTTTAAATGGATGGGATAATGCACAGAAGTGTGCATACTTGGTAAGTCTATAAACTACCACCATTATGACACTCTTTCCTTCGAACTTAGGTAAACATGTCATTAAATCCATTTAAACCTCCTCCCAACGTTGACTTGGAATGGATAAAGGATGTAGAGGACCCGAGGTCTTAATTGTCTCCACTTTATTTTTCTTGAAAAGAAAGCATTCCGCCATAAAATTTTAAATATCATATTTAAGGCCATCCCAAAAAAATTATTTCTTCACGCCATGGTAAGTTTTAAAAAATCCCGAGTGTTCTCCTAGGTGAGAGGTTTGCAATTCAAAAAGAATATTTTGTTTTAGTTGGGAATTCTTACAAATATATAAGCAATATTTGTACCATAAGGAATCATTTTTCCAGCTAAATGTATCATATGTACTGGGATCTTGCTGCAAATTTTTAATGAGTGTCCACACTTCTTCGTCATTATTCCATTCCTCCCTTGCTTCAGTTATCCAATCTCGTTGGATAATAGAAATGGAAAAAATAAATTCTTGCACCTCCTCATCCTTTCTTGAGAGTGCATCTGCAACAAAATTTAGCTTTCCTCTTTTGTAGATGATTTCAAAGTCATAACCCAACATCTTTGTGACCCATTTTTTCTGCTCTTCGAAAGATACTCTTTACTCCAAAAATTATTTATGACTATCATGATCAGTTTTTACCTCAAATTGTCTTCCCATTAGGTAAGGTCACCATTTATTTATTGCATGTAGTATTTCCAACATTTCCTTCTCATAAATAGATTTATGTAAATACTTTCCTTTGATTTGATGGCATTCAAAAGAAATGGGTCTTCCTTCTTGCATTAAAACAACACCAATTCCATTTCTGGAGGCATCGCATTTCACAATAATTTTTTTTGTGAAGCCTGGCATAGCTAAGACCGACGGTTTGCACATTTCCTCTTTAAGATGTTCAAAGGCATTGGTTACTTCAGGAGTCCATGAAAATACATATTTCTTCAATAATTTTGTTAGAGGTGCTTCTATTCTCCCATAATTCTTAGAAAAATTGCGATAATACCCTATTAACCCAAGAAATCCTCGCAACTGATTTATGATTGTGGAGAATTTACATTCGTTAATGGCTTTAATTTTGTTAGGATCTACCTTAAAACCCTCATGATATACAATATGACCCATATATTCCACCTATTTTACTCCAAAGAAACATTTCGAAGTTTTTTCATATGATTGTTTCTCCTCCAATAGTTTGAGCACCCTATCAACATGTTGAACATGATCCTTCTAATACCTGTTGTAGATTAGTATATCATAAAAAAAATACTAACACAAATTTTATAAGGAAGGGTTTGAAAATGTAATTCATCAACCCTTGAAATGTAGAAGGTGCATTGGTAAGGCCAAAAGGCATGACCAAAAACTCATAATGACTCTCATGAGTTAAAAATGTTTTTTTCGGAATATCTTGGGTCTTCATTATAATTTTATGATATCCTGAATGGAGATACAAATTGGTAAAATAAATTTCTCCATGTAATTAATCCAATAATTCATCAATCACAAAAATGGAAAAATTGTCTTTAATAGTGAGCTTATTGAGCTCCCTATAATCTGACACATGTGCCATGATCCATCCTTCTTGTGCACCAATACTACTGGAGCAAAGAAATAACTTTGACTAGGTATAGTTATAGTAGCCTCTAACATTTTTGCAATCATATGTTGAATTTCGCTCTTTTAGACATAGGGATATCTCTAATTCCTGATGCTTTGAGTAACACTTCCTGGGATCAAATGAATATCATGATCATGATCCTGAATAGGTGGAAGTCCTTTAGGAGTTTCAAACACCTTGGAATCATTGTCCAAGAATTTTTGGGGATGTGGAGAAGTAGATGATTTTCAGGTTGGAACTTCTAGTGAGTATAATTGTGTAATTATGCCGCTTTTTTTTTTCTTCAGAATATTTGTCATTACATTAGAGCTTATTATATTTCCTTGCTACCTTGCGATAACTCATAATTCAACTACCTTTCCTTCTGGAGAAAAAATCAAGAAAAGTTCTTGAAAATTAAAAGCTATTATCCCTAAAGATTGTAACGATTGTACTCCTAGTACAACACAAGAACCCCCCATTGGAATGGGAAGCATTGGAATATTCAATAAATATTCCCCCATGGTTAGCTTGATATTATGGCACTTTCTAGAGAAATTTATAGTTCCTCCATTTGCAACCAATACTTGACACTATAGTGTTGGGTATAAGAAGCAATTAAATTCCTTTGCTACCTTACAATGAATAAAACTATGAGTACTTCCCGAATCAATAAACACTGTTACATTTTTCTTATTAATATGTCCTTCTATCTTGAGAGTTTGAGGCGTGGTAATTCCTGCCAATACATTACATGATATGGTCAGACTCATTTCTTCTTTCTCTAGGGTTGGTTCCTGGTGTATATCCTCTTCTTCTGAAGTTTCTTGTTTATTTTCTTCCTCCATTAGGAACCATTTCCTGTATCAAAATTTTCAAGCCTTCCTTAAAACCTTCCATGTATTATTTTAGATCATTCTTTATGTCTTCCATGTTCCCTTAAATTTTTTCATGGATGTCATCCATCTTAGCTTCCATTCCATCCATATTAGCTTCCATGCCATCCATGAAATTTTTCAAACCATACATCTTAGCTTCCATGAATTTATTCAAACCATCCATATTAGCTTCCACGCCATTCTTCAAACCACCCAGCTTAGCTTCCATTTCATTTTTTGTTAGTTTTTGTGAGAGGGAAATTTGTTTCACTTGCACTTGTAATTTTGATATATCACCTTGCAATTATTCCTCTTCATGTGTCATAGTATATCTTTATGAGGGTTTAATGGGTGTCGAAGTATTTTTTAGATGAATTATATAACTCAATATTGATATCTATGGTTCAATATGCCCTTCAAATCACTTCAAACTGATTTTTCAAACAAAAGTTTTGCAAACGTGTTTAAACAATACACAACTTTTTCTTAATTTTTAGGAGGTCTATATTGAACCTAATTTATCTCTCTTATTTTGTATCTTCAATATCTAAATTTATCTCCTATATTAACGCTCTGAGTCCTCTTTCTAATGGGATAGGTTTGACCTGATTTGGATTCTTCAAGGCAAATTTATTCCTAATCTCCCACAATGACCTAATTATGGACTGGTTTAGTAGAGTGAAATTGTATGACTTGACACGTGTCATTGTTTCCTTCTTCGGCTCAGAAATTGATACATAGGACACCAAAGTCCATGTAATATTGGCTAAGTTTTAGAGAATTTAAATTCGATGCTAAAAGAGAGATTTATGAAGATTTTCCCAAGGTCTCCTATTTGAGATGAAATTCGAGAGCCTGCAAAAATCCTAAGTTCCATAGATCATATCTCTAAAAATATTGCAAACCAAGATTTGAAATTTTTACACGAAGTTCCTCTAGAGTTCTTCGCAAATGGGTTTTTTTAAGCTTCTGAACCTTCTTAGAAAAAATGTTATAGCGAAAATTCCACGATGACCTGTTTGAAGAAGAGAAACCCTAGAATCCAAATTTCTCATACCAAATGTTATGAAACCAGCTCCAAAAATAGAAGAGAAGAGAGATCAACGCCTTAGAAATCAACCACTTCAATGACGAAACCTCGTTTACATTACATAAATGAAAAAATCTTGGATGATTCAAATGAGAAAACCTATTTTCGATATATAGGAGTCCATGGGGCCATAATATAATCCTAGCTGACCTAACAATAATAATGTAAGGGCACAACAGTAACAATAGTGGGCTTTTATGGGGCACAATAATAAAAATATCGGGACTATAGGGGTACAACAATAACAATGAGGGGAATACACTAGCAACAATAATGTACTATACTAGTAATATAGGGACCTAGAATGGCCACCCTCCTATTCTACTTAGACCCCCACCATTGTTTCTTTCAAATTTTCAGTTTCCTTAATTGTAGCATAGTTTAATATTTTTGGAAGTTTTTCAGGTCGAGAAGTTCTACATAATTTTTGACCCCTGAAACAATGTTTTTTAAGGTCCTCTACAACTATGGGACTATGGAAGATCCTATAGTACTCAAAGATATATTTCCGATGTTATATTGTACATGCCAACTAGAGAAATATGACCAAGTCACGACCCTGGGAAGTTAGTTTGCCAACTAACCCCAACGAGGCCCACAAATTCTTGGAGTTTCATCTCCTCGAGTTAGAGTTTTGGTTGCTGAGGGTTTTTCCATGTTGTTGAATGCTAAAAAATCTCTTTAGCCTTATTGTAATCTAGTTCAGAGGCATGTAGCCACCACATGTCTTCTCATAGATAAGCTACCATCGCCCTTGCTAGTTTATTTCGATTATGTTTGTAAGCATATTTGAGTTATTTGATATTAATGAAATGAAGTTTTATTTGTTATGCATCTTTGTGTTTATATTTATTTCTATATTTTATTGCGCTCATGCATAAGTCTGTATTAGTGGTATCAAAGCGGTATGCTCTTTCTCGGTCATTCTTTGCATGTCCCCAATGAGACTAAGGTATAAGGAGCTAGTGATCGATCTGGTTGAACCTTTCCAAGAATGACCTTGTAAATACCAATGGCCTCACATGGAAGAAGAAAATAAATATGAGGGAGTAGAAGATCTTATTAAAATATTGCTCGAGGAGGCCGTCGAGAAACATAGGAATGAAATGAAGGATAAAATTTTCTAGATCCTTTGATAGATGCCAACAGGCGACACATATTCATTTGAAAACCACTATGGAGGCACCACTCTGTTTAAGGTACAAGAAAAATTTGACATTAACACATATAATGGGCAGCTAGATGTAGATGCCATAGAAAAATGGTTATATCTGTTGGAAGGATATTTCCTATTCATGATTTTTCCAATAGGGAAAATATTACTTTTGCACTCTTGAAATTCGCACACCACACCAAGGACTAGTGGGAAAGATACTGTGAGTGAAAGGATGAAGGGGAATCCTCACTGTTGTCGATCACACGGACTTGAAATTATTTTTGAGAGGTCACAAAGGAAAATTACTAACCCGTTGGTAGGTATGACGATAATTATATACAATGGACTACACTGCGGTAGCAGAGAAATGAATATGTGCATAAGATGAAGAATATTTTCCATGCCTTGTGCACAAATATGCATATCAAATATTATGAGAAACATTTGGCCTTCAAATATTGTGGTTATTTAGAAAAATACATTCAAGAGGAAATGGAGTTCTTGGACATCTCCTCGCTTGGTGCAGCATACCGATATGCTACCAAAATTGAGTAGAAATTCAAGCAAAAGAAGCAAGACTTTGGATTTGGGAACCCAATGCAGAGAAAAGGTGACCCCAAGCTACATATCAAAGGACAAATCCCCATCTAGACCCCCTAAGGCAACCCGTCGAAGCTGCATGCCAAGGGTGACAGGAAGACAAAGAGGGAAAGTAGAAAGTAGTGTGAGTTCCATAAAAGAGACAATCACAACACAAATGAATCTCACACAAAGCAAGTGCTGGTGGCCGAGTTAAGAGACTCAGAAACGGATTCATATTCTGATTATGATCTGGAACCTCACAAGGGAACTGAAAAGGGTAAGCAGGTCATTGACGTAGAACCCACTGCGACGGTAACCACCACCAAGCTCCAATAGGCAGAACTCAAAGATCCAGTGGAGGGGGAGCGCCTCTTTCACTAGACGTAGGTGAAGGGATCACCACTACAATTCATTAGTGACAGCAGGAGCCAAAAGAAACCCATTTCAGAATAGGTCATGAAACGGTTGGGCCTACCAACCACACTGCATCTGTAGTCGTACACCATCGGATGGATTCACGACGGACGAGATATCGACATTAGTTAGCAGTGCCACCTTTCATGTAGCATCAAACCCTTCATGGATGAGGTATTGTGTGATATAAATCCCCTTGAATTTTTTTATGTATTATTAGGAAAACCATACTTGTGGAAGTATCATGTCGTGTATGAGTCTAGGCCTCATTGTGTTAATATTTATTTGGGTAATAAGTTATATAGGATACCAAAGGTAGCCCCGCCCACCAGAATCTCTTTGATCATTTTTAGGAATTGCTGTAAGTTCATCTCCGAGACTAGGAAATTTGTTTTCTTTATGAATCGCTCTCAAAGTGATGGGAATATTATAGCCACATCCATGGCCCCCAGGAAGGGTTCCTCCACATAGCAGATGCAGGTTGATACTAACATCGAAGAATGTAGGGACATATCTGTTGGAAATGTTGTCATCAATGGAAAAGGAGTAAAGAGGAGCAGCACCAAAATTCTCATTGAGGATAAAGGAGCAGATCAGGATCAACTATAGTACAAAGGATAAATAAAGCAAAAATCCAAAAGTATAGTGGAGGAGTAGAAAAGAGGCAAAGGAGCAGCATTATGCAAAATGGAGGTAAGGAGTAGCAATGTGCAACAATGTATAGCAAAGGAGAAAAGGCAACAAAGGAGCAAAGGAAACAGAGGCATAAAAGGAAACATGTTTGGGTCAAGTTGTAAATGTGCTGGGTAGAGTCGTGAAAGTGTTGGGTTG
Organism: Pinus albicaulis; assembly: GCA_034641835.2. NCBI lineage: Eukaryota > Viridiplantae > Streptophyta > Pinopsida > Pinales > Pinaceae > Pinus > Pinus albicaulis. The sequence continues at coordinate 42,658,721 of CM076580.1, forward strand.
AGTCATGCACAAGTGGGCAGAGATAATAAAGGAATGAACACATTCAACTAGTGTAGAAATTCATGAACGCATGGGAAGAGTTGGGCTTGTTTACATTCAAAACAGTGATGTCAAATATATCACAAATCACAACAGAAGGATTATCGCAAAACAAAGGAGACAGAAAAATTGCGAAACACAAAGTGCGAGATGGTGATGTGGCTAGATAACTTGGCTAGATAATGTGGCCCTAACCCCACATATCACAATAAAAGTTTGATGACATAGCAAGGTGAGATGGCAAGGTGATGTTGCATGATGATGTGGCAGTGATGTGGCACCCCCGGTGGGACCCGAACCCTTTATCACATATTGCAAGTCATAAATATCAGAAGGGATAATTCTTATGTACCACGTTGAAATGCCGAAATGCAAACATCGATGAGAGCCCAAATGAAATAAGCTTCAGAGCTAAAATATAAAGGATTTAAAGTCTGGCTGTGGGACCCAATCACATACTACACATCGCAAGCTCAGAAGGGATAACACTGATGAAGCATAGTGAAAGGCCAGCTTGCTGAAGTGCAATAAAAGGAGACGAACGCGATGGAGTTTCAAAGCTAAAAACCAAAGAATTTCAAATCCGGATGTAAGGCCTTTTGTTAAGAAATCACATCAGAGGTGGAACAAGTGAATATAATGTATAAGTACCAAGGAATGCTAAAATGTGATAAAGGGACTAGATGTGATGCAGCTCAGAGCTATTATTTAATTTATTTCAAGTCGTGGTGTATGTTTTTTTTCTTTGTTAAATCGCATTAGAGAATAGAGGAGGCTTATAAAGTAGGACGATTGGATCATCGAAATGTAATAAAGAGACCAAACATGAGGCTATTCAAAGGCTAATTGGAATTTATTTATGGCACAGTTCCTCAGTATCAGAGTATTATAACATACACCATGTTGTTGGTATGACAGAAATAAATCAAGGAGAATGTCGAGTTGCATTATCAAAGAACATAAAGGTCATTAAAAGTGTCAAATGATCATTATCCTATTTGCATTTGAAGTATTATATTAAACATTGAAGCATAATTTATTCTTGGATACAATAGTAGTCTTCCTCAAGTCAATATTGATATATCTTCAAGTCATCTTTCTTAAGATCATTCATAAAGATGTATTATGATGGGCTATTTGTGTTAATATTACTTTTGAAGTTCAAGAGTCTATTATTGATTCATGTGAAGCTTACTTCAGCAGAAAGGAATTGTTTATATTTCACCAGTGCACAGAGTTTCATCAAGCAACAAGTGACAAAAGAATGAACATTCTATGGTGATATACCTTCCAGCATTCTCATGAGTTGTGATAGTATCAGGTTGTTGTGTACATTCATGAAATCTCAATGATTTTCAAAGTGTTATCCCAACAAGGCTCATATATCATACGAATTCTGCAATGCATTCACAATGCTCTTGTAATTTGGAAGTACATATAAAGAAATGCTTATGTGTAACATAAAGAAACAATCACGATTTACACAGAACAATCAAGAAGCAATAATAGAATGGTGGATTATGTGTCTTCATTCAAATACAAAATGATTCATCAAGGGTGTAATGAATAGATGGAGTGTGTATATTCATTTAATAACAAAACAACTGAATGAACGATGCTTATGCCGATCTCAAAGAGGAGCAATGAAATGATGGAAGGGGGAGGAAAATCAAGCAAAGTAAGATAGATAATTCTCAGAAAGCGAGAGGAAGTGTTAGAGGAAGTCTTGCCATCAATGCCAAAGGGGGAGACTATTGGAAATATTTCATTGATGGGCAAGGAGCCGAAAGTAGGAGCACTAAAATTCTCATTAAGAAAAAAGAGAAGATGAGGATTAGCTAGAGTATAAAGGAGAAATAAAGAAAAAGGAAAGAGTATAGTGGAGGAGCAGAAAAGAGGAAAAGGAGCAACATTATGGAAAAAGGAGGAAAGGAGCAGGGATGTGCAACAATGTGCAGCAAGGGAGAAAAGATAGAAAAGGAGAAAAGGTAGCAAAGGTAGCATAGGAAACAAGTTTGGGTCATGTTGTGAACATGCTGGGTAGAGTCGTGAACATGTTGGGTCGATTTGTGCATGAGTGGGTAGAGATCATAAAGGAATTAACACGTTCAAATAGTGGTGAAATTCATGAATGCATGGGCAAAGCTTGGCTAGTTTACGTTCAGACTAGTGAAGGCAAAGATGTCGCAAATTGCAGCAGAAGGAGTATCACAAAACATTAGTGACAGAGAAATTGTCAAACACGAAGTGCGAGATGGTGACCTGGCTAGATTACATGGCTAGATGATGTGGCCCCGACCCCACATATCGCAATAAAATTTGGATGACGTGGAAAGGTGATGTGGCAAGCTGATGTGGAAAGATGGCGTGGAAAGCTGATGTGGAAATTTGATGTGGCATGATGACGTGGTAGTGACGTGGCACCCCCGGTGGGACCCAAACACTTTATCACATATCGCAAGTCGCAAAGCTCAGAAGCGATAGTGCTTATGTAAAACGTCGAAACATTGCAATGTGAAGAGTGACAATAGCCCAGATGCGATAAGCTTCAAAGCTAAAATCTAAAGGATTTAAAGTCTCATTGTGGGACCCATTCGCATATCGCACATCACAAGCTCAAAAGAGATAGCACCCATGAACCATAATGAAAGGTCGACTTGTCGAAATGCAATAAAAGGATCTGGATGCAATCGAGTTTCAAAGCTAAATACCAAAGCATTTAAAATGCAAATGTAAGGCCTTTTGTTAAGAAATTGCATCGGAGGTGGAACAGGTGAATATAACATAGAAGTACCAAGGAATGCCAAAATGCAATAAAGGGACCAAATGCAATGCATCTTAGAGCTATTATTTAATAGATTTCAAGTTTGGGTGTATGTGGTTTTCCTTTATTAGATAACATTGGAGAACATAGTAGGTTTATAATGTAGAACGATTGGATCACCGAAATGCGATAAAGGGACTAGATGCGGGGCTGTTCAAAGGAAAATTAGAATTTATTTATGGTACATGTCCCCAATATCGAAGTATTATATCATACATCATGGCATTGGTATGGAATAAATACATCAAGAAGAATTTCGAGTTGCATTATCAAATCATGGAAAGGTCATTAAAAGTGCCAAAATATCATTATCCTGTTTTCATTTGAAGTACTATATTGAACATTGAAGCATAATTTATTATTGGATAGAATTACACTCTTCCTCAACTCAGTATTGATATATCTTCAAGGCTGCTTTCTTAAGATAATTCATAAAGTTGTAGTGTGATGGGCTAGTTGTGTTAATCTTACTATTGAAGTTCAAGAGTCTATTATTGATTCATCTGAAGCTTACTTTAGCAGAAATGAATTTTTGATATTTCACCAGTGCACAGAGTTTCATCAAGCAGCAAGGGGAAAAGAATATAACATTGTATGGTGACATGCCTTCCAACATTCTCATGAGTTGTGATGGCATCAATTTGTTTTGTATATTCATGCAATATCAATGATTTTCAGAGTGTTACCCCAACAATTCTCATATATCATATGAACTCTGCAATGCATTCACAATGCTGTTATAATTTGGAAGTATATATAAAGCAATGCTTATGTGTAACATCAAGAAACAATCACGGTTTATACAGAACAATAAAAAAGCACTAATACAATGGTGGATTACATGTATTCATTCAAATACAAAGAATTCATCAAGTGTGTAATCAATAGATGGAGTCTGTATATTCATTTAATAACAAAATAACTGAATGAAGGATGGTTATACTGAACTCAAAGAGGATAAATGCAATAATGGAAACTATAGTGAAATTATTTTATAATCCCTTTCCATTGATGACAAAGTGGGAGGAAAAGCAAGCAGAGGAAGATAGAAAATTCCCAGAGTGAAAGGAGGAGGAAGTGTTGGAGAAAGTGTTACCATCAATTCCAAAGGGGGAGATTGTTGGAAATATTGTCATTGATGGCAAAGAAGCAAAAAATAGGAGTGACAGAATTCTCATTGAGAACAAAGGAGTAGATTAGGATCAGTTGGAGTGTAAAGGAGAAATAAAGAAAAAAGGTAAAAGTAGAGTGGAGGAGCAGAAAAGAGGCAAAGGAGTAGCATTATGTAAAAAGGAGGAAAGGCGCAGTAATGTGCAGCAATGTGAAACAAATGAGCAAAGGTAGCAAAGGCAGAAAAGGAAGTAATTTTGTGTCAAGTTGTGAATGTGTTGGGTAGAGTTGTGAACGTTTTGGATCGAGTCATGCACGAGTGCGAAGATATCGTAAAGGAATGAACACATTCAACTAGTGGAGAAAGTCGTGAACATGTGCGCAGAGTCAGGCTAGAATACATTCAGAATAGTGATGGTGAAGATATCACAAATCATAGCAGAAGGAGTATCGAAAAATAATGGAGACAGAGAAATTGTGAAACGCGAAGTGTGATATGGTGACATGGCTAGATGACGTGGCCCCAACCCCACATATCGTAATAAAAGTTTTATGACATGGCAAGGTAACGTGACAAGGTGACATGGCAAGGTGACATGGCAGATGACATATCAGTGACATGGCACCCCCAGTGGGGCGCGATCCATTTATCGCATATCACAAGTCACAAAGCTCAAAATGGATAGTTCTTATGCACCGCATCGAAATGTCGAAATGTGAAGAGTGACAAGAGCCGATATGTGATAAGCTTTAAAGCTAAAATATAAAGGATTTAAAGTTTGGTCGTGGGACCCAATCAGATATCGCACATCGCAAGCTTAGAAGGGATAGCACCCATGAAACACGATGAAAGGCAGACTTGCCGAAGTGCGATAAAAGGAGCCTGACGTGATGGATTTTCAAAGCTAAAGACCAAATAATTTCAAATATGAATGTAAGGCCTTTTGTTAAGAGATCACATTGGAGGTGGAACGGGTGAATATAACGTAGAAGTACCAAGGAATGTCGAAATGCGATAAAGGAACTAGATGCGATAAAGATCAAAGTTATTATATAATATATTTTAAGTCCCATTAGGTGAATTTTGAGGTCTAAAATGGGCCTCCTAAGGAAATTATAAAATAATAGTGGTAATAAAAAAATAAGATTTGATTACATCTTCAAATTTTAGAGGGAAAAAAGAAAAACTACTTTTTCAACTCGTATTTTGAACTTATCTCCCTAAGTTTTTAATCAAATTTCGAGCATGAATACTAGTTGGATGCAAAATTTAGTTCCACATACAAGGATTACCCATGTTGCATACTTTTGATGGACTCTTCTACACAAAAAATCAGAAATACATGAAAAACGTGATTCCAATCACGTTTTTTCTTGCATTTCTCATTTTTCATGTAGCAGGGTGCATCAAAAGTATGCAACATGGGTACTCCTTGGATGAGGAATTAAATTTTGCATGCAACGAGTACTCCTACTTGAAATTTTAGTAAAGCCTTATGGAGATAAGTTGAAAATATGAGTTGCAAAATTAGTTTTATTATTTATTATTTTTTAATCTTTTTACTTTTTTACTCCAAAAATGGTGAATCATCCCCCAAGGTTGACATCATCATCTTCAATCCTATTGGTTCTCTTAAAGTTTATTTTGGTTGTACATTTTTCTTATGAGGTCCATTTTAAACCTCAAAATTACCATAATCAGGTGTATGTGGTTTTCCTTTGTTAAATGCATTGGAGAATAGAGGAGGTTTATAACGTACAACGATTGGATCACTGAAATGAGATAAAGGTATCGGGCGCGAGGCTGTTCAAAGACTAATTGGAATTTATTTAAGGTCCAGGGTTCTTTTTAATTACACTATTTTATGAAGAAAAGTGAATGTGAGAAGCATACTCGGGTAAGACATGACCCTCGTGCAGAACAATGGTTGATGTGGTTGCGCCTTTTAAACAATAAAAGTCTAAACGTGGGTAGAAAGGCTCAGGTAAGTGACCCGACACAGAGAAAAGTGCAGAGAAATTTGAATGCCATGGTAATGAGGAGATAAGCACCATGGGTCGAGTTAGGCTCAGCAAAACCTCCAGGGTAGAATCGGGTGTTGAGAAAAGGAGAAGGTTGAACGCTATGGACAAGAGAAACAAGGTAGATAGCTAGAGTTGGGCAAAAGGAGAATATGGTGGCACTGTTGGAAACGTGCCAGCTAGGCCGATTCAGGAAAAATGAGTTTGTGCATAAATTTTATTATATAACAGCAGAAACAAAAAACACAGTGGAAATAACAAAAAGGACAAATGCACAACGAGCCAAGAGCTGAAAGGGTTGAGTGAAATATACTTGTTGTAACTGTAAATTTAAATGTATTAATTATTATTTTTATTGTATGTGATGAGAAGGTAAGTCTCCATAGGCATAGGTAAAACTCTAATGATTTTTGTAATGATTATTTATGATGTAATAACCTAAACTAATGTGTGAGGAATCGAGTGGGTGGAAGGCATAGATTCAGGAATTTTCACTTCGTATTCAGGAGTTATCTGTATAAATTACTTAATATCAGTGTGCATAAAGAGGTTAGAGAGCTGCAAAATGGAAGAGAGCTGAAGAATGTAAGAGAGCTGCACAATGGAAGAGAGCTGAAGAATGTAAGAGAGTTGTAGAGTGGGAGAGAGCTGGAGAATGTGATAGAGATGATAGAGATGATATGCACATGTGGAGCTAATATGAAGCAGTTTTGAAGGCAAAGAGGGAAGAAGTGAAGGTGGAGGAAAATAGCGCTGATATGTAGGTAAATTAACATTTTATTTTCATGTTGAGTGAGGGGATTGTAGTCTCCTTTCAAGTTGTAGCTTGATAAATTTACAGTTGGATCTTGGTGAGGTAGAAGCCTCCTATGGATTGTAGCATGCAGAAAATATATGGGAGTTGGAGCTTCCTTGAAAGTTGTAGCTTGCATAATTTGAGGTAGGAGGCTTCTATAGGTTAGAGGCTATAGAAAATCAGTTGTGAGAGGGAGTAGGAGCTTTCCTTTGAATCACAACAATAATAAGATGTGGTTTTCTCCCTTATGTGTTTCCATTTATATATGGTTTCCATTTTCACGATTATTATGTGTTGATGTGATGTGTTAATATTCTTATTACTTTTTGTTCATATATTCAGTCTGATGATCATTATTTATTAAGCTTCTTATGAAATGACTTGTTAATGAGTTTAATGAAACAAATTTTAATATCCATGAATGGGCTAAAGTGATTCACCCACCTTATTTGTTTATTAAAGGGTTCATCAATCTTCTCCTCACCCGCAAGGGTACCCTTACACTCTCAGGTCAAGCATTCAATCGATATCACTTTTGAAGCACCTCTACCAAATGGGTTGATATATCATCGCTCCATTGTGTAAAATGGAGAGATAAAGTGAAAAATGCAGGAGTTTCTCTAAAAATGGCACATCTGACCAAGTTCCTCACCTTGTGGGAGCCCAATTGTACTTGTACAGGAGAAGGATGGAGTTTGGAGGCTTTTCATTGATTATTGACACAAAACAAAATCACTATTAGGAAAAGGTATCCAATCCCATGGATTGATGACCTTATAGACTAGCTCAAGGGGGCCAAGTATTTTAGCATGATTGATTTGAAGTCTAGCTATCACCAGGTTCCAATAGAGCACACAGATGTATGGAAGGCTACCTTGAAATCCAAGGAATGCCCTTTTGAATGGTTAATTATTCAATATGGGTTGAACAATTCCCCTGCTACTTTTATGAGGCTAATGGATGGCATCTTGTGGCCCTTCACCAACTCATTCATGGTTGTTTATCGGTACGACATCCTCATCTTCAAAAATAGTTTGGAATAACATTTGCAGCATATTCGGTAGGTCCTTGAAACCCTTATACGACACAAAATGTGTTTCAACATTGAGAAATGCACTCTGGCATGATCTAGGTCCAATATCTGGGTTACATCATAAATGAGCATGGTGTGCATGTGGATCTGACTAGGATTCAAGTCATATGAGATTGGTCAGCTCTGACCACTCTAACATAGCTTGGCATATTTTTGGGCCTTGCAAAATTATATGGAAGGTTCATGTTGGGACTCCCCCATATCGCTTTTCCTTTAAGTGATATTATTAAGGGCGGGAAAAACAAATTTTTTCGAGTCTGAATACAATCAGAAGGAATTATTTGAGTTGCGTCGCCTTTGTGCAGTGCTAGTACTCACACTTTTAGACCTACAATAACCTTTTGAAATCTATACATACATATTTGATTATGGTATTGGTGCAGTCCTCACGCAACATGGGCATCCAATGGCCTATCACAGTGAGAAAATTTTCGATACAATTCATAAGTAACCCACATATGGTAGAGAGATGTATTCAACCATGTAGGCTTGACGACAATGGAAGCATTACATTTTGGGGAAGGAGACAGTCATCCACATCGATTATTGACCTCTACATTTTATACAAGCACAAGGGAATTTGCAGAATTATCGCCATCAGAAGTGGTCTACATATTTGCAACAATTCGACTTAAACATTAAATACAAAAATGGAAGCACCAATCATGTTGGACACTACCTCAGTCACCCCCCAGTCGCAGCCATGACTATTGTTCTCAAATTTTGTTGCCACAAGACATTTGGATGGCCGCAACTATACAAAAATGATCCTGAGTTCTCCTCGAGATATCATATTCTAGTAGATGGAAAGAAAGTTCTTGTTTTACACCTCGAGGATGCATTATTATGCTACCTAGGCCACCTTTTTGTTGCTTCAAGCGAGCATGGGAAGCTGATTGGAGAGGGGCACTATAGCCAGGTTACAAGACACGCTGGTGTGGAGAAATATGTGGCTATACTACAATAGTACTTTTATTAGAAAAAACTTCAACTGGATGTTGGGAAATATATCATATCCTACATTGCATGTGCCATCGCCAAGCCAACCATCAAGAATCAAGGCATGTACACTCCTCTTCCTACTCCCGCCAACCTTGGGAATCCATCTCTATGGACTATATGGCTGGCCTCCCGTATATCAAGCATGGTGATGACTATGTATTTTTGGTTATGGGCATATTTTCAAAGATGGATATATTGACCTAGAAGAAGAGCATCATGGTAGAGGACACTGCAAAAATTTTATTTGAATGAGTATGGTACATTTTTGTATCCCACATACCATTATAAAATATCGGGGTAGTAGTTTCCTAGCCACATTCTAGTCAATCCTCTGGACACTAGTGAACACCAAGCTCACCAATTTGTTCGCATTCCATCCCTAGAATGATGGCTAGAAAGAGGTCTTCAACAGGATGATAGTGCACATAATATTCATGTACAACTCCAAGCATCCAAACACTTGGGATAGGAGCCCCCCCTATGTGTAGCATAGTTATAACGGAGCTCTCCATAGTGCGACTGGTCGCTGTCCTTTTCAAGTGGGTCTAGGATTTCAACCATTGTCTCTGATTGATGTTGTCATACCTCATGCAACTACACAAACATAATTCACACATGTACTATTTGAGGTTGATAAAGAAAAAATTCAAGGATTTTTGAGGTCTAAAATGGGCCTCCTAAGGAAATTATAAAATAATAGTGGAAATAATAAAATAATATTTGATTACATCATCAACTTTTAGAGGGAAAAATGAAAAAACTATTTTTTCAACTTGTATTTGGAACTTATCTGCCTAATCTTTTACTCAAATTTTGAGTGGGAATACTCGTTGGATGCAAAATTTAATTCCTCATCCAAGGATTACCCATGATGCATACTTTTGATGGAATTTTCTACACAAAAAATGAGAAATACATAAATAAACATGATTGCAATCACATTCTTTTATGTATTTCTCATTTTTCATGTAGGAAGGTCCATCAAAAGTGTACAACATGGGTACTCCTTGGATTAGGAATTAAATTTTGCGTCCAATACATATTTCTGTTCGAAATTCGAGTAAACCCGTAGGGAGATAAGTTGAAAAAGTAGTTTTCTTATTTTCTTATTTTATTATTTTTTTTTATTTTTTTTACTCCAAAAATGGTAAATCATCCTCCATTGTTTACATCATCATATTGAATCCTATTGGTTGTTATAAAGTTTATTTTAGTTGTAATTTTTTCTTAGGAGGCCCATTTTAGACCTAAAAATTCACCTAATGTATATTTATTGAATGTATCAATCACATATGGTAATAGGTTCATGACATCCTAGAGAAGTCAAATGCCAAGTACAAGAAATGACATGAAAAACATAGGCTCCCACACAAGTTTCAAGTGGGCAACAAAATTTATTTTCATTTGCAAAAATAACACCTAACAGCTCATTGGAAGCTTAAGCCACTCCCATATGGGCCTTACACCATTTTCGAGTTTGTGGAGGACAATTATTTGAAGCTTAACATTCCCCCATCCCTTGGCATGCACCAAGTGTTCAATGTGGACAACCTTCAACCATACTTTCCACCATTACTTGACACATCAGATATTCCAAAACAATTCACACCATAAAATCTAAACCCTGACTGCATGGAACATGTCACAACTTATCATATCATGGACACGTATATCGTGAACACTCACCAATACAAGACCCAGTTGTATCGAGTTTTCAAAGTATGCTAACTTGTCCACCAAGGAAAGTGGCTAACCAGGGACCAAGTTCAACAGAACTTTCCTCATCTAATCAAGGAACTTAACACAATGGGGACCATTTATTCCTAAGGGGGGAGGAATAATATAGGTGGATATTGGTGGCCACCTGCCTATTCTGCTTAGACCCCCACCATTATTTATTTCATTTTTTCATTTTCCTTAATTGTTGAAAATTTTACTATTTTTGGAAGTGTTTCAGGTTCTAAACTTCCAGAGAAGTTTTGACCCCCTAAATGGTGTTTTTTTGACATCCAATACACGTCCATAGCCTTAGGTAGGGGCCTGAATAAAATCATGTAATACTCAGAGAGATATTTTTGATGATATATTGTATGCACAAAACATAGGTAATTAACCAAGTTACGACCCAGGAAGTTGGATGCCCAAATAACCCTAATGCGGCCCACAAACCCTTGGAGTTTCACCTCTTAGGGTTAGGTTTTTGGTTGTTTATGGGTTTTCCATGTTTTTCAATAATAAAAAGTCTCGTGAGCCTCATTGTAATGCAGTTCAGAGGCATCTAGCTGCCACATCTCTTCTTGGAGATGAGCTACCATGACCCTAGCTATTTTATCTCCATTATGTCCGTAAGTGTATTTCCATTATTTGATATTAATGAAATGAAGTTTTTTTTCGACTGCATCTTTGCGTTTTGTTTATTTATGTATTTTATTTTGTTCCTGCATAAGTCCGAATCAAACACACGTGGATATGTTTGCAAAGTTTAATAGAAAACAGCATATAAAAAGAGATGATTAGAGATGTTATGGATTGTCTCATAACTCCCTTTCAATTGCCCGAAAATGTGGTGGATGTACTCATGTTTCCCTTTCAGTAAATAAAATTCCCATATCTATAGAAATAATGTTCATTTTCTCAAATTTTTTTATATTGTTCAAATCGTCATCCCATGGATCAAATATTTTTACAAATCATCATATACTAGCTAGTGTATCAATAATTTTATCCAACTCTTATGTACACAAGAGGAAACACATGTATTTATAGAGAAATAAAAAAATCCTTTCTAGCATTATCTACTTCCTTTAGTGTAAGTTAGTGAAAAATTAAAGGGAACTCACAACTCTCCGTTATTATCACTAAGAAAACATTCAACAACTTTTCGAATGGTGAATGACTCTTGATGGGGTTCTCAACAATTTTCTTACTAGTTGATAGAAACACATTTTATCATAGAAAAAACTCACAAAATATTAGACATAAATTTCAAACCCTTGGATATTTTTACATTATCTCCACTACGTCAAGAGTCCTAAACATGGTATGATACCATGTTAAAACTTATAAGCAGTGATAAGAATGCAACTAATTGCAAGCTCATTGGATACCGCATAAGATTTTCACTATTAAATGTACTTGACAATAAATAAAATAATTTCTAGGATTATCTACTAATGACTACTTATATATATATATATATATATATATGACAAGAACTTTCTAAAAATTTATGAACTAATATAATTGAGAAGTATTTTTTTTAAATATTTCATCCCAACAAGTATCTATTCAAGTATATCAATCAATTTCGTATATTTATTTTAAGGTGCTTAAACATAATTTGAAGAGTCATACAATTTTGCGAGAAAAATCCATAGGGATATGGTTTGAGGCATCAATAGTGAAGAACATAAAATTCAATAGATAATTAAAGGAAACATGCATAGAACTTCAAATTCAAAAATCATTGATAATGTACTTACTTGTAGTTCCTACAATTGATGAATATCACATAAGGTCCAAACCCTAAATCTACCTTAAAAGGTTCTATAACTACAATATAGACAATAAACCAACCATGGATAACATAATTCAAAGCATTCAAAAAGTAAATCAAATTATTTCACAATTATATCCATTAGACATTCACATTCATGGAAGATAAACAACAGAAATAAGAACAAAATATGTCTCTTTATTGGAAGGTGGCATGAGAGAAGAAGTTATGATACAACATAATCACAGATTCCAACACTAATGGAACCCTCCTATCAATTTATAACACCCCTATATAATCATTTATGACCTTTTATTATTTAATTATGACTCGAAAAGGTAAAAATCTAGAGATGTCTAGATAATGTAAAAAATTAATTTTTATATATGAAAAATAAATTATTTTGTTGTTAACATTATTGGTAGTGGGTTAAAGGTTGTAAAGTGGAACTTAACTCTTAGCTGTCAGGGAAAAAATTGGAATTATTTATTCCCAAGGAGACAGTAGAAACATAAGAAGGAAAACAAATCTCCTTTTACCATTATTCAGCTAAAGAAGATAAAGATAGACCACAAGAAGAAAACACAACTAGAGATAAATTTCATGAAGTGGAATGTGAATAGGATTACTATGGAGGATAAATATTATGATTCTGCAGTGTAATTAGTGGTAGGTAGAGACTAATTCGAAACGAAGAAACTATGGAAGATAAATATTATGATTCTGAAGTGTAACCAGTAGGAGGTAGAGACTAGTTCGAACCTAAGAAATAGAGTAGGACATTGCTTTAAGGGTTTGGGAGAAAAGACCTTAGAAGTTTCTAAATAATTTCTCTGACATAAAGTGGTACAGCTTGGGGCAGTTATTTTGTAAGATAGCTTACAATTGGGAGGACCATGAGAGCCCCTTAACCATTTCCAGGAAAAACCTATCTAACTACTTCTTCAGTTTAATTAACTTCTAGATATGGCTGAGAATGTAGTGTACATATTTGAATTGGTATCTATGTATTTATCATGGTACTATATATGGATATCCTACAGATCTATGAATTGGTCATTAGAGGAAATTTTAGTCTAAAATTGGCCCCATAAGAAAAAATAATAAAATAATAGTTATAAATTTTGGAGGGAAAATAAGAAAACTAGTTTTTGTTATTGTATTTTTATCTACTATCCGTATTAATTTACTCAAATTTCAAATGTATATGCTCGTTGGAAGAAAAATTAAGCTCCACATCCAACGCGAACCTATTATATCTACTTTTGAGAAGACTCATAATAATAAAAAATTAAGATACATGAAAAATAATGTTCAACACATTTTTTAATTTATCTTCATTTTTTTATTATAAATGTCGGTCTTCTAAAAAGAATACATAATGTATACATGTTGGATGTGGAGTTTAATTCCACATCGAATGAGTATCTACAATTGAAATTTGAGTAAATTTTAACGAGATAAGCTAAAAATACATTTAAAAAATGTATTCCCCCCACTCCAAAAAAAATTCATTTATGTCTTTTTAACTTTAAATTATTTGATTTGATTTAAATATTATGTACATGAAAATTTCATTGGCAATTTTAGGCTTTCATTTCTTGTAATGATAGATGCATGTATTAATAACTTGTAACATGTGAAGAAATAGTTGAAAACTGCAGATAAATCATTTTCGTCCCTAGAGGATGTTTATGGTGGTCAAGGAAAATGGTTATGTAAGAAGTTTTGGAAACATGTTGATGTACGTAAGGTTTTTTATCCAACAAGTGTAAAATTTTCTAACTAACCCTACTAGTCTTGTTTCTTGGTAATTATTATAAATAGTAAGGGTCGTGTAGTTGAAGAATTAAAAAAAAAAAAATATGTATCTATATGCAATAAACTGTAAAACTTTTAGGGTTGGAAAAGTAAGGGTTGGGCCCATGGAAATTACGACAAGAAGTTCGCAAACAAATCAAATGCCCACCTACCTGAGTAGTCAATAGTCTTAGACTCTAGATATTTAGGTCCTAGAAAGTGAAGGCAAGTCCCATGACATGTCTCGCGAGGTCGAATGGAATATTTCGTTGTAACAAAGGGAAACATGTAAATATATAACAACATATATTTATATACTTCTATACAAATACGTAAACAAAATAAAAAGAAAACAAGTAGAGACAAATAATAACTGTAGAAGTTGACATAGGAGAACAATATAATCATTCTTATAAATTAAAGTATATTCTTACTATATTTACTTTCAAGAACCATTCAAGATAACATATTTTCATTTGAATGGAAAAAGAAGTATTCATACATATATCAAGATAAAATCTAGTAAAAAAACTAAAATTGTGATCTTTTTCTTGTATTATTAATGGTGTCACTGATATGCATGTCAAACATAAATAATAACTATAGGGAAATATTTCTATATAGGATCATAACAATATATTATATAAATAGAAGAGTATTTAAAAAAATTGAAGCTATTACTTTTAAAGAAAAAAATGTACATATCATTCATTTCTATCTTGAAATAAAGGTTGTGGCGAGAGTAGGGCCAAATATCACACTAAATAAAATTCCAAATAAATTCCTTACATAAGTTCTCCTTGAAAAAAATACCACCAAGGTTGGCTGGCCACAATAATAAAATGGTACAAGACTCAAAGTAGTCATAATATCTCACAAAAAAATGCAAGAGGTCAGCCAAATAGAGGTGTTGTTGAACCTGTTATTAATTTTTGATATAAAAAACTAAGTCATGAAATTCCAGAGAAGGTCTTAGCCTCATAATTGAGTACCCAAAAGAAGAAATAAAAAATTTACATAAGAACCTAGGTCACCGTAAGTCGAGAAAGGACAGTATGGATGAGAATACTGATAAAAGAAAACCCCACGTAGTGTTTTCCAAAGATAAATTCGAACCCGCAACATCAAGGAGTAACATTAGAATCCTAAAAAAAAATTGAAAAGGGAAATAAAATTTTACAAACACTTAATATAGATATAGGGGTTAAACAAAACTTGAAGGATATGCTCACATGTTGCATAGGATATGAGACTCAACCATTTATCCCTAAATACAAAGTAAAATTTCAATGTCAAAGAAGATTCTGACCAATTAAAAAGAGGAAAAAAAAATAGGCTTAGATAGGGGAACTGCTACTTGTCATACGTTTTGAAATAAGAGACATTGTCACCATGTGAAACTACAGGACCGTAGCTCTAGAATTACCTTTTTTCTACTATACTCACTTGGAAAAGAAGTAACTAATAAATCAAGTACAAATGAGAAACATAAGTATTAAAATTGCAAATAACAAGGCGGTGCCATAAATATGAATTTGAATTAACTAATAGAAATGGAATCATCAAATGGCTCATAGGAATAGCAAGTGAAATCATCACCTGAAGAATTAAAATTCATGTGGCCAAAATAGAATTTATTTAATAAGATGTGGACACCTAACATGCCCAAGGTACGTAAGGAATCACTCATCATGAAGTCGAGAAATTTTAAAAGGCAAAGAAGAATAAATAGTAGGTTGCAAAGTTTTTTTTTGAGTAATAGATAGTGAAGATGAAACTTGAGTGACAAGGAGGAAGGGGGTAGTTACTCAAAATAACCCAAACTCTTCTATGTCATCTATCAAACCCTAAGCTCATGGACTGTTGATGATAAATCATGTTATAAAGCACAACATTTGATGACCAATTAATCCAGGTGGATCTTCAGACACCGATGGCAAGTAAAAAGGGATCAAAATTTAGAGTGACAGGAAAGTGGAAAACTCAGCTTTAGATTGAAGAGCTCATTGCCTTGATCACAACGGTGTAAACAATGCGTCAATCCGAGATCATATGAGGAAGTTGTGACAGTTTGAAGTTTTGTTAAAGCGAGGGAAGTGGGGCCCACAACATGCCACATGGAATCCCAATGAGCACATGACCCACATAGCAGCCTACTAGGCCCTGAAACATGGTGCTCCACCATTGGTCCTCAACCTGCATAAAATACAAAACAATATTAAAAAATTAACTATATTATGAAATTGGTTATCTTTAAACATATGAAAAAATTCATATTTGGACATGAAAACCAAAACAAACCATATATTAAAAAAAAAAATCCACAAAAAAATCATTATTAAAAAAGATATGGTGGTTATTAAAGTCACATAAGACAAACTTGGATGAATATGTGATATGGTATATGGTTAAGTTATAACCAAAAATATGTTATATATGGTTTAAGCCATATGGCTGTAACGTATACCATGCATGTTTTATTTTAAAACATACTAAAACCATAACATATATATAATATGTCACCACCATTTTAAATGGTTCTGCCAGTGGGGTTGGTTGGGTAGGCTGCCCAATGTGGACCCAACGCCTACATCATTTTTAAAAATGTGCCAAAATTATTATCATATGCAGATTTGGGGAGGTGGTATTTGATCCCCCTACCTCCCCTAACTACTTGCTAAATTTTACCAACACGCCAACGAGCTCCCTTGTAAACTCTACCCCACTAAAAATTATATAAACCCATCATTTCACAACTGCATTGAGTGGACCTAAGAATGTATTTCGTGGCAGAGGACGCAACACATGACACGTAGTTTGAGACAGATTCTTGTTTGATGCCAAGGGAATCTTTTGATCTAAAGGAGGAAAAAGTTTCAGAATGTATTAAACTTTATATGCACTTTAACCTAAATTTCACAAGAATCTTAATGGTGAGATCATATTCCTGTTTTGAGTTTCATATTTCCATATTCCCTGTGGAGCAACATCTTTGAGGAATCTAAAAGATTCCATAAGGTTCAGATTTTCACTATATCAGAATTCAGAAATTTGACAATCGATTTTGGACTATTCAACGCCATGAATATGATGGTGTATTCATATTTTCCATTTGAGATTTATATTTTTCGGCCACTTTTCAAAGTGGAATGCAAGTGTCAGTATTCAGTGAGTGAGTAGTCGATTTTAGACATTTCGACACCACAATTGCGATGATTATTTTAGATCTATCAACGAAGCAACTCATTCATCAGTCATATTTAGTGGGAGGCATATGATGTGTTGATTTCATGTACTTATTTGTCTCTAAGATGCATTGTGTTGTACAGATCCTTGTTGATGTTTTATGTGGGATCTTGTTTTGTTGTTGATGTGAGATGTACTTTCTATCATGGATTTGTATTATGTTTGAGATCCCTTTGCTGCCATATTGGCGGGATACTCATTGTCACATGTATGTTTGATTGAGATCAATTTTTTTGCCATGTTGGTGGGATACTCATAGTTATTATGTGTGAGTTATTTTCATACTGATAGGAGTCCTTTTTGTGAATGAGAGTTCCTATAGTGGAACATCTAGTGGAGATTTCCAACCACTCCTGCATGAGGGAATTTTCCTTGCACGACAGAGAAAACACCATCCATGTACATCTTCAGTCCTTACATCACTTAATGCAGTGGCCTACACCATCTTGACATCGAGGCCTAGAGATGTAGTCCCTCCTGGACGAACTCCGTTATCAATGTTTTATGCTGCTCATGCTTTTTATGTGTCTCTACTTTACAACATGGAGATGTTCATTTACGTTCATTAAACTTTAATTAAATTTAATTCTAACACATAAACTAAAGTAAAAGGTCTTGGTTAAGGGTATCAGGAATTTACCCAGATCAAGTGGTATCAGAGTGGTCTTCTTGGTGTTTTGGATTGCGTTAAGAATTGAACATTCACGTAGTTGAGAAATGGATACTGTCAAGGACATGTATGAGATCATGCTCATGGTGTTCGAGAAAGCGAACATGTTGTACGAAGGTTATGAAAAACAAGCAGCAAACAATGTTGAATTGAAGACACTTCTACAAGAAGAGAAGGAGGACAAGCCATGACATAGGCATTGGAAGAATTGAAGCACAACAACGAAAGACTTCAAGAAGATCATGACGCATTGAAGGCACTCCTACAGGAAGGGAAGGAGGAAAACCAATGATTGTGGCTTCAGCTATAAATCGTGATAAAGGCCTTGGACGAAGTGAATCACAACAAAGGCTTATATAATCCCTCTTCACTTATTTCAAATCGACAACTAAGGTAAACAATGTTGATTTCCCTTTAGTTTCATCTTCACGTGATAACATTTTTGTTGGAAGTATGGAGATCCCCATTACAGGAATCAACATGAGACTCCTCACCAAGATGGGCTACCAAGGAGGAGGACTTGGAATTCATGGCAAAGACATAACTCAACCATTAAAGGTTGTACAAAGACCTTGCTGCGTAGGTTTGGGATGCACTGATGGAGGATGTTCAAAGGACATCACAGTAAAACAGACATTGTTGAAATCACCAGGGAAGATGAATGATGGGAACACTTCATCAGTCCATGGTAGTGTATGTTGCAATGAAAGAGTTGAGGCAAGCTCTCATCACCATGATTGCACCGGAGCCCACCAAGGAAGGTATAACAAGTCTCACTATTCTAGAGTGCATTTTTATTATAAGAATGTTGATAATCGTGGTTGTAGATCATGGCATCGAAGAGCGTTTCATTACTGTGGTTTACATAACCATGTGTTTTCTGAGTGTTGGAAAAGAATGGTAACACAAAGGAGGATGAGGCATGAAAAGCCTTCTCCACAACAGGGAAAAAATTGGTTAAGAAAGTATGGAGGAAGAAGACTCATTATACTTATTGCAACCAAAGTGATCATCAAAGATCCACGTGTTGGAGACTCCATCCAGAGTATCGCCTCAAAGACAAAAATTCGTGTAGAAACCAATCGAAAGAGCTGATCGACAAGCAAATCTCCCACAGGGGGATAACCCATTGACTTTGCTAAAGAGGGGTTTTTCTAGATTATTTTTCTAGATGTGTAGCTTTTCATGGCCTTATTTTTTTAAATCATATGTTTCATTTTTAACTGTAAAAGTGATGATATGTTTTTCCATTGCTTATTCAGTAACAATGATATTTTGGCCTTATTTGATAAGTCACATGATGCATTTCTTTTATATAAAAGTGATGAGGTGTTTTTCCATCACTTCGAAATGCGATGATGATGTAGCTGGTCTTGCAATGATAGTTGGGGTGTGACTTCCATTGATGTAAACTTGACCATCGAGCTTGGAAACTCGTGGAAAGTATGGAAATGTTTGGGGTCATAGTTGGTCATAATTTGAGTATGTAATTTTGGTTGAAACTTTAGGCAGGTGCTAGAATTTTCATTCCGATTCCAAAGGACAGAGGTGAAGGAGTCTTCAAAGGATGTGCCTTTTCAGACATTTGCGTTGCAGAATTTTCATGTGTTGGCATTGCATTCTGGTTCCAAAGTATGTCAGGTGAAGGAGTCTTGAAGGGATGTGCCTTTTTAAGAATTTGTGTTGGGGAAGTTGCATGTGTTGGCATTACGTTCTGATTCCGAAGTACGTGAGGTGAAGGAGTAGTATGGGAATGTGCCTTTCAAAGACATTTGCATGCAGTTGATGATGGATAGAAGCTGATGCTTTTAGAGGAAAAAAATCTCCTCATTGGGGAGGATTGATCTAGGTGGATCTTTAGACACTAGTGGCATGTACAAAGGGCTCAAAATTCAAAGTGATGGAAAGGTGGAAAAATCTGCTTCATATTGAAGAGCTCATCGCCTTGGTCATAATGATGGAAGCAACATGTCAATCCGAGCTCGTATGATGAATTTAGCGCAGTTTGAAGTTTTGTTAAATCAAGGGATGTGGGGCCCACAACGTGCCACATGGAATCCCAGTGAGCACGTGGGACCCACATAGTAGCCTACCAAGCCCTGACACATGGGACTCCACCATTATTCCTTGATCTACATAAAAGACAAAACAATATTAAAAAAATAAATATATATTGAAAATGGTTATTTTTAACGATATAAAAAAATTCATATTTAAATATGAAAGGAGAAACAACCCATATATTAAAAAAAAAAAATCCACAAAAAAGTCATTATTATAAAAAGATATGGTGGTTATTAAATTCACAAAAGACAAAATTGGATGAATATGTCATATGGTATAAAGCTAAGTTATAACCAAAAATATGTTATATATGGTTTAAGTTATATGATTGTAATGCATACCATGTATGTTTTATTTTAAAACATATTAAAACCATATCATATATATAATATGTCACCACCATTTTAAATGATTCCGTCAGTGGGGCAAGTTGGGCGGGTCACCCACTATGGACCTAACCCACACCTCATTTTTAAAAATGTACTAAAATTATTATCATATGTGGATTTGTGGAGGCAGGATTTGATCCCCCGACCTCCCATAACCACTTGCTAAATTTTACCAACATGCCAATGAGCTCCCTTGTAAACTCCACCCCAAAAAAACTTATTTAAACCCGTCATTTCACAAGTGCGCCCAACATACCTGAGCATGTATTTTGAAGCGGAGGATGCAGCAGATGGCACATAGTTTGAGACAGATTCATGGTTGATGCCAAGGGTATCTTTTGATCTCAAGGAGGTAAAATTTTCATAATGTATTAAACTTTATATGCATTTTAACTAGAATTTCGTAAGGAACGCGATGGTGCACCTAGATTTTTCTTTTGAATAATGGTTTTGGTAGATTCTCTCTGGAGGATAATCACTAAGAATCTTGAGGGAATCTTCAGATTCCTTGGAGGTTGAAATTCGTCGGTGTCAGAATGAGATCAAATTTATTCTCATTCTTCTCGAAATTTCGCAAGGATCTAAATGGTGAGATCATATTCTTGATTTGAGTAGAATATTTCTATATTCTCTATGGAGCAACATCTTTGAGGAATCTAGGGGGAATGTAAAAGATTCCCGAAGGGCTAGATTTTCACTTTGTCATAATTCAAAAATTTGACAGTCGATTTTTCACTATTTGACGTGATGAATCTAATGGCGTATTCAGATTTTCCATCTAACTTTTATATTTTTCAGCTACTTTTCAAAGTGGAATACACGTGTCATCATTCAGTGAGTGCGTAGTCAATTTCACACCTTTGGATGCCATGATTGCGATGGTGATTTCAGATCTAGCAATGGAGCAGCTCATTCTTCAGCCATATTTTGTTTGAGTTATATGATGCATTGATTTCATGTACTTCTTTGTCTCTATGATGCATTGTGCTGTAAAGATCCCTGTTGATGATTGATGTCGGATCTTGTTTTGTTCTTGATGTGAGATGTACTTTCTATTATGGATTTGTATTATGTTTGAGATCCCTTGGCTGCCATGTTGGCGGGATACTCATTGTCACATGTTTTTTTGATTGATATCCCTTTGTTTCCATGTTGACGGGGTACTCATAGTCATTATGTGTGAGTTATTGTCATACTGATAGGAGTCCTTTTTGTGAATGAGTGTTGCTATAGTGGAACATCTCGTGGAGAGATCCAACCACTCCTGCATGACGGAATTTTACTTGTATGACAGAGAAAACACCATCCATGTAAATCTTCACTCCTTACAACACTTAATGCAACGATCTACACCATCTTGACATAGAGGCTTAGAGACGTAGTCCCTCCTGGATGAACTCTGTTATCAATGTCTTATGTTTCTCATGCGTGTTATGTTTCTCTTCTTTACAACATGCAAATTTTCATTTATGTTCATTAACACTTCAATTAAATGAAATTATAACACATCAACCAAAGTAAAAGGTCTTGGTTAAGGGTATCAGGAATTTACCGGGATCACCAATCCTCCTATATGTTGCCACACTTGATTCCTTATCACATGAAAATTTTGATGGTCTTCAAACTGTGGGTAATAAAGTTATGTTTAAATCACAAGTTTTGTAAAGAAGAAGGGATGTTTAATATAGAATATCAACTTTATCAATGCTTTATGTATGAACCATTGATATGTTGTGATATCCATATAGGGAATCAATATATTTTTGTATGCCTCTACGATAACACTTTTTCATGGTGAGGGAGGATTAATACGAAAACCATCTAGATTTTAGAGAATATCCTTATAACTAAAGTCGAGATCAATATATTGTTTTTCATGGTGAATCTCCTTAAAGCATATGTCTTCTTTGGGAGGGTCTACATGACCCACATTTTAATTTAAAACAAATAGTTCACTATGTTATTTCCATTTTTGAGAGGAGGCATATAAAGTGAAAGCATGTCCCATGACAGGTCTCGCGAGGTCATATGGAATATTTTTTTGTAACAGAGGACAACATATAAATATATAACAATATTTATCTATCTACTTCTATACAAATATGTAAACGAAATAAGCATATAACAAGTAGATAAAAATAAAAGTGTAGAAGTTTACAGAGGAGAACAATATAATAATTCCTATAAATTAAAGTATATTCTTAATATCTTTAGTAAAAATAGAGAAAATATGTTAATTTTAATGTAAAAATAAGTATTCATACATAAATCAAGATAAACTCTACTAGAAAAAGTAAAAATATGATTTTTTTTAATGTATTTTTAATGGTATCATTGTTATGCAAGTCAAACACAAACAATAACAATAGGGAAATATTTCTATATAGGATCATGACAATATATTATATAAAGAAGAGTATTTAAAAAAATTAAAGGTATTATTTTTAAAGAAAAAAATGTACATAACATGCAAGGATGCCTATCTTGAAATAAAGGTTGTGGCGAGAGTAGGGCCAAATAAGACAGTAAATAAAATGTGAAAGAAATTCCTTACATAAATATTCTCGGAAAAAAAATATCACCAAGGTTGGTTGGCCACAATTATAAAATGGTACAAGACTCAAAGTACTCATAATATTTCACAAAACGTTCGTAAGCGCTCATCCAAATAGAGGGCTTGTTGAACAAGTTCTTAATTATTGATATAAAACCCTAATTCATGAAATACCAGAAAAGGTCTTAGCCTCATAAATGAGTACCCAAAATAAGAAGTAAAAAATTTACATAAGAACCCAGGTCATTGTAAATTGAGCAGGACTCCATGGATGAGAATACTCATAAAAGAAAAACCAACCTAGGGTTTTCCAAAGAGAAATTTGAACCCGCAACATCAAGGAGTAACATTAGAATCCTGAAAAAAAATATGAAAATGGAAATAAAATTTTATAAACACTTAGTATAGGTATAAGGGTTAAACAAAAATTAAAGGAGATGCTCACATGTTGCATAGGATATGAGACTGTACCATTTATCCCTAAATCCAAAGTAAAATTTCGAATTCAAAGAAGAGACTAACTAATTAAAAATAAAAAGAGATTTTTTTTTTTGGGCTTAGCTAGTGGAACTGCTACCTCTCATACATATTGAAATAAGAGGCACTTGTGCGATGTAAAACTAGAGGAACCTAGCTCTATAATTACCTTTTTCCACTATACTCGCTTGGAAAAGATGTAACTAATAAATCAAGTCCAAATGAGAAACATAAGTATTATAATTGAAAATAAAAAGGCAATGCCATAAATATGAATTTAAATTAACTGATAGAAATGGAATGATCAAATGCTTCATAGGAATATCAAGTGAAATCATCACCTAAAGAATTCAAAGTTGTCTTGCCAATATAAAATTTATTTAAGAATATGTGGAAACCTAACATGCTTGAGGTATGTGATGAATCACCCATCATGAAGTAGAGAAATGTTAAAAGGCATATTAGGGTAAAGAGTAGGTTGCAAAGCTTGTTTTTGAGTAATAGATAGTGCAGATGAAACTTGAGTGATAGAGGGGGAAGGGGGTAGTTACTCCAACTAACCCCAAACATTTCTTTGTCTTGTATCAAACCCTAATGTCATGGACCATTGATGGTAAAAACATGTTATAAATCACAACATTCGATGACCAATCCTCCTATATGTTACCACACTTGATTCCACATCACATGACAATTTTGATGGTCTTGAAACTCTGGGTAATCAAGTTATGTTTAAATCACAAGTTTTGAAAAGCATATGAGATGTTTAATATAACATATCAACTTTACGAATGCTTTATATACGAACCATTGATATGTTGTGATATCCATGTAGGGAATCGATACATTTTTGTATGCCTCTATGATAAACCTGTGTCATGGTGAGGGAGGATTAATATTAAAACCATCTAGAGTTTAGAGAATCTCCTTATAATTAAAGTTGATATCAATATACTGTGTGTTGTGGTGAATATCCTTAAAGCGTGTCTCTGCTTTGGGAGGGTCTACATGACCCACATTTTAATTCAAAACAAATAGTTCACTATGTTATTGCTATTTTTGACAGGAGGCATATATATATATATATATATATATATATATATAGCGAGAGAGAGAGAGAGAGAGAGAGAGAGAGAGAGAGAGAGAGAGAGAGAAGTACAACCCCAAGTATACATATATCAAATTCCAAGAGTTAAGGTTAACCTTGAAACCATGTTAATTGATCTAGATGATATTGGTGAAATTTTATGGAAAAGAAAATATTGACATGTTGGTTTAATTTGAATGCATTTGAATAAATAAAATTGTGTGTTATACCTTACTATTCATGGATTTTCTACATATGGAGTTTAATATGTACATGTGAGGCTTCTTATTTGCATTAGGTTAAAAAAAAATATCCCATCCTATTTTTCAATAGTATAGAATAATAAGAAAATTATGAGGATGTTATATTTGGTATCAAAGCTCAAGTTCAAAGAATGAGGTCTTAGTCCAAACATGAATTCCATATATTCCATCTAATAGTGAATTGTTTTATCTTGAATAGTTAATACAAAGGAAAACTAGATAAAGGGAAGGAAAATTTGCAGAGCCTCATGATGACACTCATATGGGTGAAGATCATATTTATCATTAGAGAAAATTTTAACTAAAATTTTCCTCCTAAGGAAAACTAATAAAATAATAGTTATATTAATAAAACAAGATTCATGAATTTTGGAAGGAAAATAATAAAACTACTTCTTTTATTGTATTTTTAGCGTATCTCCTTATTGGTTTAATCAAATTTCAAGTGTAGACACTCATTGGATAAAGAAAAAAATTCCACATCCAATGAATACCCATTATAAACATTGATAAACATTGAATATATATTAAAAACATGTTGAACATGTTTTTTTAGTGTATCTTAAAATTTTATCAATGTGGGTCTTCTCAAAAGTATGCATAATCAATACTCATTGGATGTGGAATTTAATCCACATCTGAGAAGTGTCTACACTTGAAATTTGAGTAAGCCTATAGGGAGATAATCCAAAATTACAATTAAAAAAAGTAGTTTTCTTTTTTTTTTGCCCAAAATATTTACATGTATCTCTTTTTAAATTTAAGGGATTTTGACTCGCTGACATTAAAATTACATGAAAAATTCATGGGAAAATTTAGGCTAAAATTTCCTCTAATGGTACACATTGGTCAAGAAACCCAAATTCCTAATAGATAATTATTAAAGATAATGAAATATATTCAAATAAATTATCAATTTCCATGTTGGACATGAAAAATTATTGAATGCTATAACATAGAACATGAGTAGTTAATAAAAAAATCAATAGACAAATCAAGTTTTGATATTGTAGAGGCGAGGAAAGAGGGAGAAATAAGGTAAAACTTCAAAACATAAGTTGGTGGAAGAGGTGAATGAAAGTAAAGAAGCAAAGGCTGAAGAGGAAGAACATATTTTGTCGAAAATTCAATCTTAAGATGAAAATAAGCCTAAGGTTGAAGTACATAGGGAATTTAAAAAAATCAGACCCTCAAGATATCAAGGTGAATTTGAGGAAGAATCTAAGCATAAACACTTAATATTAAGAAATATATTCAATTTTACGACTATTTCACTGAAGTAAAGGCCAAATTATCCATGTACCAATTATAGGGGAAAGATTCCCTATGGTGGGAATAGGTAAGAAAAAATCATAACCTAGAGGGAAAAGATGTTATCTGGGAGGAATTCCAATGACTGTTCAAGGGAAAATGCCTTTCACAATGATATTTTTATGATAAGGAAAAATAATTTGATGATTTGAAGATCGGACATATTTCTATGAATGAGTTGATAACTAAATTCAGACATATGTTATGTTATGTACCCTTTATAAAAGAAAAAAAATAAGAAATGTAGTGGATCATAACTTGTATTCCACTCTCATTGATGGATCTAATTGAATACAATAAGCTGAATTCTATGAATGAGGTTATTTTAAAATCGAGAATTTGTTATTAAAATCCTAATAAAAGAGAGACAATTCAAAAACCTAGTTTAATAAAAATAAGGATCGAGCTATGGAATTTGGTAAGGGAGGAAAAAATGGATAATTGAAGTATTTTGTAAAGGGGTCAATCTCACAATATTAAAAAGAATAAAAACTTGTCCCAAAGATACCAAATGTGAACCCATAATGGTTCCAAACAATCTAAACCTTACAAGGGACTGAATAGGAAGGATAGAGATACATTCAAGTGTTGGGGTTGCGGTGAACCCCAACTTTCCCAAAACAACCCTATAATATGAGATTAGTAAAGCATGTGAAGAATTTCCAAGACACCTTCAATATCAATGAAATTTCCAAGAACATTCCAAGTATTAATGCAACTTTGGAAGAACCTCATGCAAAGCGTCAATCCGCCATGGTGGAAATTGAAGTTGTTATCCTTGACCAATCTATTTTTTATTAATTGATCCTTGTGTAGACCTAAGTTATGTTAGCCCTAAAGTTATAGAAAACTAAAATTTAGTGGACAAAAAGTACAAAAATCAATGGTTGGGTCAGTTGGATATGGGTGTAAAAATAAGAGTCACCAACTACGTAAAATATTTCCCAATTATGTTGAATGGTGGACATACAATTGTAAAGTTAAATATGTTACCACTAGGCTCTAACAATGTCCTAATATGCATCGATTGTCTAGAAATCCACAAAGTAATTTTCAATTGTTTTTAGAAAATAATTATATGAATTATGGACAATGGTGAAACCTACGTTATAAGAGGCATACTTTCACGTCTCCCAGACCCAGCTTTTTACACATATAACATAACTCAGATATTTTCGATAACATTCATAACAAATTCAGACTGTTATCCGGGGTTTAAATTCCTTTCAGTACTTATAGACAGCCATGGAATATAAGAATTTCCATGAGTATTTTTTTTTGCTTGATCCCCCCTTTTCTCAGTCCATCTAGTAGACTTATATATCTATATATATATATATATATATTACTTCGTATTTCTCAGGTTTTTCTTTTCAGAGTTTTGTCCAACTCTAGCTAATCGCTAGGCCCTTCCTCAAACTCTCCAGTTTGTAAGCCTTATAGACTTTTCAGCATTTTAAAGTTTCAGCATCAAGGTATAGATGTATGCATCCACGTATACATCTATCTATATTTAGTTGACCTTCGTTGCTCCAACCACTTTCTCAGCAGTTTATATGGAAGGTAAATGGATGCTCTTTTCCTAGTATTTTTAACGAGGCTTACAATCCTCTCTCACACAGACTTTTATCACACAATTACATTTTCAGTAGGACTCTCCCCTTATTTTATTGTTACACTTATTCAACATATTTGAGACTCTGGTGCAGATTCAACTATTCCATGGGAAAATTAGGAAACAGATCCTCTTTCTTCAATCAAATGGAGGTAGAGAATACTGAACTGGATAGTTTAGAATCCCTAGTGTTAGATCCTCGTACTTAGTTAGGATTCAACTTCTGCTTTCATATATTTACATTTAA
Source organism: Pinus albicaulis (assembly GCA_034641835.2). NCBI lineage: Eukaryota > Viridiplantae > Streptophyta > Pinopsida > Pinales > Pinaceae > Pinus > Pinus albicaulis. Next base: position 42,686,826 of record CM076580.1, read on the forward strand.
TAGAATAATTCAAGTTCTTAATTCAACAATTCTTTCCATTGTAACTCAGCTGACATACTGAACTCCATACTGCTATCACATGGTTGTTGGTTCCTACTTTCTGTTATTGGTTACAGGGAATTCTATGCCATCAATATTGTTATGATAGGTTTAGTTGTTTGGTACTTGCTGTTCATGGGTACTGTTTTGTTAACATTTTCTGTCTATACACCCAGCAATTAAATTATTAGATTAGCTGTTCAAATGATCTACCATCTCTAACTTCATTACTACAAGGTACTCATCCCTATAATCCAACCATTTGTCTCTGCTATCAATAGCTTTAGTTTGCAATTACATGAGTTACTGAACAAATACTCAATCCAAAATTTGCATAATGAACCATAGCATAACAATTCATAAATTGCATAATGAACCATAACATCACAATTCATAAATTGCATAATGAACCATAACATCACAATTCATAAAACAGGGATATCTGTAATACAGGCTTACATAACTCTCCAAAATTTTGCATGCACACCTCTACTATGACCAGTCCTCCCAACCTTAGAGTTCGTTTATCTCTAGAACTCACCCCCGAGCTAAGATCCTCCAAGAACAGACTAACCTCAATCTGTTCTGGAGTAGCTTATTTAAGCTATGCTTTCCCCAAAGCCTGTTTCCAATTCTGCGTCCATAATTTCAGGATGCTTTATTCCTGTTTAGCCTAGGCTTCCCATTTTGGGACTCTTTAAAGCTTCTTTAAGCTTTTCCTCAGCTTTTCTAGCTTTTTCTCACCTCTTCCCAACTACTCCTCTTCATTGGGGAAATTTAGATTTTTTCCTCAAAAATCTAAATTAGAAATAATTTCTTTCAAGGATTTTTGAAAGATTTTGGGGAAAGTCTTTTCCTTTTCCATCACCTCATGGATTAGGCAGGTGATCTCACTTTCTCATCTGGTCATAGTGCATACACAATATTTTATTTATTTTTCATAAATAAATAGTTAACCACATCCACACAATAATTATCCATTGGGGTCCACTCCCCTTTGGATTTATGTTCAAATGTCTCATTTGAAAAGCATAGAACTTGGGGGTGTTACATATTCCCCCTCTGAAAATAAACATCGTCCTCGGTGTTGACAACTATCTACTTAGTTTATTTTGAACATAATTATGAATGTTGTTCCATCATCTTAGCTTCTCTGTTCCATGTAGCTTTTCAGCAGTAAAGTGCTCCACTGCACCTTTACTCTAGCTACTATTCGATTTCGCAATTCAATTTCTTCCCGCTTTCATCTTTGAAGCGACTCTGGAAGGAAATTCTTCTTCTGGTTCCACCTGGACCACATTCCAATCAACCATGTGAGAAGCATCATGTACAAAAATTATAAAAAAAATTTTTCAACAAGGAGACATGAAACATATCAGGAAATTTAATAAGCAATGGTAGGGCTAATTTATAAGCCATTAGTTTCCCCCCTTTCCAACACCTTCCTCGGTGTTACACTTTAACGTTGATTTTTCAACTTTGACAAAAATTTCTTCTTCGTCCTTGATTAGTTTCCAGCAGAGTACTCTCCTGCTTCCACTCTATTTACTGATGCCTTATGCAGTTGGTTTTCTTCCTACTTCTTTGCAAGAAGTCTGTCTGGAAGATCTTTTATTCTGGTTTCTCTGTCCACAATTCATACCAATGTAAGTAATATCAGGTACATACAATTTATAATCCACAACAACATTCTGTATTTCAATAACTTAAGAAATTCAGTTATTAGTCAAACCGTTTAGGTTCATAATAGTTTAGTGCACTTTTAGTACACTACTTATCCTTTCTTGTATTTTTCAGTGAGATTCTTTCCTCACGCAACTTGGTCCAGTTCAGCTTTTCTTGAGTTTCTAGGTGATTTATCTTCACCCTTTTTTTTCTCCTTGGTTCCAGAGTGTACACTTTCCTGTTACACACTTGACTAAACAATTTTACAACTTTTCATTAGTACTCATAAATGAAAGAAAACAATTGTATCATATGCATGATTATGCTTACCCTTTCTCATTTCATAGCTGTACTTCCAGCATCTTCTCATTGTTTTCTTTTGTTAGTCAATCAATTTAATTAGTAATAACTAGCCTCGTTAATCATCTCTATAATTCAATTCTTACTTCACACATGAATGTTTTTTTTTTTTTTTTCTTCCTCTAACCTCTTTTATGAATTGTATCCACTAGTTCAAAACTTACGTGAATAAATTTGGATCTGATGGGTTCCCCCACACCCAAGTCCAACTGCATCTCATCTTCTTTTCTCTTAGTCAGTAGCTGTGTGATTTCACACTATTTCAGGTCTTTGAATTTACGGCTCAGGAAAATTAAATTAAATAAAATTTATCCCAACAAAATTTGATAGTGTGAATAAATGTAATCACTATTATTCATCACATTTGCCAGTATTACTACTTGAGAATGTCAAGATTGAATTTGACACAATTTCCCCTTTTTCAAAGTATTTCCATAATTTATACATTTACTTTAATTGTTTTTTTTTTTCCATGCTGTACATATTCCAATGATAATTTGAGGAAATTAATTATGTTCCATTGGATTTTTATCCATGCATGCTCATTTTCATAATCATTTTCCCATGTATAAAAAAAACAATTGTTAGGTTTTCAATTCTACCCTAGCTAACTCACCTGGGAAAATTTGATTTATCCCTTCATTCATTCATTCATAACTCAATGTAAGGGATCTGCATTACATTATTTAATATGCAATGTTCCACAATTACTAAACCAACTATTTAACTGGGTTTATAACTCATACTTAAGTTTACCACTTCATTATTTTCCATGTATATGAGCTAAAATATGTTTATCACAAAATACTTTAGTCATGACTTAAATATACTTGTCTTGAACCTCATCTTGGTAATTTTTCCACATTATACTTTTACCACTTAATCTACCACAATAGTGTTTATTTCTCTTTTAACCCTATTTAGAGTAATAATATTCCGACCATATGGTAAAATATGTCCTTCCACTTTACTTGCAACTTTTAAGGTAAATTCACTTTTAATATTCCCTAGTGAATTTTTTCTTCTCCCTTAATCCCGTGGGTATAAGTTGGAAATTTTCTAACTGAACTAAATTATCATGTATGAAGGTATTATATTCATACAACTCAACAAAGTTAACATTATAACATATAACAAGATCACCTATATTTATAATGTTACTTGTAGATTTAACTTATGTCCCACGTGCAATTTTTTTCCTTTTAATCTATCATTTCTCATGATAATTATTATTATTTTATATATATATATATATATCTATATATATATATATTTAATAGTTAATTAAAAATTTACAACTTATATTTAACATACCTCTATTGTCCTTTTCCTGTTATCCATCTTTCTCTATATATTCCAATATAAACTTTCCTTCTTCTTTTGTTCCACATAGTATTATATAACATATTAGGAACATATATCACCCCACCATTTGTCACACCTCCCAAAAAAAATTTTTTCTCTCTATTTGGAAACCAACTATACCCTATATATATATATATATAACTAAATATATATATAACTAAATGCTTGTAGGTATTATCTTACTTACTCCATTCATTGAGGTAGGATTATTTTTTTTTCTCTTTAGTTAACATCCACATATTCTAAAGATATTGTATTTTCATTTACAACCCTCTAGCATAAGGGGGATCTATATTATATTTTTTTTTCTCATCATACAATTTACTAATGGTTATATGGCCCCTTATATACCCATAGTGTATAATGTTTATATGGCCCCTTATATACCCATAGTGTATGACTACAATATAGTTAGGAGGGATATGATATATAATCTATTGCGCATATTTTTAGAGCATTGCCATATAAAATCAATGGTTAAACCATCACCTCCTCGGTTTAACATATCCCACTTTACATTTGGTGAACCGATACTATATTTATGAGTGAATTTCAACAATAGTATTCACGCGGATTTCTTAACTGCAAATATTTACACGTAGCATTTGTTTGTGTGCCAGGTAATAACGTGTCGACGTTTTTCTGGAGTGTTACGTTGGTAAACCCCCCTGCAGTGGCTCCCAAACCTGCGACGTGGGTACTCACCACAGGCCCTCAACACGTCGCTGGAGACCAGAAGTATACGTGTCGCCTTCTGTTATGTTGAAATTGTTCCAGGTACATGTTGGGGTGTGCTTTCTTGATTTCGAGAACCCGAATTTTACCAACTATGGTACTTTGGCTCTAAGAATTCGGCAGATGTCAGTCCCAGTTAGGAGACCCATTGATGTGGTGCGTTTCTGCAGGGACAGATCGTAGCTCTAGAGCCGAAATTTACCTGATGCAGTACTCAGATTTTACCACCATGCTGCACTGGTATCGCTTCTTCTGCACGTCATGAGTTGTTAAATCCACCTCGGGATTTTGTACAACACTCGGCTGTTGCAGGTTAGGGTTACGGATTTTTTTTCTATACACTTTACCAGTAATTTCTGCCACCTGCACAACTATGGGGTGGATTTGGGTGGATGGCGGTTCGCCTTATTAAAACCCCAGCAATCCATTGGTATTCTACTTTTCCGGTTTTCCATTTCATGTGCATCTCTCTCCCACTGGTTTGTCTTTCCCCGCAGCGTCCAGATCTGGATCGTGGGCAGGAATGCCAGAGGCGAGCGTATTCAGGACTGAGAGTCTATTTAGGTTATGCAGGCTGTTTATTTTGGTTTTCATTCTGAGTTTCTTCCCTATTATTAACCTTATCTGTTTTGTATTTTTGTCCAGAGTAATAATGTTCTAAGAGAGAAGACGGTTTCGTTTCTGCTGTTTGTCTCGTACTGAGCCTTCCCATCTAGTGAGCAACCCATTCTTGTCCGACTTTTCGGACCTGTTTGCTTTGGCAACTGCACCCATTTACAGTTTGGAGTGTTTAACGTAGTGATGTCGCGTTGGGTTTTTGTCTGCTGGTATTACGATCAGCGTTCCAGGTCCAGAGTCCTCCTCCAGCTAACTCCTGGTTTCGTTGGGGTTCGACCGAATGCCGGAGAAGTAGTGATGGTTGTCCAGCCTTATGGTTTTCTCTCGGACCTATCAAGCTCGTTCGTTGAATGCGGGCCTGGCTGCATGAGGTGTAAAAGTTGTGGGGAAAATTTAATGGCCACTCCTTCCTTTATTCCGCTCCACGCTGGTTGATTACAGTCTGGTGACATTTGTTTAAATTCCCTTTCGTTTTCGTGTATTATTACAACCTCATTAATTTCGTGTCATTCGGATGAAAATAGTATTTCGTGTTGCGGTTATCCGGCAACCCCCAGGCTTGAATTCGCATCGTTTCAGCAGAGTTAGTCCATGCGTATATCCTTATTGTTTTTGTGTTTTGGAGAAATCTTATTTCCTAGTTTACGGAAGGAGTGCGAATTAGTTTAAGGTGCAGATACCTCGGTTTGGATTTCGACTGTGCGTTTATAAGTAGCTTAGTTTCCATACTGTATAACTAATCTACCTACGCTGGAATCGAATATTTCATATCTACCTTCTCGTTCTAAAGGCATCCACCCTACTTCTGTTGATTGCACTAATCGGAGAAATGAATGTAATAAATAATTTGTTTCCTCTGCTAACATAGCCGATCCCACGGCGTTCATACTGTATGATAGATTTTACCATTACGCTGTTTAAACTCGTTTACTCTTATGTGAAACCTATCATTATCTTCTGCGCAGGAATTTTCATGTTATTTTAGATTATGTAAATCTGATTACGAAATGGTTTGGTCTCTCATTTTTAATCGTGGTATTTTGTTGCAGAGATCATTAAGCGCTTTTCTTGCAGTCAATGTTATTCCTGACCGGTTGATAATACTCTTAGGTAGGTATAGATATACTTTACCCCACAATTGATGCCCTGACGCAATTATAATTACTCCGATTCCCTTCCTTTTCCTACATGTTAAATTGGACTGTATATGTATATTTTTTTTTATAACTTTCGTGTTACATCTACAGGCTTATATATGAGAAAATTTCGATGCGTTTCATGGTATATATATATATATCGGTTATCTGATACCCACTCTTGGGTATATTGTTGATTGACATAGACCAATACACACTCTCGGCATTTATATAGTTACGTTGGGTAATAATCTACACGCGATAGTGTAATTTGGTTATAAACTGGATTCCAACGGCCATGGCTATATATAAGTCCTTTTTACATCACTGTTCGTATCAACATATAATTCTTGTCTTATAATCCATATATATCTGTTTCATATGTATGTATTCTTTTTTTTACATATCTCGTTTAAGTATAGGATATAGATTTATATCGTTCTTGGGTCCTATAGAATTTAGGTATATGTACATGTAGCGCCTTTGTAGTCGAGACTAATAAGGACCAAATCTGTAGTGCTCGACACTTGCTAACATATATATATACTTTTGGTTATATATATATATTTTTTCATATATATATATATATAGGTATTCGATATTTCAATTGATGGTATACTTTAAGCAGAGATTTCCTCCATTGCCCTAACGTTTGTTTTAAGGGTTAGAGATAAAGTTAAAATACAAATTTCTCTATAATTGGCAAGAGGGCTATCACTCTTCTATAGTGTAGATTTACTTGAGGGTTTAATAAGAATTTAAAATACATGTCTAGAGTACTTTCTCTTAAATTCTATTTTTCTTTTGAGGTGTACCTATATGCATTTCAAAGTACTTGACTAGAGGACCTTAACTATAAGTCAAGTAATTTTTCTATGATACTGGTTTTCAAGAAGAAATCATAGATTTAGAGAGGCACTCTATACCCTTGTAAATGTTATAATGCTCATACAGAATAGAATTTCTCTTTTTCTAGCATAATTTCGAATATCAAAATTTATTGTATTCACTTTCAGCAGTTTGTATTTATACCATGTAACTTTAGTACTGCTATAATGTTTCTCTAGTATACACATAAGCATATAATATCACATTTGTGTCTACAGGAAGCAGAACAATAATTAATCATCTATAGAGGCTAAGTAACTTCAGATTTAAACCGACTTTGGTTTAGAGTTTCTGGAGTTTCTACTCTATAGATTTCTGGTCTACAACTAAACAGAATCTGGATGGTGAATACCTAAGGATAGATTCAGTTAAATGTAGTACTAAATCAATCATACCGTTTCATTAAATTTTGTATGTAGCCACTTTATACTAATTTAAATAGAAGATCATCATCCCATTCATGCAGTAGACCAACCTCCCACCACAGAACAACCTTTACTCTTATCTCTAGAAGTTCCCTTTTCTATGTATCTAGGGAAATAAATATAAATTCATTTTTCTCTTTTTTTTCCTCACAGGAAGGAACACTTAGTTTAGCAATTTTAAGAATGGAAATCATCCTTCTATACTACTGGTAGTCTTTGCTCGACATATGGGATTAAATTCTGCATGTTCATGGTAGTACCATTTTCCCCTCCATTAACTTCAGCATTGATCTTTTCTACTGTATTAAGATGGTTTCAGTATCTTAACTTTATGAACACTGAAATTTATTTTACATAACGATGATAGTAGGACAATAGCTAAATATGTCATTATAAACTTACAGTTTTTTTTTTTTTTTTTTCCATCATGGATATATAGTCTGAGTGAAGAAACAATCATACTCTATTATTTTACATAGAAATAATGTTTTTCTGAGAGATATCGGTTTCCAGTTTTAAACCTATTATAGGTTTAACCATTCTGGTTTATGAGCCTCCTCATATTACTCCCATATCAATGTTTCTACTTCATCACCATTTGTTACATGTATACCTGAAAGTATATCCAAGATATTTGTATACTTGAAGTAATATTTTTAATATTCATAAAATTTATAACAGTTTACTAGTTCTTTGTGAGCACCTATCTTGCCCAATTTTTGAACTTGTGCTCCGATACCATTTGTCACGTCTCCCAGACCCAGATTTTTACACATATAACATAACTCAGATATTTTCGATAACATTTATAACAAATTCAGACTGTTATCCGGGGTTTAAATTCCTTTTAGTACTTATAGACAGCCATGGAATATAAGAATTTCCATGAGAATTTTTTTTTTTTTTTTTTTCTTGATCTCCCCTCTTCTCCGTCCATCTAGTAGACTTATATATATATCTATATATATATATATATTACTTCGTATTTCTCAGGTTTTTCTTTTCAGAGTTTTGTCCAACTCTAGCTGATCGCTAGGCCCTTCCTCAAACTCTCCAGTTTCTAAGCCTTATAGACTTTTCAGCCTTTTTAAAGTTTCAGCATCAAGGTATAGATGTATGCGTCCTCATATACATTTATCTATATTCAGTTGACCTTCGTGGCTCCAACCACTTTCTCAGCAGTTTATATGGAAGGTAAATGGATGCTCTTTTCCTAGTATTTTTAACGAGGCTTACAATTCTCTCTCACACAGACTTTTATCACACAATTACATTTTCAATAGGACTCTCCCCTTATTTTATTATTTCACTTATTCAACCTGTTTGAGACTCTGGTGCAGATTCAACTATTCCATGGGAAAATTAGGAAACAGATCCTCTTGCTTCAATCAAATGGAGGTAGAGAATAATGAACTGGATAGTTTAGAATCCCTAGTGCTAGATCCTCATACTTAGTTAGGATTCAACTTCTGATTTCATATATTTACATTTAATAGAATAATTTAAGTTCTTATTTCTACAATTCTTTCCATTGTAACACAGCTGACATACTGAACCCCATACTGCTATCGCAGGGTTTTTGGTTCCTACTTTCTGTTATTGGTTACAGGGAATTTTGTGCCATCAATATTGTTATGATAGGTTTAGTTGTTTGGTACTTGCTGTGCATGGGTACTATTTTGTTAACATTTTCTGTCTATACACACAGCAATTAAATTTTTAGATTGGTTGTTCAATTGATCTACCATCTCTAACTTCCTTACTACAAGGTACTCATCCCTATAATCCAACCATTTGTCTCTGCTATCAATAGATTTAGTTTGCAATTACATGAGTTACTGAACAAATAATCAATCCAAAATTTGCATAATGAACCATAACATAACAATTCATAAAACAGGGATATATGTAATACATACTTATAGAACTCTCCAAAATTATGCATGCACACCTCGACTGTGACCAGTCCACCCAACCTTAGAGTTCGTCTATCTCCAGAACTCACCCCCGAGCTGAGATCCTCCAAGAACAGACTAACCTCAATCTGTTCTGGAGTAGCTTATTTCAGCTATGCTTTCCCCAAAGCCTGTTTCCAATTCTGCGTCCAGAATTTCAGGATGCTTTATCTCTGTTTAGCCTAGGCTTCCCATTTTGGGATTCTTTAAAGCTGCTTTAAGCTTTTCCTCAGCTTTTCCAGCTTTTTCTCACCTCTTCCCAACTACTCCTCTTCATTGGGGAAATTTAGATTTTTTCCTCAAAAATCTAAATTAGAAATAATTTCTTTCAAGGATTTTTGAAATATTTTGGGGAAAGTCTTTTCCTTTTCCATTACCTCATGGATTAGGCAGGTGATCTCACTTTCTCATCTGGTCATAGTGCATACACAATATTTTATTTATTTTTCATAAATAAATAGTTAACCACATCCACACAATAATTATCCATTGGGGTCCACTCCCCTTTGGATTTATGTTCAAATGTCTCATCTGAAAAGCATAGGACTTGGGGGTGTTACACATACATATTATTAATTTAGTATGTCAAATATCGACATTGCAATTGAAGAAAGAATTAAGAAAAATGGCGTAAACTCTTTTACATTAAAGTGTCACTCTCTGGACAAGTCAATTAAGTCATTAGAAGAATTAGAGGTGGTGAAAATTTATTATTATGTATTTGGAGACAAGGTTCCTAGATTGTCGTTAAAGAGAGAAATAGGTCTATCTATAGAACTGGTATCAGAAGTAGCACTAGTATCCAAATCCCCTTACCGGATGGTCATGCCAGAACTCATGGGATTGAAAATTTAGCTGCGATAATTATTGATTAAAAATTATGTTAGGCCCAGTTTGTCCCCATGGGGAGCATGGATATTGTTTGTTAAGAAAAATGATTGAACTTTCAGGTTATACATCGATTACTGGAAGCTAAACAAGTTAACAATAAAAAATAAATATCCTTTACCACACATTGATGATATTTTGAATCAGGTTAAGGACGAAACAATATTTTCCAAGATAGAACTCTAGTATGAATATCACCATCTCAGAATTAAAAGGGAATACATACCAAAAATAAATTTTCGAACTCGGTATGGACATTATGAATTCACAACGCTACCCTTCAGAATCACCAATGCACATGCAACATTCATGTTCTTAATGAATACTGCGTTGAATATATTATTAGATAAAATTTTGTTAATCTTCATAAATGATATACTAATATATTCCAAGATGCTGGAAAAGCATAAAAAACCTTCGGAAATATTGTTACAAATATTTCGGGACAATAATTTTTATGAAAATTTCAATATATGGTTATTTTTTAAAGAAAATATACAATACCTTGGCCACGTAATTTCAAAAGAAGGGGTAGCCATAGACCCTAAGAAACAGAAGTTTATTCTTGATTTAATAGCACCAAAAGACGAAGTTGATAAAATATCATTAATGGAGATAACTAGTTACTATCATAGGTTTATAGATAGATCCTTGAAGTTGGTGTAATCCTATAACCTCCCTATAGAAGCATAGGTAAAATTTGAATGGACACATCAGTGTCAAGAATTTTTTGAAAGGTTGGAATATATACTTACTATTTCTCTAGTGCTCAAAATAGTAGATTTACAAAAGGATTTTGAAGTGTGTATAGACGCATGCCTAGAAGGCCTATGAAGCGTGCTTATACAAGAAGGACATTATGTGGCTTATGAATCCTAAAAATTAAAGGACCATGGGAAAAATTACGCAGTTTATGATTTAGAGTTGGTAGCTATATTTTACACCATCAACAGGTGGAATTATTGCTTTATTGGAAGGAAATTCACTTGAATTACCAATCATGTAAGTCTCAAATGTTTTTTTATCCAACCTGCTATCAATTTTGGAGAAGCTATATGGATGTACTTCATGAGTGAATATGAATTTGACATTAAACACATAAAGGTAAATGATAATAAGCTGGTAGATTCATTAAGTTGAATTTTGAATCAAGTCTATGAGATTTCCCATAGGTGAAGTTGAAACAAATATGTTGGAATAGGTTAAGCATGAAACACTAACATATCATAATTATAGCCAAATATGTGAAAATTAAAAAATTAAATCTGATCTAGATAAATGGGATGATTATAAAGTAGTCTATATATACCAAATCAAGAAAAAATTAAGCGATCGATAATGGATGAACACCATAAGAAGCCTTTTGCAAGTAATCTGGAGTACCATAAAATCATTACATCCCAAAAAAGAGAGTTATTTTGGCCCATAATTAAAAAGTAATCTGTTAAATATTTGGCTAGGTATTGAGAATGTCAACAATTGAAGAGAGAACATCAAAACTGAATTGGATTATTGAACCCCTTACCCATACCAAAGTGGAGGAGGGAAGTGATCTCCCTGGATTTTATCACTGGGTTTCCACGGAGACATAAGCAACATGACTTCGTTATGTTATTGGTTGATAAAATAAAAAATGTTTCCCATTTTATCCTTGTGAAATCTACATATAAAGTTACACAAGTGGATGACATATTTATGAAGGAAATTTTTAAGCTTCATGGCATACCCAATATGGTTGTATCATAAGGGGATCCAAATTTTACCTCAAATTTTTGGGGGTCATTATTTGCAGTACTGGGTAAGCAGCTAAACTTTAACACTATGTTCCATCCACAAATGGAACATAGTGTTAATGTTTAGCTTTAGAAAATCATGTTAAAACTCACAATGTAATTCATATGTCTCTATTAAGGAATTATATATCTAATCCTAATCAAATAATTAATTGTAATGTTGTATAAGTCAAACTGGAAGGATACTTGTAGGTTCAACCTTAAAAATTATTGGAGGGAGTCTGCACTTTGTAATGAAGGCCACCTAGCAAATGGAAGAAGAAACGAGCGATGACTTCCCTATGTTCTTACAAAGAAGGAAAAAATTTGAAACACTAAGGATGATGCTCCTTTTAAAGTGAAGGGAGATGAAACACCCATGGATAATCATTTTTGACCTTTTCTTATTTTATTATGAATAAAAAGTATAAAAATTTATACATGACTCGCTGATGTAAAGATTTACTTTTTATTTATTAAAAAAAAATATTTTGATGTTTACATTATTGATAATGTATTAGGATTTTTCATGTGTAATTTAACTCCTAATTGTTTGTGAAATAATTGGAAGTAGTTATGCCCAAGAAGGTGGTATGCATAAAAGAAAGAAAAAGTATATCCTTTATGAATTATTTAGCTCAAAGGCAGAGATAAACCACTCTAAATATAAGAATGGTTGGAGATAAATGTCATGAAGTGGGGTTTGTAAATGATTATTGTGGGAGAGAATGATAGAGATTCCTAAAGTAACCAATGGGAGAGAGATTGGTTTGAAACCAACGAATGGAGCAAGATTCATCTTTAAGAGTTCTTGAGAAAATACCTTAAAAGTTTTTGAATTTTGCTTTTGCTAAGGAGGAGTATAACTATGAGGCAGCTAACCATGGAATTTGGTTGATGGTTGAGAGGAGCATGATAGACCTTTACCCATTCCTATAGATATCCGACATAGGTAATTATTTATTTTAATTCATTTTTGAATAGATATCCTTGATAATGTAGGGTAGATATTTGAATTGGTATTTGTGTATTCATTGTTGTATTATATATGGGTATCCTAAATATATATGAATTGGTATAGATATATTTATTTATAACTTGTAACAAGTCAGAAAGTAGTTAAAAATTGTTCGTAAATAAATATCGTCATTAGAGGATGCCTATGATGAAAAATGTAAATGCTTATATTAGATGTTTTGGAAACATGTGGATGTATGAAAGGATTTTAGTATTAAACAAGTGTAAAAGTTTCTAAATAACCCTACTAGTATGGGTTCTCGGACTAAGTAGTGAGGGTTTTTTAGTTAAAGAAAAATTTATAAAAAATATGTATTTATATACGGTAAAATATAAATATTTGAGGATTGGAAAAATAAGGTTTGGGCTCTAGTTAATTACCACGGTAATTTGGCAGATAAGTTGAATGCCCACCTGCCAGTGTAGGTAATAGTCCTCGAATCTAGATAGTTATGTATCAGAAAGTGAATTCAAGTCCTACCAGGTAGTCTGGACTATTATTTCATAGCATAGGACAACATGTAAATATATAATAAAATAAATTTATATGCTTATATACACATATGTGAACAAAATGTGCAGATAACAAGTAAATATAGATATTAAGTGTACAAGTTGACATGGGAGAATAATATATTCATTCCTAGAAATTAAAATAAATTCTTAATATATTTATGAAAGATAAACCTTCAAGAGAAAATATGTGCATTTTAATTGTAAAAATAAATATTGAAACATACATGAAGATAAATTGTAGTAAGACTAAAATTATGCTCTTTTTTTGTATTATTAATGGTATCACTAGCATGCAAGTCGAACACAATGAATAATTGTAGGGAAATATTTTTACATAAGAGAACAAAAATATATCATATAAACATAATATTAATTTATAAAATATAAAGCTAGTATCTTTAAACAAAACTATGTACACATAACTCAAGGGTGTTTTTCTTGAAATAAATATTGTGGTGAGAGTAGGGCCAAGTAACACTAAATATAATGTTGAAGAAATTCCTTATACATGCATTCACGGAGAAACAATATCGCCAAGGCTAAATTGATGCAATCATCAAATGGTATAAGACTCAAAGTACTAATAATATTCCTTAAGAGCTGAGTCGAATAGAGGGATCGTCGAACATCTTTTAAATTTTTGATATAAAACCATATCATGACATTCCTGAAAAGATCTAGTCCTCATGGCTAAGTAACTTGGAGTAGAAATAAAATTTTTACATAAGAACCTAGGTCGATGTAATCTAACAAAGAACTCCATTGAAAGGAAAACCCATAAAAGAAAACCCCACCTAGGGTTTTCAAAAGGGAAGGTTGATTCTACAACAACAAAGAGTAACATTAAAGGAAAAAAAATATGAAAAGTGAAACAAAATTGTATAAACCATAAACATAGATATTAGGGGTCGAGGGAATTTGAAGGAGAATCTCACTTGTTGGATACGATAAAAGACTCTGCCATTTATCCCTAAAGGCACAGTAAAATTTCGATGTCAAAGAAGAGAGATGAAAATTAAAAAGAAGAAAAATAAAATTCATCTTAGCATTATCTAGGAGAACTTCTACCTGTCATACATAAGGAAATAAGTAGTGTATATGCCATTCGAAACGAGAGGAACCTAGTTCCAAAATATTTTTTTGTCCAAGATGCTCACTTAGAAGAGAAGTAATTTAGAAATCAAGTCCAAATGAGAAACATAAGTATTATAATTTTAAAGAAAAAGGTAATTCCATAGAATAAGACTTTAAATTTACTGATAGAAATGAAATTAACGAATACTTCAAAGGAATAACAAATAGAACCCTCACCTAGAGAAGTTGAAGTAATATCACTAACATGAAATTTATATACAAGCTATGGAAGCCTAGCGTTCCCAAGCTATGTAAGGAGTCTCCCATTATCAATTCGACAAATGTTAAAGAACATAGTAGCGAAAAACATAGGTTGCAGATCTTTTTTTCGAGTGATGGATAGTGCAATTGAAACTAGATTCATGGAGGGAAAGGCAGTAGTTTCCAAAACAAATCCCAAACCCTTCTCTGTCATCGATCAAAACCCTAAGGTCATGGACCGTCAATGATAAAAATTTCATAGAGCATAATATTCCACGAACAAACTTTAACATCTTGGCATGATTGATTCCACATCCCATGACAATTTTCATCATCCAAAAAATATGGGTAATCAAGTTATGTTTAAATCACACGACTTTAAAAAAAGAAGTGATTTTTAATATAACATATCAATGCCTTATGTACAATCCTTTGATATCTTGTGATATCATATTTGGAATCGATACATTTATGTATGGATATATGATAACACAATGTCATGGTGAGGGAGTATTAATAAATTTTTTTTTAGAGTTTATAGGATATCCTTATAACCAAATTCGTGATCAATATATTGTCTACCAGGGTGAAGATCCTTAAAGAACCATTCCTCTTGGGGAGGCTATACAAGACCTGCTTTTCAATTTAAAAAAAATAGAACTATGTTATTTCTATTTTCAAGAGGAAGCATATATATATATATATATATATATATATATATATATATATATATATATATATATATATATATATATATATATATATATATATATATATATATATAAGTACAAACCCAAATATAGATATATGAAATTCGAAGAGCTAAGGTTAAACTTCAAACCATGGTAATGGATCTATATGATATTAGTGAAATTTTATGCCAAGGAAAATATTGACATGTTGGTTAAATCTGAATGCAATTAAATAAAGAAAAATATATTTAAGACCCTAACATGCTTGAATTTTCTAGAGGTGGAATTGAATATGTATGAATGAGACTTCTTGGTTGCAGTAGGGCTTTAACAAAAAACAATAAACATAACATTTTTCTCTATTTTAAAATAATAGGAAAATTGTGAGGGATGTTACAAGATCCTTCCTACCTGGGTCATTAAATACCTCCTCTCTAATAGTATCAATGAGATGTAAGATACGAATGTTTAGAATCAAAGTGAGGAAACTAGGGTTTCCTGGAGATAGGGGAGAGGATGGGATAAAGAGACCTAATATGAGAAAATTCGGTAGAGAATAGTGTTGGACATTGGATAAACCAATGATCCTCATGTGTTTTGTGACATGGAATAACTGCCTCTTGTGGATCCTTATCTCTGGCGATGTGCACCTACTATTTTTGGTCTAATGGAAATCATGATTCCGAGCAAGTGGTATAAAGGCGTAGGTCACAAGTTTGATACACACCTGACTCGTGTTGGGGGGGGGGATTGTCGGACATTAGATAAATCAATTCTCCCCGTGTGTATTGTGACATGGACTAACTACCTCTCATGGATTCTTATGTTTAGTGATGTGATCTTTAACTTACATCTGTAGGTTTTATTCTAAAGATATTCGTGATTCCCAAAAAATATATGACAAGTATTAGGGTACATGGATATTTTTTGGGGAAAATTTTCAGTCTTGGTTAAAATTAGCGTGTTTGAAATTTTGGTTTGGATATTTTTATATATCATAGTGCATTATTATCAATAACCACAAATTTATTTTATGAAAAAAGTAAGTACAAAGGTTAACCTAACCTTATTTCTAGGAACTGTTAAAAGAAATAAATCTATAGCATCAAATTCAAAGCTACAAACTTCCATTCACCCCAATTTAGAGTAATGGGTTTTTATGATATCTATTTTTCCCTCAACATTTGGTGAAATATCATTTTATTTCTTTCATTCACCTTAATTTCGTTGTACTGGAATTAATTTCTAGAAAACTCCTCCCATTTTTATGAACAAATGGTCACAAAAGAATGATTTGTCTCTCCTCAAGGATTCACGAGTCTTCTTTCATATTTATTTAAATGTTCAAGAGTCTCCTTGGTGACTTCTCATCTACTTACTCATACTGAGATCTAATGAAGTAGGCTTATTTTCAATGTTGTGTAATTTAAATTTCAAAGTCGTAACTAAACACATAGTCGTGTTGAGCACTCCTCTTAATTTTTTTTTATGTTTGTTCTACTTACCAATTCCTCTAGCATGTGTTTCCTTTCCTTATAATTTTTCTTTGGAAAAATATGAAGTTTTTCTCTGAAGATCTCAAAGTATAGTGTCATTATTATATAAAGTTCTACTATTGGTTATTCTAATTTGTGTATACAATAATAGGAGTCGAATATAGATTCATTTTTTGTTTGTTAGGAAGAAATGTAGTTGAGGTTCTCTTTAAGTTCATTGAAGCAACACCCCATATTTATTTTGAATTCTAAACTCTTATTCAAGACCTTCATCTCGTCGATTGTTGGTTGGGCTTCATTTGTAGTCTAGGTGAATGTAATTTAATCCAGCAAGAGGATTTGCAAGATATAGCCAATGCATCCAAGCTTCTACCACTCCAAGAATCTAAAGGACCTTTTCCTTACTCTTTCAGTTAGAGACATATTCAAAATATAAACTAATAAAGCTATTATCTCTACCTAATACTCATTTCAAAAATCCTTTTATGTCAACATGATTCTTGCCCTATTCATGATGGTCTAATTTTTCCTTTATGGTACTCCATTTTGTCATGGACTGTACCTTATCGTAAATTTCATTTTGATACCTTCATTCCTAAAATATGCTACAAATTATCTGGAACCATATTCACCTCCTCCACTTAATCTTAATAAGTTAATTTTCTTGGAACTTTGCTTATTTGCAGTGGCTTTGAATTGCTTAAATTTTTTAAATGTATCATATCTGTTTTTTATGTAGAATACCCATGTCATCCTTTCAAAATCATCAATAATGGCTAGAATGTAAAAAACTCCTCCTATCGACTGGGTTTGCATTGGACCGGATGGGACTATGTTTACTAGCCCAAATATAATTTGGGCTCTATATCTAGTAGCATTTAGAAAAAATATTCTTTACTATTTAGGAAGGATACAACTTTGATATGGATTATGATGTACATCTATCATAGTTTGACCACGTTGCACAAATTTTTTTTGCAAAATATCTAGACTATTAGAAGCTAAATGTCCATATCTAATATGCCATACATAATTTTCATCGCAACTTTTGACAAAGTAAGAATATGATAGTGACTTATTGATATTTCTCATGAATAGAGGAAGAATATTATCCTTAGTGATTTTCATCCTTGTTATGATTCTTTCCTTGGATGGCTTGTTAAGAATTATGTAGGTGGGACCTTTAAGATTGACATTAAAATTATTTTCACTCATTTCCCATGCACTTAATGTTTCATAATTTGTAGATAATAGGCATCATGAAAATCACTCTTTCCATTCTTCTTGTTTACTATTGTAACGATGCATTTACCTAAGGAATTAATAAGATGATCATAACGAAATTTAAGGTGATATTTAATTGTTTCATCAAAACTTGAAAAAAAATATTTGTTACCTATGATACGGTTACTGTGTCCACTATCCACCACAGATCTTCATTGTGATTTTCAGGTGTTTTCAAACATGAAAGAGACATGGAATATTTTCTGCCTTTATTTGTCCTTGAAGCATTTTTACTTCCTTTGTTCAAATATGACTCTTTCTTCCTTCATTCTCTTTCAAAATGGCCATACTTCTTGCCATAATAACACTACTTATTTGGCTTGTCCATCCTTCCCTTCCTTTTTGATTCAGAGGTTCAACACATGGTTATTTAAGTTGATTTGTTGGATTTTTTATATTGATAGAATTCCCTCTTCCTCTTCCACCTCTACTTGCATTACCTATGAATCTTCTTCTACAAATTGTGTGTTGTGTTTGAAAGGAGTTTTCTAATAAGTTTTTTAACATTTAATTCATGACTCATGATTTTACATTGACCCTATCAATTCTCCAATTGAAATCCAAGTCAGATCCTTACTTTCACATATGTTTGTTTCAACCATATAAAATGAAGGTAGGAGACTTCTGAAAATTTTCTCAACGACCTTTTGATTAGTGACATCCTCTATGTGAGCTAGAATATGGTTTACTACATCCATGACCTGAGTCCTAAAGTTATATATAGTTTTTAGTATCACTCATTTGTAAAGTTTGAAATTCATTGATGATATGAAGCTTTGCATTCTTGAAATTGTCTATGCCTTGGTATGTTTTTCCCAAAATTTCCCCTGGTAGTGTATGTCCCTGGTATGCTTTTCCAAAAATTTCTCGTGACAACAGTGTATGTGCCTTGGTATGTTTTTCCCAAAATTTCCAAATCTTGACAAGCACCGGTTGATGTTGCAATTTTAGGAAATATCAAGTCTTCAATTCCATTTTGTTAATTCCATATTTCTTTTAAATCTTTTACTTTACTCTCTACTAGAGAAATTCTTTGAGATTTTGTCATTGTTGCTAAGTATGCAACTTCAGGTTCTTCATATTTTGTGACAACTACTTCCTAATAGTCCAAATTATGTAAAACTATCTTCATATTAACTTCCCACATTGCATGACTATTTTGATTTAGTATGGGATGTTATGTGTTCTACTTGGTGGTGCAATCCATAGATTTTTTTTGTAGCAACACACCCTTACTCTGGATTGTGGGGATTCTCTCTAAATTTTACCTCACTAAAACCCTAATGGAGGCCTTAAAGCCTTAGTGCAAGCTGATCCAGTTTAAAATGGTTGCTTTTAGAACTAAAAAGAAATCTTGGCACAATTATGGTTTCTCTCTATAAGCTTTTTTATTGGACTTTTGGTGGCGGCTCCATAAAAAAATTTCAATGAAAATAGACCTAGTGGAAAGATAAGTTTACCACTCTCTCTTGGGTCTTGTGATGCAATGTCGGTTAGATAAATTCTAGTGCATGGGTTCTTCCCTATGAAACTCAATGGTGGTGGATTATTGCTTTAGTAACCCCTCTCAGGCTTCTCCTTTGCAAAACTTGGTGACTACACCTATTTTAAAAATATATTTTTCCATGATTACAACATAAATGGAGACCCCTTCCAAATGAATCAATGGTAGCTATTGTGTGTTAACCACGGGCTAGAAATATTGTAACACCCCTAGTTTATGTGTTTGAATTTCAAAAAACTAGACATTTGAACTTTAATCCTAAGGGGAGTGGACCCCAAGGGACAAGTATTTTGTTGATGTAATTAAATATTTCATTTGAGAAAATGAATAAAATAATTCTGTGCAGATTGACCAAAATGAGAATTATGAGATCACTTGCTAAATCCATGAGGATGGATAAAGGAAAATACTTTCCCCACAATCTTTCAAAAATCCTTGAAAGAAATTATTTCTAATTTAGATTTTTGAGGAAAAATCTAAATTCCCCAATGATGAGGAAAGTAGTTGGGAAGAGGTAAAAAGCTGGAAAAGTTGGGAAAAGCATAAAGCAGCTTTAAAAGTCCCTAAATAGGGAAGCCTAGGCAAATAGGAAGAAAAGCATCCTGATATTCTGGACGCAAAATTAGAAACAAGCTTTGGGGAGAAAAAACTTAAATAAGCTATTCCTAAACAGATTAGAGGTTGGTCTGTTCTGGAGGTGATCTCAGCTCGGGGGTGAGTTCTGGAGATAGAGGGACTCTACGATTGGGAGGACTGGTCAATTACCCAAGTGGTATGCTCACATTAATTATGTACAGTTGAAATTTAATTTTGATGTGACAGACTGTAGTTACTTATGTATATTTTGTTTTCTGAATTTGAGTAGTGTTCCATACATCTACAGAGTTAAGGAGGGGTTTAACCCTCTCAGTTCTGCATGGCTGTAGGAACTAGAAAAATGAGGAAAAATCATCCAGAAGCTCTAAACCAGCCTTTGGTTTAAATCTGGAGATTTATAGTACCTCATAATTCAGGATTTTGTAATTTTAATCTTCTTCTGTTAACCATAGGAATAAAAAAAAGTGGACACTAGAGATAATTGAATTATGTGAGTAGTAAGGAAATTATTAAAGTTACTGTGTAAAGTATAGAACTGTAGACTTCCAAAATAGCAATACATGGCTATCTATAAGCTGTATGCTACAGTAAGGACAGATTTGAAAGAGCATAGATTTTAATGCTTTATACAATTTCAGAAAATGAAGAGATCTAGCTAACTGTGATTATCCAATCTGCAAACAATTGTAGCATGAGAAACATATACATATCTAATGTGTGACTAAAATTCCTTGTACATGAATGGCCCAAGTAGAATAATTATTCTAGAATAAGATGTGAATTTCTACATAATGCATGCAACTGTAAAAGCTGTAAAAGATAACAGTTAAATTCTTCATTAGAATGTTATTATGTTTAGAAGTATAGTCTAAACAACACATAGCCTGAAAGTGTTATGCTAAATAAATAAAAATTTGAAAATATATAATTGCAGAAAATGCCATAAGTAACTATTACAATGGAATCC
Organism: Pinus albicaulis; assembly: GCA_034641835.2. Lineage (NCBI taxonomy): Eukaryota > Viridiplantae > Streptophyta > Pinopsida > Pinales > Pinaceae > Pinus > Pinus albicaulis. The sequence continues at coordinate 42,708,080 of CM076580.1, forward strand.
AAGCTAAGAAAAATAAAGCGAGTTCACTGTTGGAGTCATAGAACCCACTTGTACTTTCAATGGGAAATTCTCCTCTACTGAGAGATTTCAACTTGATAAATGTTGTCCTAATAAGACTTATAGTCAAATTTTGCTATCATGTGAACAAGGAACAGAAAGTAAGTTAAGATGATATACATATTACTGAGTTGTCCATATTAATAGAGACGAGGAATAGACATATCCTGTACAGAGATATATAAATATGTTTCAAATGTTGCAGCCAATTGTGGAAATAGGACGTTACAGTGCTATTATAATGTTCCAGAAATTGATATACAGGAAAGTTCAGCGTTCGGACGAAATTTTTTTAATAGTCACAGTTATACATTTTTTTTCAATAAAAATGTTAAACTTTCTGAACAAATTTGGTAGAACAACGTGATGAGAACTGGCTTCTTTCCGACCACCATTCGGTGAGTACCGACCTGAAAATGCCAAGAGCGTTAAAATTAGTGCCGAATGAAACCACGCCTTTCATAGTTCACTAGAAAGGAAGACAGCGTTCAGAAATACCTGTAAGAGAAACAACCAACAATAAGAATACGATTTGAGAAATTTCAAAGAAGAATTCTATTAGGAATGAAATGATAACTAAGAAATAAATAGTTACCTGGCGAGGGAGAACCTCGTTCCTTCAACGACCTGCCATAGAAGTAGAGGCATGACATAAATAAAACCAAAATTTGAAGGGTATACATTTTAACTGGGAATAAAGAAGCCACAGCTTCTGTGAATGAACAATTGAATTGAATACATACCTAGGCCAGGAAAAGGTTGGAAGAAGAATGCTCGAGAAGAGTAAAATCCGTCTATCGCCACACGAATGACCTCAGAGAAACCCTCGAAGGACATAGAGGAGGGGGTAAGCTTCTATCCAAAACAATAAAGTATTAGTTCCCAGCTTCGTTCATAATAAGACATATGAGGGAGCATAAGAAATGTGGAATTAACAAAAATCGACATACTCGAATAGAGAAACAAATCTCTACCAAAGGTTAGCCCAACTGTCAAATATGAAACTCAACTGAAACCAAGACGATGGGAAAGAAATTATTTTAATCAAAACCTCAGCTCTCGCTCGAGTCACCGAGCGTATTTCTAAGGAAAGAAAAATCCATATCAAACTATAAACATAGAGCATGAGTTTCACTGTTAAAAATAGATTCGTGCCGGAACGTCATACCCGAGCCATCATACGAAGAATGCATGGATACGTTGAAGTATGGGCGAATCTAAGCTCAGTTCTCCAAGGTGCAGAGTTTCGCCACCGGGAGGCAAGTCAAGCGAATGAAAGGAGAAAGAACCGACTCACCAAATAACAAAGAGAATTTATACAAATGTCCTAATCCAAGAATCAATGAAAACCTGATGATCAGGATGGATCTTCACCATCTATATGGCGTTGTATCCACGGTGTAGCCACGGATCGAGTTGGGAATTGGCATTTAATACACAGTAAATCCAAACGTAAATGTATATCTATGAGATCCATGCCACAGTACCATCGAATTTATTATATGTCCGGCGTATTAAGAACGTATGCAGGTGTGGCATATCACAAAGAATATATAAACAAATATAACCTCCAGCATGGATGTATGCGGAACTAGTGAACTGAAAATTCAACAAGGTGTCACGAATAGCGCGACGGGGAGAATTGCACCAGTTAACGTGGCCACACACTTAGTAACCATGTCAACGAGACACATTGAATGTAATGGAAAATTTCGTATGCTTACCTCCATATTTCTTAGGTTCAGAATTATATACGTAAAGAATAAACGATGAGATATTCATACTAACAATAAATTCTTATCCTTGACAGGAGGGTCCATATGATTAGACCGTGAAGGATTCGCAATTCCATCGTGAGGTGACAAGAAATGGGCTTACATCAAGACGAAAAACCCATCGAATACCATAGTAATACATAAGAGAATTCTATTTGAATAGAAACATAGAGTTAATAAGTCTACAATGGTGTGAAAAATATTTATGAGTAAATTGTCATGTGTAAGGACCATATAAATGTGTTAGAGCATAGGTATAAATTACAATATGCCTAGATAGACAAACATGGGAGTAAAGGCAGCCATACAATAGAGGTGGTAAAATATATAGGTAAAATTAATAGAGATGGTGAAGAGTAAGGATATATACCATCAGTCACAACCATTAGTGGAAATAAGAAGTAAACTATACTCCTAAGAGTAATAGGAGGAATAGTAGCTCTACTCCATACCAGATCATATGTGACGAAATTAGAAAGTAGAGTGAATAGCTGTGGCCAATAGAAGCCCTGAATTAAATGATAAATAGAAAAAAAAAATTGTATGGGTAGAAGGAAGAGATGTTACAAATGGTATCGGAGCCCAAGTTATATAAAACTGGGTTGTTTTCATTGTGCCCACTGTTTCTGTGTGTTCACTGTATAAATTATTTACTATGAAAAAAAAATAAAATTATTTTTACTCATCTGTGTTGTGTAGTGTACAGTGGTGCCGGAATGGCAGAAGGTGAGGAAATTTATGTCGATCTGCGTGATGAAGATAATACACCAGATCCCAACGCTCCAGTGATGGCTATGTTGCACAGTTTGCAATGAGAAATGGCTGAACTAAGAAGCCAGAATGACAGATCTTCATTAGCCAGTGAGGAGCAGGAAAAGCTCATCAGAGAACTAACTTCGCGGAACAGCCAAGAAGGTGAGGGTTCCAGAAAGAGGAAGACTGATGAGTCTGAGGTTGATGATGCTGTTAGGCATCAGTATAAACAGAAAAAGGAATTACAGGGGGAATTTCGAAAGATCAAACCTCCCTCCTATGATGGGGAGAAGGAGGAAGATGCTCAAGCCTGGTTGCTGAACATGATTAAGTATTTCCAGGTCTATGAATATGAAAGAAATATGAAGGCCAGATTAGTTGTTTACCAGCTACAAGGTAAGGCTACCTTGTGGTGGGAGGAGACGAAAATGGTTCATGCCATTGATTAAAAGATAGTTACCTGGGAAGACTTCCAGGTTAAGTTCAGAAACTGCTACTTAAATGAACGTTACTATGATGATAAAGCAAAGGAATTTCATGAGCTTATACTGGGACAACTTACTATTGATGAGTTTGTCACTAATTTTACAAATCTGTTGAGATATGTCCCTTACATTAGGGAAGATAAGGCAAAGGTACAAAGGTTTTTGAACTGTTTGCCTGCTATATACAAAGAGAAGATCGAGTTTGATAACCCAAAAACTATGGATGAGGCAGTGAGGAAGGCTAGATTATGCTATCAACAGTTTAAGGGAAAGGATGAGCATGGAAAAAGCTGGCTAAACAAAGGTGAAATTAAAGGAAAGAAACAGAAACCATCTTACTTAAGGAATTTTGGTGGGGACCATCAGAGGAAAAAGTTTAGTAAACCAAAAGAAAGCCAAACAGCTCAGTCTCAAATTGGTTCCAAACAACTAGATGAAGGAAATAAAAAGGAAGGTACAGTCAAAATGAGGGAACCTTTGAAATGCTGGGGATGTGGAGAACCCCATCCTTTGAGGGACTGTCCCCACCGAAACATTCAGATGATTATGAGAGATCGAGAAGCTACTACAGTAAATGACATAGCAAGAAATATACCCACTATCAGTACAGCCTTGGAGAATCGACAAGCAGAACATCAAGCTACCATGGTTGAAATGGAGGGTAAGATTTTTGACCAATCTGTTACCGTTTTGATTGATCCGGGTGCTTCTTTGAGTTACATTAGTCCAAAAATTGTAGAAAAATGCAAACTCAAAACTGAAAACATTTCAGCAGTCCTGGCTGGTCCAGTTAGCCACTGGAACCAAGAGGAAAGTAACTCATAAGTTACCTCAAATAGTAATCAAATTAAATGATTTTCAAACAGAGGTAAATTTAAACATTTTGCCATTAGGTTCATATGACTTGCTGATAGGAATGGACTGGCTGGAAAAGAAGAAGGACATGATGAACTGTTGGGATGAGACCCTACATTATGTAGATGAAGAAGGGAAACCTTTTATTCTCAAAGGAAAACCAAAATCTTTCTCTGTAAGACAAATATCAGCACTGCAATTAAAACGAACTGCTAGGAAAGGATACTGTAGAGCTATAAAAATGGTCTCTTTCACCTCTAATTACCTCACATTAATATGTCAATCCGGGAGCGTTTTGTTATTACAAAGAGTGACTCAATCTGAGGCTATCATTTTTCAGAGTAATGCTAGTAGTACAGTGCTTAAGAAATACAAGAGTAAACGGATGCTTGCTGATAACTAAATTACTTCAAAGGATAAATCACACACTCAGAAAACTCAATAGTTTATCAGTCAAGGGTTCGGCAGTGATAACCCATCCCTTAAGAAACTGATGGAAAGGAAACTAGAGCATAGACCATGAGCCTGGGAGCTAGACAGTGACTGCCACTACTCACTACAGCCTTAGATCATCTCTCACACCAAACCAACAACTGTAAGGAAATGGAACAGCAAAGCGAATAAAGGATTGAACAACAATTCTGGAATGGAACAGCAACTCTAAAATGGAACAGCAATTGAATAACTAAGTCCTGCGGGTTGTAACCAAACTTCATCTATTCAAATACTCTCTTTGCAATCGAATAACATTCTTTTACTTCTAAAGGAAATTCACACAAATCATATTAATGGAACAGCAACAATGATTAATGAATTATGGAACAATACTGATTCATTAGAAACGCACACAACAAGAACGTTAATATGACAGCTCTGTAACATAACAGTAAGAACATGTAATGAACTCTTGAAAGGATTAATAGCTTAATGCGGAGTCAACACACGATTCTATCTGCAAAAACTTCAATGATTCAATCTTTAACAGAGCATGTAATATGAACTTATAAAACATACCAAATTACCAAATGACAATGATAAACAAACCACACAGAAATAAAGTCGTAATGGTACAGAAGAAAGTGTCCTTCGGGGCCGGGCCCTTAGCCTCCAAGGATACACCGCTTGAAGTTAATCCAGTCGCAGAGATGAAATGATCACCAAACTTTCATTAATGCATCGGTCAAAAATACATTGAACCAATCTTCAACGAAACTTAATAATCAAAGCTGATGTTTTACAGAAGTTACATAAAAGCGTATTCTTCATCTCTATATCTATCTATCTATATATCAAGCTAACAGTGTTGTCTCTTTATATAAAGACGACGGCGGAGATGTCCAAGTGACAAGGTAAATAAAGCAGCGATCCCTCAGGATCGAAGATCCTGAGGGATTCGCCAAACTGTTAACTCTTCATCCTGTCTTTTCTTTTGCGCTGAGATGGTGTCCTCTCCTTCTTTTCCGAGCCGATTTGCTTTGATCTGTTTCTCTTTGTTTGCGGTCGGTTCTCGTCCAGAGAGACAGCAGTTATCTCGACTTTGTCTTTCCCTTTGGAACGGCAATCCCTTGTTTTCTCCTTTTCCTGTATAGAAAATAACCATTATCAGTGGCTAAGTCTTGTATATCGATTCTCACATGTTTTGTTATGGTTACTTATTAATTCCAAAATTCATGACACAAAAAGGTTCACAAATTCTATTATAAAGCCACTGAAATAATGATCAAAAGCATACCTTTTTAGTACTCCACACACCCCCCTGCTTACCTTGTTTCATGTCCTCATGAAAACATTGTAGTTGACATGTAATGCAGTGAGAGAATATGCTGGAGAAGGAGTCTCATGCGGAGGCCTACAACAATGTTGAGTGATTAGATAGTCAAAGAACTGACCTGTTTGTCCCTCAGGCATATCATACAGGGCCTGGTATCCGGGTGCAGGGTGCCAAATAATTGGAGTGCGAAATCTATACCTTAACCAGGATGATCCTGCTTTCAGAATGGTCTCGCCATAGAGGTTCAAACGGTCGGCAGCTAACTCAAAGTTCTCATACTTAAATGGTTCTCTGAGCTAGATGTGTGGATCAGAGATTCGATATCGAAATTTGGCTGCATTAATGGCCAAGTCTTTGATAGAAAGAAAATACTCTAAACTCTCTTGAATGAGTGCCTCATGCATAGGTCCTAATGTTTCAATGGCACCAGGAGCCGTTATAAGATTTCTATGAACTCTCCACAACTGTACTGGGTTCCTAGGCTCAGCCCTAACCCGTAAATCTAGACCATTTTCCTGACCTTGGAAAGTATCATAGGCTTTGAGCCACTTAATCTGATTAACCCCGAATGAAATGAATGCTTGGAATTGGATGTCTCCAATGAAAGGGCCAGGGTTTAATTCAGTCTCCTGACTTAGCACAAGGTCGTGCAAATAAAGTTCACACAACAACCTCTGGACTTTCACTCCATAATTTTTACAGCAGTCTATAAAGTCATTGACAGTGTTAATTTGTATTGGGGTACCTGCTCTAACAGCTTTTATTTTTAATTGTAAGTACCGTTCTAATAAAAATAGAGCATAGTTTTTAGCAGGGGCCCTACATGCTAAAACATCATTGTATAAAGAACACGAGTCATTCATCTGTTTGATAACAGTATTTAGTCTACTGGTTACCTGTGCAACTTCCTCTTGTTCCTTTTTCCAGCCTTCAAAGGCCTGGCTTTTGGATTGAATGACGTCCCTTAGTTGCTGCTGTAACTCTTCATATTTTTCTCGGGGAACCGTTTGCTCTCTAAGCTGTTCGGCTTCTTGCTGGGCTTGCTTCACCATCTTATGCAGGGGTTTTGTTTTCGGATCTTTCTTCCATAGGTCAGTGGAGGCCGGGAGTTTTACCTGAACTTTCTTGTTATGCTGTTTGGAGTTCAGAACCCTTATTACCCCTGAGGGTGGTGCTTCTGTCTGAATTTGTTTGTCACTGACCCTTGTATCATCCTTTTCTGTTTTAACGCGAACGCCCGTCTGTTCCTCGGCATCAATTGGAACGGCAGCTGGATTCTCAGTAGGGTTTTGAACAGCAGACCGCTTGTTGGCCTTCTTTTTCCTCCCTCCAGTCTTTCTTACCTTCTGGTTCTTTTTCAGAATCCTAATTTGTTGTCTGAGCTGGGTTATCGTATTCAACAATTTATTCTGTTCCTTCCGCAACTTCTTAATTTCCAGTGTTTCCTTCGAAGGAACAGCAGTCTGTCTGCTGCGGACTGGATCATGACTGGTTTCTAAATCTTCCTCTTGGGGTTCTTCTTCACTGCTCTGCTCTGGCTGTTCTGGAGTAGGGACCTCGACTGGTTTTGTCTCTTCCTGAGCAAATGCTGTTTCTTCTCCTACTCCCTCTAGATTTTCCTCTTGTGACATGGGAACAGATTGTTCCCGTTCAGTATTTTCCTCCTCTTCATCATGAACATGCATGTTCTCTTCCTGGGGTTTGTCGTGGGGGCCCTCTCAACTATAAGGTTGACCATACTTACTCATATTGGCTAGGACTGCGGCCAAGTCATCGTCTCCCAGTAGGTCTTGTAATGGGCTATCTTCCTGCTGTCCCATTTCTTCCTCCTGTTCAGTTTCTGCTTCTATTTCTGTTCCCGAAGGCTCGGCTGCTTCTTCTTCGGGTTGCTCATCTTCAATTATCACTGGTTGGCTGGTGCTTCCCTGAAGCTTTTCCAGCCTTCCTCTTATCCGAGCCACCCGGGCTGATTTTCTGGGCTTATTTATGCTTCCTCTCATCTGAGCTAACCGAGCTGATTTTCTGGGTTCCTCTGGTTGCTCGGGTGAATCAATGGCATGCTTATGCTTTGCCGATTCTTGATGTAACTCTGGTTGTTCTGATGTACTAGCAACATGTTCTCCACGTTTTGCCGGACACTCCGGTGTGCTTATAGAATGTCTGCGTTTTGGGGATGGTTCTGTTAATCCCCCCTCAATTTGTGCAATCAACTCTTCCCAGCTGCTCTGTTGCTGGTTGAGACCATAACTAACAACTAGTCGTATCAACCCATGATGACTAACGATTGATTCTACGTGCTGTGCCTTTTTCATACTTTGTGCAGCATCATGCAGTAAGGAGTTCAGGAGTGCGGGTAAATTCACAGAGCATCTCTGCTTTAAAACAACTAAAAGTTTAAGGTGTCGTGGTCTTACCACGTCTTTTCTTCCTTCGCAAGTAATATAACTCTGCACCGTTCTTGCTAGCTCCATCCAGGGTTCACCTAGGGTTGCTGGCAGAACTCCCTTCCCTTTAATTGTCAAATTCTGGCCTTCGTCCTGAAACAGTTCCATGACCTTCTGTAATCGTTCCTTTTTTTAATGTCCATACCGGTCCGGTGGCTGGGAGCCCTGAAACTTCTGCAATTATGTCATCAGTAACCGCTATCCGCTTCCCTCTTACTATGGAGTGATCATCTTGTAGGTTCTGCAAGAATTCCATCGCCACTGTTTCGTTGGACTCCTATAGGCGATTGAAATAATTCAACCATCCTGCTCTTTCCAGGATCTCCCGGGCAGCAGCAGATATCGTCAACTGTTGAGGCTCGCTTCGAATTGCTCTTCCTCCCATAGTTTCACTGTAGATTCTAAATGGAACGACAACTACGTTTTCTGTATGAAACACAGCAAGGTTTCGAAAAAAACACAGAGTATGCAACAGTGCAACAGAAAGTAACTTGTGACAAAAATAGAAATGCCATGCCGTTAAACCATGCCAAACCGTCGTATGCTAGCTTTCCCGAATGGTGAGCTGACACGTAATTCAGGGAATGATGAGGTTAACCTCCCCCCCCCGCAATGTGAGAGGCTGTCCCAGCCGGCAAATAAAGGAGCGGCACCCGGTCTGCAATCAAGTCAGAAAGGAACAACATATGGAATTATGCCATGTTGAAAAGGACAACGAATTACCGAAATCGAGGTGGATAATTGATCACATATTATATAAGAGGCTGCTGTGTTATGATTTGAGGCTGATGGATAGGACATGTATCGTACTTGCCAATCTCAAGTGGTCATGGTCACTTCCGTTGCCATGATTGGTAATGATAAATATTCATGCGATATATAAATCGGGAAATGACATATGATTAGTTGCTCGGATATAAGAAACAAAAGAGTATTAGTATCTTACCTATTGGTGTAAGCAAGGTGACTTCAATACCATTAACAGTGCTCTGCTGCCAACAGGTGTCCATTGGCAGAGTTGTTTTTTTTTTACCCTCTGAACCATAATCCTTTGTGTATACTTAGGAATGTTGTTATGTCAAAATGTAGACCATTATGCTGGCTTGGTGACCAGTTAACCATAATGCCATTCACGAGGAAAGAGCGAAACGTGGGCAGGCCGGCTCGTGATGAGACCTCCTGTTCCAAGGTTTGTTTATTTGATATACATTTTGGACCATATCCCTGGTGTGGTGGCCAGAATGGGAATGCCACTTCACTTCCATCCTCATGATCATGGTAGGCTGGCTCTCGATGAGACCCCCTATCCTGCATTTGACAGTTCACATACTTTTTTTCTCATAGAATACTTTTCCTTATTTATACACAAAGGGTGGTTCAACACTCCTTAAGAGTAGGAATGGTGGAAGAAGTCTTATTATCTCAATAGGAGGATATAAACTCTTTGCTCTTATTCCCAAGTACTAATAAAAAAAGTTTAAGGGAATCAACATGATAAAGATAACCAATCAGGGCAAAATTAGTAAAACCATGTCAAAAAAAGGTAAAAGATAAGTATGTCCTTCCATTTGTCCTCTTACTAATGCAGAGCCTTATAGATATAGCGATTTATGGTTTGCAGATGTCGGTATGTTGTGATTTTATATGTCATTGCACAAATACATAGCTGTATCTTAAAGACTAGAAAGAAGACGGGCAAGAAGCATCCTCAATTTAGATCAGCAAAAGAATAAGCTGTTTCACAAGGAGAGCAGAAGTATGCGAGTGGTGTTTCTTTGAAAAATAAACAACGACAGATGATAAAGAAAACAACAAAAATGCAAATGCCGTTCCTTTGGGAAAGAGGAACAGCAAAAATAAAAATATTATAAAAACACTCAAAATGCCCTTCCTTTGAAAAAGGAACAACAGCAATAAAAGAACGATGTTTCTTTGAAGACAAAGAACAGTGGTAACCAAAAAGAATAGCGGAAAATGTAATAATGTCGTTCCTTTGAAAAAGGAACAACAGAGATCCCGAATGCTGTTCCTTTAGAAAAGGAACAGCAAAACAAGCAAAAACCAACATATAGAAAAAAACACGCATATGCTATTAGAAAAGCAAAAATCAAACTCTGTAAAAGAAAAGGAACAGCAAAAAAATGACAAGAAAATATTTAATTCAAACTTATGTACAAGAACCACTCAAAAAAAACAAGAACTTATGTACAAATTGCAAAAAGAAATGAACCCTTAATGAATTACAGGTGAGGAAGATTTCTCTTCCTCTCCTAAGATCTCCATATCAGTGTCTCGGCGTAGGTGCTGGTAGAAGGATTCCCGAGTGAGTGGTTTACGATAGAGACGGACTCGGTGGCCATTTACTTTGAATGCATATCCAGAACCGTCAATGGTGATTAGAGTAAGGGTTCAGTTGTCATGTACCTTCTGGATTTCGTATGGTCCCAACCATCGAGTCTGAAGTTTTCCAGGGAAGTCCTGAAACCGAGAATCGTATAACAAAGCCCAGTCTCCCTCGTGGAAGACTTTGTTCTTGATGAGCGCATCATGCCATTTGGCTCGCTGCTATTGAATCAATGCTGTATTTTGTAGTGCAGAGAGCCGAATTTCGTCTAATTCATTGATCTGCTGTAGTCGGTTGAGTTGTGCCTCGCTTAGATCTAGGCCAACTTCCTGTGCTGTCCGTAATGTTTGGATTTCGAATTGTATGGGAAAAATGGGTTGTTTTCCAAACACTAGTTGATAAGGTGAGTAACCGGTGGTGCTCCTCCATGTGGTTCGATAGGCCCAGAGTGCTTCAGGTAGTCGGGTAGCCCAATCACGCCTATGTGACGCGATGGTTTTCGTTAGGATTGATTCTATTATCTTATTGCTACTTTCTACCTGCCCATTCGCCTGTGGGTGATATGGAGTAGTGATCTTATGCTGGACATGATAATTGTTAAGTGTTGCGGCTAATTTATGCCCAACAAATTGTGGTCCTCCATCTGTAATTATTTCCCTAGGAAGGCCATAACGAACAAATAGAAGGAACAGGAACTGTATGACAGAATCCTCTGTGGCTCTTGGCAATGCTTCTGCCTCAACCCATTTGGTGACATATTCTGTTGCCACCAAAATATATGTTTTCTGATTTGATGAGGGGTTGATGGGTCCAACGAAATCAAGAGCCCACCGCTCGAATGGTTCGATGACTAAGTGTGGTTTCAGAGGCATCTCATCAGCTTGACCAGGTCGTCCTGCTCGCTGGCAGCTGTCACAGGCTTGGACAAACTTCTTTGCATCTTTGAAGATCGTAGGCCAGTAATATCCTGTCTGCAATACTTTATGTCCAGTTCTACACTCAGCGAAATGCCCCCCACACGGTCCATCGTGAAAGGCTTTTAGGATGTCAAAGATTTCATCCTCTCTAACACATCGCCTTATATGCATGTCTGCTCCTGTGTGAAACAAATAGCCTCCAATCCACGAAAATCGAGAACTTTTCTGAATGATCTGCTTGCGCTCATTAGGAGTTAAATGTTTTGGTAATTTACCTACTGCGAGGTAGTTGGCAACATCAGCATACCAGGGTGTTTTAACGGCAACCGCAAACAGGTGCTCATCCGGAAATTGATCTTCCACTGCTGCTGCATCGCTGGATTTTGGTATTCTCGAAAGAAAATCGGCTACAGGGTTTTCTTTGCCAGGGCGGTCCTTGATTGTGATGTCGAATTCCTGCAATAAGATTAACCATCGAGTTACTCTGGCATTTGTGACAGGCTTATTTGCTAAATATTTTATAGCAGAATGGTTTGTATACAAGATAACAGGGTAGCCTGTAATATAATGTCTAAATTTATTGACGGCATGTATTACAGCTAGGAATTCTTTTTCAGTAACAGTGTAATTCAATTCAGCAGGGGATAAATTCTTGCTAATGTAATAGATGGCATATGGTTTTTTATCCTCTTCCTGCCCAAGGACTGCGCCAATGGCTGTATCTGAGGCATCAGATGATATCTGGAATGGTAGGTCCCAGTTTGGTCCTCGAAGAACTGGGGCTGTGGATACCAGCTTCTTTAGATCCTTGAAATCACGGTCACATTTGTCTGTCCAAAGAAAATCAACGTTACCAGTTAGTGCATATAACGGAGCAGCAATGTGCGAATAATGCTCTATGAATCGTCTATAATAACCGGAAAATCCAAGAAAGCTGCGTACCTCTGTTTGAGTAGTAGGAGTGGGAATAAGCAAAAGTATTTGGATTTTGGCCGGGTCTACCTGAATGCCGGCTGCTGAGACATAGTGTCCTAGGATAAGTCCTTCAGTCATCATCAAAAAACATTTTTCATTGCTTAAGCAAAGCTTGGTGACAATGCAGCGTTGTAAGACTTTCTCTAGGGTGTCTAGAGCTGGATCAAAATCATCTCCATATGGTGTAAAGTCATCCATGTAAACTTCAAGTCCATCATTTATTAAATCTGTAAAAATGCTAAGGATGGCCCTTTGAAATGTGGCAGGAGCATTACATAGGCCAAAAGGTAGAACTCGATAGGCAAATGTTCCCCAGGGACAAGTAAAGGTAGTTTTATCCTGGTCTTCAGGGGCAATCTGAATCTGATTGTATCCACTAAAGCCATCCAGGAAAGAAAAGAACTTCTTCCCTGCTAAAGTATCCAATACTTAATCTATGAAAGGAAGAGGAAAATGATCTTTTTGTGTTGCCTTGTTTAGTTCCATATAATCCACACAAATTCTCCATTTCCCGTTCTTCTTTGGTACTACCACAAGTGGAGAGACCCATTTACTATCAGAAATAGGGTAGATAAAATTCACATCTAAAAGCTTCTGAAGTTCAGTTTTTACGACATCTTTTAGATGGGGATTAAGTCTCCTTTGCGGCTGACGCACAGGTCTGGCATCTTTTTCTATATAAATGTGGTGTGTACATAATTGGGGATCGATTCCTTTCATATCGGGGTAGTCCCATGCAAATGCTTCTTGATATTTTGTTAACAGATGGATGAGATTTGTTTCTTGTTCAGGTGTGAGATTAGCATTGATGTTTAAAGTTTTCCCCGGTGCAATTTCCACAGTTTTACTATTTGCAACAGAAGTAACAGGTATCGTTTGGTCATGAATATCTTTCAGGGGATCTTCTTCCAATTCATTATCAAATGTTGCTTCTATCATGTGACACTGTGTGCGAGGTTCAGTTTGAGTAATGAAATTATTAATGGCATCGTCTTCTATTTGATCTTTGAAATCGAGTGCCTCTTGTATAGTTAATGGAGATCTGATGTTATCAGTAAGGTATGATACAGGGTGTTTATTAGTTTTAATCATTGTGACACTTGGGTGCGCTGGAGGATATAGAACTAAATTTTTGCTATTCGGTCCTCTGGTTATGGTCATATTTCCCTGCCGACAGCCAATGTAGGCATCGGCAGTGGCAAGCCAAGGCCTACCTAAAATTAGCGGATGTCCATCAAGTCGGGTTTTTGGATTAATTATCAGAAAATCGGTTGGATACTCCCAGGATTCTACAGAGACCATGACATCATGTAGAGTACCCTCTGGTCTAACCACGGATCGGTCAGCCAATTCCAACAGAGTAGAGGTGGGTTCTACAGATGTAATGCCGAGCTTTTGGCAAGTTGTGGTTGTTAAAATATTAATTGCAGCCCCTAAATCAACTAAGGCATTGGACAGGGTCTGACCATAAATTTGAACAGTTATAATTGGGTTCCCGGGGTCTTCATATTTAAGGGGTGTTTCTCTTCCGAAAAATAGGTCAGATAAGGTACCGACTACTTGGACTCTTGGATTATTTGTTATATTCCTCCTTGGTTTCTTTATGCACAATTCTTTTATAGTTTTTGCGTATATGGGAATGTCTTGAATGGCTTGGAGGAATGGAATTTTTATGTACAGATTTTGTAATTCTCCCAGAATGTCAAAGTCAGGATATTGTATGGATCGAGGTATGGCTAATCGTTATGGGAACGGAGGAGAGGATGTGGTTGCTTGATTATGAGTTTGTTGCTTGTTTACATCCTCTTGTTGTGACTGATGTTCTCTGGGTAACTGATCTTCAATATGAACTGTTTTATCTCCCTCAGTTTCAATTATACGTCCAGATCTTAACTGAAGGTCATTGCACTCCCTCAAGTCAGGTCCTGTTTCTGGTGATTCTATGATTTGGATAGATTGGACTTGTCTGTTATTTGGATTGGGATCGGGTTGGGCTGGGAGTTGCGGTCTCAGGTTAGACTGGGGGTTTTGTTGTAAAACTGGCAAAGTAGGTTGAGGGAGTGGAATAGTTCCAGCTGGGTGGTACATCGGTCTTTGCCAGCTTGTCTGCCAGGGTGAACTTTGCGAAGTAGAGGGAGTCCACTGTGAAGGGTATGGGCCATTTTGCCAATATGGTGGAGTATAAGGGAAATTCGGCCAACCAGTTTGGCTTATTTGATTCGGCCATGGATTTGAAGAAGGAAACGATTGTGGTGACCAGTTTGTAAATGGGGGTTGAGATTGATTTTGCCACATACCATATTGTTGAGCATTATATTGTGGGTTTTGAAAGAAAGAGGTTGGGTCCGGAAACATACCAGGTTGTCTCGGCTGCCACGGGCGGCGCTGGTTGATCTAATTCACCGATTCTGGTTCCTCTTATGCTTCCTTATATACCACTTTCAATCCAGGAAGTGAGGGGCAGCTCTCCGTAAGGTGATCTTTTGTACAGATGGCGCATGTTTGGACTTTATCCAATGGACACTCCTTGTGGCTATGTTTTTTTCTGCATCGGGGGCAGAAGATTTCCAAATTCTGTTCTGCCTCCAGCTGCTTCTGTTTAGCCTGTACAATATCAAGTTTTGTAGTTAGTGTCCCCATAATATCAGTTTTAAAATTTTCTAATAAATTTCCAATTTCTGCACGTGTTACTCCTTCTGCTGATACTTTGTTATCTCTTGCAAACCGATCATATTCTGTCGGTTTTATTCTTGTGCTGCCTCTCGAACTCCTGATACATAAGTCAAGGATGTCAATAAAATTCTCTTGATAAATATCCCCTTTGCCCATAATGTTTAATGTTTCAATCCATTGTTCTTTCATACCCCTCATTAATGCAGTTTTTAACACATTATCGGGTAAAGGTAGCGATGCATAAGGAGATCTTTGTAGATTATACTGAAAACGTTCCACATACTCCTCTAATGTTTCATTTGGTCTGGCTGTCATTTGAAATATTTCGTCTTTTAATTCTCTAGACCTACAATAATCCTGATATTTCTTTAAGAAGGATTCTTTCATTTGATCCCAATTGTTGATGACCCCGCCACCAAGCCCCATAAACCATCTTAAAGCAGCCCCTTTCAATGTAGAGGGAAATAATTTCAATTTTTGGGGATCGGTGGTGTAATCGTACCCCCTACATAACACATCGAATTCGAATAAGAATGCATCCGGATCTTCTGATGTGAGTTCGTGAAATGTAGGGATATGCTGAAGAGGGATAGCTTTCATGGGTGCATTCGCTGCAGAATCCACTATAGGATATTGTAATGTAGAGGTTTGAGTATTTGGCTGATTTTGAGCGTTTGGTTGGTTTTGAGCCATGGGATCGAATATATGCCAGTAACCTTCTGGGATATCTAGGAGGGTATTCCTAGGTTGAGTGGGAACAGTTTTGACAGGGATCTTTTTAATAGCGCTTCCTTTATCTGGAATAATGGGAATACCAGGTGTCTGAGGAGATTGAGTTCCTTCACCAATGATTTTCGCAGCACTCCTATTATCTGGGCTATCTAATGGCTGATTCGTTTCAATAGGGGATTTTGGTTCCTTTGTTTCCCCTGTTTCTCCTTCTCCCTCACAAAAGTTGCTAGAGTTCCCTTCCTGCAATAATTCTGGAGTAGAATTTTCAATTTCTTGAAAGTCCTGCTCTTCAGTTTGACTATGCACCTCAGCGCAGGCTATAGATGGTGATCCTGTGGCCTGAAGGGAACTAGTAGGCGGTTTAGAAATGTTTTTCTTGAGGCCTACTGATGGCTGAGATTCTGTTTTCTTATAGATTTCGTCTATGAAGGTCGTTCGACCAAGGGTCACCGGCCCCTTAGCTTTTTCAGGTTTGGATGGGGGTTTGATATTCTTTTCTGGTCTTTTCTGCTTAGTCATGCACTCAAAAAAATGAACTACCAACTTCTATTCAAACAAGAAAAAACAAATCTGTTAGGAAAGCGGATAGTGAGCAGGTCTTTTACATGCTAAGCACGTAGGTTCTTACCTTCCGTTTTTAGGATCCAACTCCTCTCTAGCAGGCTTGTACACTACTCTGAAAAAGACAAATGGCTACACTCTTTCCCCGGCAACGGCGCCAAAATGTAGAGCTATAAAAAGGGTCTCTTTCACCTCTAATTACCTCACATTAATATGTCAATCCGGGAGCGTTTTGTTATTACAAAGAGTGACTCAATCCGAGGCTATCATTTGTCAGAGTAATGCTAGTAGTATAGTGCTTAAGAAATACAAGAGTAAACGGATGCTTGCTGATAACTAAATTACTTCAAAGGATAAATCACACACTCAGAAAACTCAATAGTTTATCAGTCAAGGGTTCGGCAGTGATAACCCATCCCTTAGGAAACTGATGGAAAGGAAACTAGAGCATAGACCATGAGCCTGGGAGCTAGACAGTGACTACCACTGCTCACTATAGCCTTAGATCATCTCTCACACCAAACCAACAACTGTAAGGAAATGGAACAGCAATGCGAATAAAGGATTGAACAGCAATTCTGGAATGGAACAACAAGTCTAAAATGGAACAGCAATTGAATAACTAAGTCCCGCGGGTTGTAACTTAACTCAAATACTCTCTATGCAATCAGATAACATTCTTTCACTCTAAAGGCAATTCACACAAATCATATTAATGGAACAGCAACAACGATTAATGAATTATGGAACAATACTGATTCATTAGAAACGCACACAACACGAACGTTAATATAACAGCTCTCTAACATAACAGTGAGAACAGGTAATGAACTCTTGAAAGGATTAATAACTTAATGTGGAGTCAACACACGATTCTATCTGCAAAAACTTCAATGATTCAATCTTTAACAGAGCATGTAATATGAACTTATAAAACATACCAAATTACCAAATGACAATGATAAACAAACCACACAGAAATAAAGTCGTAATGGTACAGAAGCAAGTGTCCTTCGGGGCCGGGCCCTTAGCCTCCAAGGATACACCGCTTGAAGTTAATCCAGACGCAGAGATGAAATAATCACCAAGCTTTCATTAATGCATCGGTCAAAAATACATTGAACCAGTTCTCAACGAAACTTAACAATCAAAGCTGATGTTTACAGAAAATTACATAAAAGCGTATCCTATCTCTATATCCTCTATATCAAGCTAACAGTGTTGTCTCTTTATATAAAGATGACGGCGGAGATGTCCAAGTAATAAGGTAAATAAAGCAGCGATCCCTCAGGATCGAAGATCCTGAGGGATTCGCCAAACTGTTAACTCTTCATCCTGTCTTTTCTTTTGCGCTGAGCTGGTGTCTTCTCCTTCTTTTCCGAGCCGATTTGCTTTGATCTGTTTATCTTTGTTTGCGTTCGGTTCTCGTCCAGAGAGACAGCAGTTATCTCGACTTTGTCTTTCCCTTTGGAACGGCAATCCCTTGTTTTCTCCTTTTCCTGTATAGAAAATAACCATTATCAACGGCTAAGTCTTGTATATCGATTCTCACATGTTTTGTTATGGTTACTTATTAATTCCCAAATTCATGACACAAAAAGGTTCACAAATTCTATTAAAAAGCCACTGAAATAATGATCAAAAGCATACCTTTTTAGTACTCCACAGATACCAAGTCTATGCAGTACATGTAGAAGAGATAGAACAGAAAACTGAAGAAAATCTACTGGATACTTTGCCAGTAGTAAGAGAGTTTAAGGAAATTTTTCCAGATGAGATTCCTCATCTTCCTCCCAAAAGAGAGATTGACTTTTCAATCGATTTGGT
Source organism: Pinus albicaulis (assembly GCA_034641835.2). Taxonomy (NCBI): domain Eukaryota; kingdom Viridiplantae; phylum Streptophyta; class Pinopsida; order Pinales; family Pinaceae; genus Pinus; species Pinus albicaulis. The sequence continues at coordinate 42,726,249 of CM076580.1, forward strand.
GCCGGCAGCAACACCTGTTTCCCGAGCCCCTTATCGAATGAGTCCCCCCGAACTCATGGAATTGAAAATGCAATTACATGAATTGCTGGATAAGGGCTATATCCGACTGAATGTGTGTCCTTAGGGAGCACCAGTTCTATTTATGAAGAATAAGGATGGAACCTTTAGGATTTGCATTGATTATCGTCAACTAAATAAGTTGACCATTAAAAACAAATACCCCTTGCCCAGAATTGATGATCTTTTTGACCAAGTGAGAGGGGCTTCAGTCTTTTCGAAGATTGACTTAAGGAATGGTTATCACCAACTCAGAATTAAAGAATAAGACATCAACAAAACAACCTTTCAAACTAGGTATGGTCACTACGAATTTGTAGTCCTACCTTTTGGTTTGACAAATGCCCTGCCACCTTTATGTGCTTAATGAACAGTGTGTTAAATAAGTACTTGGACAAATTCGTACTTGTGTTCATAGATGATATTTTAGTTTACTCAAAAAGTAAGGAAGAACACAAACAACATTTGAAGATAGTATTGCAAACTTTGAAAGAAAACCAGTTATATGCCAAATTCAGTAAATGTGAATTCTATAAGGATAAGATCCAATACTTGGGTCATATTATTTCTGAACAAGGGCTGGATGTTGATCCTGAAAAGATAAAGGCTATTAAAGAATGGCCTGTGCCAACAAATTTTTCAGCAGTGAGATCATTCATGGGGATTGCAGGTTATTATCGCAAATTTGTGGAGAGATTTTCTGCCATAGCATACCCCATAACCTCACTACAAAGGAAGGGTGTCAAATTTGAGTGGACTGAAAAATTCCAGAACGGTTTTGAACAATTGAAGTTAAAACTCACCACAACCCCTATATTGAAAATTGCAGATCGTGATAAAGAATTTGTTGTATGTACAGATGCCTATAGAGAGGGGTTGGGAGGAGTCCTTTTGCAGGAAAATTCAGTTATTGCATATGAATCTAGGAAACTGAAGACACATGAATAGAACTATAGTGCCTATGATTTGGAGTGAGCTGCTGTTATTCATGCCTTGAAGATGTGGCGACACTATCTCCTTGGAAAAAAATTTACATTGATGACTGATCATATTAGTCTCAAATATTTATTTTCCCAAACTGATTTGAATGCTAGACAAGCCAGATGGCTGTCTTTTCTGAGTGAAATTGATATGGGCATAAAACATATCAAAGGAAAAGAAAATAAAATTGCTGATGCCTTGAGCAGAAATTCTTGTCAAAATATAAATAGCATTGGAAGTAGTGCCCAATTTGATTTAGAAGATTTAGTGAAAAAGGCAGCATCCAGGATCCAAATTATGAAACACTACAGGTGAAACTACTAAAGAAGGAGATGACTGATTACACACAAAACCAAAAAGGACTGATCTGCTACAAAAACAGATTATATATCCCCAATTTGGAGTCCTTGAAAAGAGAGATTCTAGATGAATATCACAAACAGCCGTATGCAGGGCATCCTGGATATCATAAAATGTTAACAGCATTGAAAAAGAAGTTGTTCTGGCTAGGAATGAAAAGAGATGTAGCAGAATATTTAGCTAGATGCATGGAATGTCAATTAGTTAAAGTTGAACATCAACATCCTGCTGGTCTTCTAAATCCTTTACCGATTGCAGAATGGAAATGGGACACAATTTCTATAGATTTTATAACAGGGCTACCCAAAACTAAATACCAACACGATATGGTAGTAGTAGACACTTTGACAAAAGCTGCACACTTTATACCTGTAAAGTCTACTTTTGGGACAGCCCAAATAGCAGATGTGTTTCTAAAAGAGATAGTAAGGCTCCATGGGGTCCCAAAGGTAATTTTTTCAGACACAGATGTTAAGTTCACAGCAGCCTTTTGGAAAGGTCTATTTGGAGGTATGGGCACTAAGTTGAATTTTAGTACTGCCTATCACCCTTAGACCGACGGTCAGACAAAGAGAACTAATCAGATTTTGGAGGATATGTTGAGAATGTATGTGATGGATAGGCCATCAAAGTGGGAAGATTACTTGCATTTAGCTGAATTTGACTATAATAACAACTATCAATCCTCCATCAAAATCAGTCTGTTTGAGGCACTCTATGGAAGGAAGTGTCGTACTCCTTTGAGCTGGAGTGAGCCAGAGGATAAGCTAATGTTGGGACAATATGCCTTACAAGAGATGGAAAGGATTGTTAAACAAATACAAAGAAACATCAAGACCGCACAATATCGCCAGAAAAACTATGCTGATAAGAAGAGGGTACATCGAGAATTTAAAGTGGGAGAACATGTGTATTTGTGTATTAAACCCAAAAAGAGCACACTTTATGCTAGAAGTTGTGAAAAAGTGGCTCCTAGATACTGTGGTCCTTTTGAAGTATTAGAAACGGTGGGACCAGTGGCTTACAAGCTGGCCTTACCACCCCATGTTAGAGTTCATGATGTGTTTCATGTTTCATTATTAAAAAGATATGTTCATGATGCTTCTCACATAGTTGATTGGAATGTGGTACAGGTGGAACCAGAAGGGGAGTTCCTTCCAGAATCACTTCAAATATTGGAGCGGGAAGAAATTGAATTGAGGAATCAGACGGTAGCAAGAGTAAAGGTGCAGTGGAAGCACTTTACTGCTAAAGAAGCTACCTGGGAAAGAGAAGATGAAATGATGGAAAGATATCCATTTTTGTTTGAAAAATGAACTCTAGTAGTTAAATACCAACACCAAGGACGGTGTTTTCTTTCAGAGGGGGAATATGTAACACCCCTAGTTTATGTGTTTGAATTTCAAAAAACTAGACATTTGAACTTTAATCCTAAGGGGAGTGGACCCCAAGGGCCAAGTATTTTGTGGATGTAATTAAATATTTAATTTGAGAAAATGAATAAAATAATTCTGTGCAGATTGACCAAAATGAGAATTATGAGATTACTTGCTAAATCCATGAGGATGGATAAAGGCAAATACTTTCCCCACAATCTTTCAAAAATCCTTGAAAGAAATTATTTCAAATTTAGATTTTTGAGGAAAAATCTAAATTCCCCAATGATGAGGAAAGTAGTAGGGAAGAGGTAAAAAGCTGGAAAAGCTGGGAAAAGCAGAAAGCAGCTTTAAAAGTCCCTAAATAGGGAAGCCTAGGCAAACAGGAAGAAAAGCATCCTGATATTCTGGACGCAGAATTAGAAATAGGCTTTGGGGAGCAAAAGCTTAAATAAGCTATTCCTGAACAGATCAGAGGTTGGTCTATTCTGGAGGTGGTCTCAGCTCGGGGGTGGGTTATGGAGACAGAGGGACTCTACGGTTGGGAGGACTGGTCAATTACCCAAGTGGTATGCTCACAGTAATTATGTACAGTTGAAATTTAATTTTGATGTGACAGACTGTAGTTACCTATGTATATTTTGTTTTCTGAATTTGAGTAGTGTTCCATACATTTACAGAGTTAAGGAGGGGTTTAACCCTCTCAGTTCTGCATGGTTGTAGGAACTAGAAAAATGAGGAAAAATCATCCAGAAGCTCTAAACCAGCCTTTGGTTTAAATCTGGAGATTTATAGTACCTCATAATTCAGGATTTTGTACTTTAATCTGCTTCTGTTAACCATAGGAATAAAAACAAGTGGACACTAGAGATAATTGAATTGTGTGAGTAGTAAGGAAATTAATAAAGTTACTGAGTAAAGTATAGAACTGTAGACTTCCAAAATAGCAATACATGGCTATCTATAAGCTGTATGCTACAGTAAGGACATATTTGAAAGAGCATAGATTTTAATGCTTTATACAATTTCAGAAAATGAAGAGATCTAGCTAACTATGATTATCCAATCTCCAAACAAATTTAGTATGAGAAACATATACATATCTAATGTGTGACTAACATTCCTTGTACATGAATGGCCCAAGTAGAATAATTATTCTAGAATAAGATGTGAATTTCTACATAATGCATGCAACTGTAAAAGCTATGAAAGATAACAGTTAAATTCTTCATCAGAATGTTATTATGTTTAGAAGTATAGTCTAAACAACACATAGCCTGAAAGTGTTATGCTAAATAAATAAAAATTTGAAAATATATAATTGCAGAAAATGCCATAAGTAACTATTACAATGGAATCCAAGCTAAGAAAAATAAAGCGAGTTCACTGTTGGAGTCGTAGAACCCACTTGTACTTTCAATGGGAAATTCTCCTCTAATGAGAGATTTCAACTTGATAAATTTTGTCCTAATAAGACTTATAGTCAAATTTGCTATCATGTGAGCAAGGAACATAAAGTAAGTTAAGATGATATACATATTACTGAGTTGTCCATATTAATAGAGACAAGGAATAGACATATCCTGTATAGAGATATATAAATATGTTTCAAACGTTGCAGCCAATTGTGGAAATAGGATGTTACAGTGCTATCATAATGTTCTAGAAATTGATATTCAGGAAAGCTCAACGTCTGGACGAAATTTTTTTAATATTCACAGTTATATAATTTTTTTCAATAAAAATGTTAAACTGTCTGAACAAATTTGGTAGAACAACGTGATGAGAACTGGCTTCTTTCTGACCACCATTTGGTGAGTACCGACCTGAAAATGCCAAGAGCGTTAAAATTAATGCCGAATGAAACCACGCCTTTCATAGTTCACGAGAAAGGAAGACAGCATTCGGAAATACCTCTAAGAGAAACAACCAACAATAAGAATATGATTCAAGAAATTTCAAAGAAGAATTCTATTAGGAGTGAAATGATAACTAAGAAATAAATAGTTACATGGCGAGGGAGAACCTCGTTCCTTCAACGACTTGCCATAGAAGTAGAGGAATGGCATAAATAAAACCAAAATTTGAAGGGTAGGCATTTTAACTGGGAATAAAGAAGCCACGGCTTCTGTGAATGAACAATTGAATTGAATACTTACCTAGGCCGGGAAAAGGTTCGAAGAAGAATGCTCGAGAAGAGTAAAATCCGTCTATCGCCACACGAATGACCTCAGAGAAACCCTCGAAGGACGTAGAGGAGGGGGTAAAATTCTATCCAAAACAATAAAGTATTAGTTCCCAGCTTCATTCATAATAAGACATATGAGGGAGCATAAGAAATGTGGAATTAACAAAAATCGACATACTCGAATAGAGAAACAAATCTCTACCAAAGTTTAGCCCAACTGTCAAATATGAAACTCAACTGAAACCAAGACGATGGGAAAGAAATTATTTTAATCAAAACCTCAGCTCTCGCTCGAGTCACCGAGCGTATTTCTAAGGAAAGAAAAATCCATATCAAACTGTAAACACAGAGCATGAGTTTCACTATTAAAAATAGAGCCGTGCTGGAATGTCATACCTGAGCCATCATACGAAGAATGCATGGATACGTTGAAGTCTGGGCGAAGCTACGCTCAGTTCTCCAAGGTGCAAAGTTTCGTCACCGGGAGGCAAGTCGAGCGAATGAAAGGAGAAAGAACTGACTCAACAAATAACACAGAGAATTTATACAAATGTCCCAATCCAAGAATTAACGAAACCCTAACGATCAGGATGGATCTTCACCGTCCACATGGCGGTGTATCCACGGTGTAGCCATGGATCGAGTTGGGAATTGGCATTTAATACACAGTAAATCCAAATGTAAATGTCGATCTATGAGATCCACGCCACAGTACCATCGAGTTTATTATATGTCCGGCGTATTAAGAACGTATGCAGGCGTGGCATATCACAAAGAATATATAAAAACATATAACCTCCAGCATGGACGTATGCAGAACTAGTGAACTGAAAATTCAACAAGGTGTCACGAATAGCACGATGGGGAGAATTGCACCAGTTAACGTGGCCACACACTTAGTAACCATGTCAACGAGACACATTGAATGCAATGGAAAATTTCGTACGCTTACCTCCATATTACTTAGCTTCAAAATTATATATGTAAAGCATAAATGATGAGATATTCATACTCATAATAGATTCTTATCCTTGACAGGAGGGTCCATATGATTAGACCGTGAAGGATTCGCAATTCCATCGTGGGGTGACAAGAAATGGGATTACATCAAGATGAAAAACCCATTGAATACCATAGTAATACATAAGAGAATGCTATTTGAATAGAAACATAGAGTTAATAAGTCTACAATGGTGTGCAAAAGATTTATGAGTAAATTGTCATGTGTAAGGACCATATAAATGTGGTAGAGCATAGGTATAAATTACAATATGCCCAGATAGACAAACATGGGAGTAAAGGCAACCATACAATAGAGGTGGTAAAATATATAGGTAAAATTAATAGAGATGGTGAAGATAAGGGTATATACCATCAGTCACAACCATTAGTGGAAATAAGCAGTAAACTATACTCCCAAGAGTAATAGGAGGAATAGTAGCTCTACTCCATACCAGATCATATGTGTCGAAATTCGAAAGTAGAGTGAATAGTTGTGGCCAATAGAAGCCTTGAATTAAATGATAAATAGAAAAAAAAAAATTTATGGGTAGAAGGAAGAGACATTACAAAGATCTACCGATCAACTCTATAGAAACATAATAAAATGAGCTCCTTTATTAGACACTCTCTTCAACCTAATGGATCAAGCTACAACTCTGATACCATGTCCAAATTTAGGATGAATAGTGAAAAAAACATTAAAATATAGAGTTACCAAGATTGAAAACAAAATAGAACTTTAGAAAACTTCTCAATAATAAAAAAACCTACTTGTTTGACCCGATCTTTAACACCTTGCTTGATATGGCCTAACTCATTATTACAAAGTTTTATTTGTGCATTAAATGTGCAGTGCACTACCAAAACTATTGAATATGTAAACTACCTAACTTATCAACAACTACATTCAATAACTATAGAAATAAAATGTTTTCTTTAAACTTAATTAAAAATAAATTTAAAGAAAAATAAATATAATAATGTGATGATCGAATATCTACAAACAAAATGAGTGCTCTCATACTCTATATACATATAAAACTCTAGAGTTCCAATTGTTTAACCATTGATGTCCCAATAATTTTTGCATCCATTTCTTTGAAATGGGAACTAACATCTAGATGAGATTAGAACCATCTAATTTATCTATATATACAAATATCATCACTATTTAGAAATAATATGTACTAATTGTCATTAAACATGAAATCGAAAAATGAAAATATGTCCTCAACTATTCCATAATGACGACATATACAATGGCGTGAACATCCAACGGAAGCATATTAACCTCTAGTTGCCTATATAACTAGTTATAATTTATAGCATAAGTTTATATGGCATGGAAAATTATGTATAGGTATAAATGGCAAACATATTACAGGACCGTCGAGCTGGGGCATTATATTGAATTTAATAAGCTGTCTTTCACTTAAAATTCACATATAGTTCCTTTCGCTGAAGGAAAAACTAAATGTGTGAAATATTAAAAATATATATAGGGCATTATATTGAATTTAATGAGCTATGTTTCAGTTAAAATTAACGCATAGTTCCTTTCGCTCAAGGAAAAAGTAAATGTGTGAAATATTAAAAATATTTTCTCAGAGAGTACAGGTCATCAATCTCTAACGTTGATCATACTTTCGCCGATTTTTCACTTCTTTCGAGTAACGTTAGGGTGAGTGTTTAGAGTTAAACGTTTGGGCGAGTGTTCAACTGACTTTCAGGCCTCTAGGTATCGATCATGTCAACTAACTTCCACCTTGGGAACCTAGGACTAATTGTTCACACGAACTTTGATAAATTAATATTTAAAGTGGTAAAATGGAAAAATGTGCTTCTTAATGGCCTTTTCGCTTGTTATTATGGTATTGACTTATGTCATTAGTATTCAAGTAGTTAAAATTATTCATTTATGCTCGGACATACTAATTTTTAATATGGTTTTTTTTTTATATTCAAAATACTCAAAACAATTTTTTTTCTTCTAGATTTTACCCATGTAAACTTGAACCTCATAATCTCATAAGTTATATAATGTTCAAAAATATTTTTATAAAATAATTCTCTTAACAAAGATGTCATTAAAACTAAGTATCATCTTCCTTTTCCCATGTTTACACCAATTCTTAACACATCTCAATATTTTTAACTTATCTTTTTACTTTCACATAATTATTTTCTTAACATTAACTTTATCATTGACTCTTCAACAATCTATGGATTGAAAGAACAAAAATTAAGAAAAATACAGTTGTGTTCTTACACATTTATATAGGTATAGTTCACTTGATATTTTAATTTATTTTGATATAACCACACATTCAATCATTACCTTCATTTCAAAATGTCTCACAAAATTTTTAAAATTAAATTACATAAATAACTTTATAAAAATATTACTTTAAAACTTCCATTAACATTATTTGTTTAAAATACTACTAATTCAAAATATAATATCAATCCAATTGTATGTAATAAAGAAGAATTAGAGGTATAGCTTTACTATTGTTCCGAGAATCGTCCTGTACTATAAAAGAAATATAAATATTTTTCATTGATTCATTTGCTTTGTAATATGCTTTCAAAAATGTTTTTCTTTATTTATTTTTTGGTTTTAAATACAACGATGCTAACCGTTTTTTTCTATATATGTACGTTGGTTTAGGTTAGGATCTTTACGTTTATCGAGAGATCTCTTTCTAAACGAGTGGTATTAGAAAGATGCCCTCAACTCGATAGTTATCTATGAATTTAGTATGTTTATCTCGTTGAAACTATTGTATTTATTGTACTTACAAGGAAAATCCAGTAAATTGGAAAGCAAATGGATTTCAAACTTCGTTTTCGTTGCCCTCAAGGTTATGTAGTTGAATCCATTGTATTTAATACGGAAATCCAGTAAATTGAAAAAGGAATGGACTCCAAAAATTCGTTTCGATTGCTTAGTAAGTTGATGACATTCTAAACATTTCTTTTGGCCCTTGATTTAGTCCTTGAAAGTTTGAACTTTGCAGTCTTTTACGAGTCAATTTGTCGTGAGTGATGTGAATGATATTAAACAACACGGAAGAAAAACTAGAAGCATCTAGACGCATATTGGATGAAATTCGAAATTTAAAATTGGATCTTCCCTTTTCCTGGTAGGAGTTCAGGGCTAGTTACAAACAAATAAGATACCCATGTCATGTGCGTGGGTGACGTTCCTCTGTAGATTGTCTGCCATGAACTGGTGGCCGGTTCGCTGTCTGACGAACCATTAAAAGGAAGAAGAGTAGCGGGGGAAGGAGAAATTGTGGAGATGCTGTCAAACTAATCGAGTGGAAATGGTTGTGTGGACGAAACATAACCAAAGTAGAGAAGTTGCTATTAAAGTATGAGAGGGATGCCGACCAATGTACAAAAAAGATCTAAACGTATATATCACAAAAAGGTCAACGATATCGACCGGGCATATTATAATTTTTATCGTCGACAGCAATAATTGTTTTGAATAATGTATTTTGGATCAAGTCTAATGCAAACGGGCGATATCTATTGTCGGCAGCCGTCGTACTGCGCGTTGATAAAAAGTGAAGGCGTTATCTACCGATTGTCGGGGTGTCAAAAAAAATCCCACGAATCTCGCCATTTTTCTCATCCTCAGGAATCTTGCCATTTTTCTCAACAAATAGGATATCAGGGTTATTTGAATATTGTTTTGACGGTGGAAATAAATTTAACATTATAAAAAAATTTCAGCACTTGAAAATTTGAAAGTTTACAGTATTTTGTGAAAAAATTAAATTGTTTTCTAAGAAAATTTGAAACCTATTTAAAATACAGAAAAGTCATGGCGTTGTCCACCTATAGATCAGAATAATCATCCAAATCCAACCATTTTCTCTCCACAAGTGTGAGAGATAATCATTATTATTTTAGTACACCATTTTTCCTGAACAAATCTGAATAATTTATTAGTACTAGTATACCATTTTTTCTGAACAAATTTGAATAATTTATTTGTATTATAACCAGTCTAGATCTTTCTAACTCCAGCGCTATCAGTAGCCTAGAGGGATTAAATCGCTTGAGGTGCAAACTTTCTTTTTGGAGGGTGAAATTTCAGGAAAGGTTTGCACCTAGAGGGATTTGATCTCTCTTTGATCATGATAGATCGTGAGTTAGATGGATCTAGGCTAGTTCAAGTTGAGGGAAGAAATGACACATTTTTAGATTATCTTTATTATGATATGTTTGAGATAAACTTCATACTTTGAAATTTACATTATGTTTTAGTTGATTGACCTGACTATTCTTTTCTTTAATTTTGTCTTTGTTGCTTTCCTTCAATTATTTCTAAGTCTGTTTTAGGACGCTTTGAGTGGCTTGTGTGTTGAATTATGATGGTAATGTGTGTGAATGTTACAATCGTTGTGATATATTTCTATATGTGTATGTAATTTTCTATCTTGTCAATAATTTGCAAGACTATTTATACTACACATTTATTTAATTTAATTTTAGGTGTCACAAATTTTGACAGTTAATAATTCTAAATAGTTTCCCTCCATGTAGTACTCAATATATCTTGAAGAGTAGTTTTAATAATCATTTGTTTCATTTCTAATGTTTAAAATAATTTATTTCCTTCTATGAATTTTTTTTATCTATAGTTTGTTTTGCAAAAGTCAAGAAATAATGTAGTTTTTAATTTTGTTTAAAGAGTGGGCATATTTACAAACCTTTACATTATTTGATAGTTTTTCCATCTTTTCATATCATTATTTGAAAATGATAGTTGAGATCCAAAACCAGTTAATTCTTTAACTCGAACTATTGTAGTAAACATCATACCTTGTCTATCTTGCTCTCCAATATTAACAGATTGAATTACTATAATAAAAAAACCAATGCAAAATTTCAATCATTTTTCTATGCTTAGAGTGAGCTCAATGCACATGGCTAACCCAACCACTTTAAGTTAATATACTATCATACATTGAGTTACATCAAATCAGAAATCATCATCCACAATGAAATAAATGCATCTAATGCACACAATCGAATAAGATTAGAAAACATCTACACTTAAATCAATGAATCTATTGAAAGCAATCAAATAATATTAAAAATCAACATCTACAATGAAATCAATGCATTTAGTGCAAGAAATCAAATAATATTAGAAATCAACATCTACATTGAAACCAATGCATCAGTCAATACCATTCAAAATAAACATCTACATTGAAATCAATGCATCTAGTGCAAGCAATCAAATATGATTAGAAATCACCGTATACACTAAAATCAATGAATCTAGTGCTAGCAATAAAATAGAAGTAGAAACCACCATTTACACTAAAATCAATGCATATAGTGCAAACAATCAAATATAATTAAACGAGTAGTCTTTAGTGCGACTTTTTGAAGGCTTTTATGGTTGCTAACTTTGCACAATCTAAGTGCCCTAGAGGTTTTTGAGGGTGTTGAATCCATATATAGAGTCAAAAAACAAGTTTGAATAACAAAAACCAAGATTTTATCTCAAAATTGTTTACCGGATTCCGGCACCTGAAATTTCAAAAAGTCACACTAAAGACAACTCCATAATTAAAACTCAACATCTACACTAAAATCAATGCATCTAGTGAAAGCATCAAATTGAATTATAACTCAACATCTACAATAAGATCAATGCATCTAGTGCAAGCAATCACATAAGATTAGAAATCAATATCTACAATGAAATCAATGCATCTAGTTCAATCAATCAAATATCACATCCTTGTTCTCTTCCTTCCTCTCTCTCCCTTTCCCTCCTGCCTCGCTTCTGATTTCCCCCTCATCTCTCTATCTCTCTTTCTCTTTGTCGTCCAACTCTGTCACTATCTCTTCTTCTCTCCCACTCTTCTTTGTATCTCTCATTCTTTATCTCTCTATGTCACCCCAAACATATACACTCTCTATCCATCTCTCCCTTGTCACTCCCCGTCTCCCTCTCCACTTTTCTCTCTCTATTTGATTCTTCCTCCTTTCCTATATTTCCTTCCAACTTCATTTCGCTATCCCTCCCTCTCTCCTCATGTCTCTCGTGTCCTTCCTCTCCCTTCCTCTTACCCTCTCTATCTCTCAAGCTCTATCACTTTGTATTTTTTCTTCCCTCCCATATATATCTAGGGTTAATATATATCATGATATATTAATATATATTATAATATAACAAATTTAATATTATATTAATCATAAGTTGTTGAATTTATAATATTAATATTAGATTTAATGATATTTTTTACATAGCATAATAATAATTTTTTCAAATATTACAATTTTGAAGTGAAAATATTTATATCTTAGAGATTTTAATATATCCATAAGATAAGAATTTTTTTTAATGATTTATTTTACAAATATTTAATTAAAATAATTATTAAAAAAATTTGGAGTAAGATTTTCTTTTTTGTGTTGAATTAAGTTTTTTTATTTTATTTTACTAAATAGCATTGAGTTTAATAAAAAGAAAAGATGATTAAAACTTTTATGTGATAATTTTTTTATTAAAAGTAAATTTATAATCTATTAAAATTCAAAAACATATGATAAAAAAAACTATAAAAAATTTATGATATAAGCTGAATTTGAATAATTATATAAAACATTTTCTTGGAAAGGAGTAGCTTGTCGCAGGTACTTCTTCATGATGACATGTAGAAAACGAGAAATGATGGAAGGAAAGTAAACGAAAGGTAATATCTTAGCATTGTAACTGAATGCATGCCAAGAATATGTTAATTAAGAAATACATAGCAATAATGTTCGGCGTGCCGTACCCAACGCTGCGTTGTATTATTGTATGGTTTTCTTGTGGCCATTCCGTTATGCTATCGTTGAAATTTATTAAATAATTCCACTTTGCATCACTGGATCGACTTTTTGTGCACTGCACATTAGAACTAAGATATAAATACGATGGCAAGGCGTAAGCATTTCACCACTCGAATTCTCGTCTATTTCCTTGTAGCTCTGTTGCAGAGAGGCATCTCAGTGTAGTCTGTCATCTTCTCTTTTGTTCGTCACAGTACTGTCTCAGTGTAGTATTGCCTCTTGATAATACATTAGTGTGTGCTTTTGCTTTGATTGTGGTAATCGCATTTTATCCAAATAGAAAAGTTTCCTTAAATTACTTGAACGATGAAGAGCTCTACTATGATTATTTTAATGTTGCTTGCAGTACCGTTATGTGAGGCTGCTCGGAATTTCGGCTTCAAGCCGTCCTTTCTCAAAAGCGATTCTCACGTTAAAGCTACTCCTGCAATTAGTTATCCGTCAGTCGAGGAAAGGGCTGCTGAGATGGCAGTCCTGGAGCTGAACGAATGTCTTAGAGGAAGAGCGAATCTTGAAAAGCATCCTGGTTCAGAGGGTATCTTCAAGCCCAATCTATCAGCGAAGTCGAGGGTTTCACATCGTAGTTCTGATGAACTTCTTCAGACAATCCTTCCTTCTCAAAAAATTAATCATGAAGTGGAGAAATCTGTTCCACCGTTTGAGCCGTTAGGTCACAGCCCTGGAATTGGTCACGATGATCCACCTGGATTGAGGCACTGAACGGCAAAAGCTTGCTAATTCATTGAAACGGCAAAAGGAGAATCTAGCAGTTCACTTCTGTAATACGCCATCGTATTGGTTGTCGGATATGCACGCGATGGCTAGTTTGTATTGTCTCTGATATTAAACAGAGTATTGTGTAGTTAAGAATATGTTGTAAGAGATGCAGGTTGTATATATATGAAATAAAACTTTCTCCTCATTTTAGATCTTTTATTTATTCAGTAGCTATGTTTCATTGTCAACTTCAAATTATAGGGTCATCCCACTGTATAAAATGACATAAATCGTTGCAATCAATATCCATGAATATTTGTTTTTCATGTTACGTAGCATTTTTACGCATAAGCAGTAATTAGAGATAATCGATCATGGCAAACAATTATCCTAATCCAAAATCTCTGCGATATTTTCAAAAAATATGTTCAAATATGAATAAAATGCAACCATATCAAACAATATGCATAAATACACCGATATACCCATAGGTTGGGGTTAGATCTGTGGTGAAATTTTATGCTAAACACAGTAGTGATGTTTTCCTTCCTGGAGGGACAGAGTGCCATAAGCCGAGGAAGACAGGACAGAGTGGCATAAGCCGACGAAGACATTGAAAAGCATGATAACATTTGAAATGAAAATATCACAGCGAATGCCTCTAAAGAACCATTCCATTGCTGATCAAAACATCCATGTGATGACTAGCTTTTATTGGTCGTGATAGTATACAAAGTAGTGTGGAAGTAACAGTTCAAATCAGAATATGGGTTGACATATACAGGTAGGTTATATAAAATATAACATTTTCCTTAAATATTTTATTCTATTAATATCGATGTTTCACTGACCGCTGCCTATATAACAAAGTACGGTCGTGAGCAGAGTAGAAAATGAGAGGGATCGTTGCATTTAATATACCTGTTCCTTTTGGATCGTGATATCATTTTCAGGCTACCTCTCATTTTAAAAAGCGTAGTATAAACCGTAGTATATCAAGGGATAAAATAATTTAGTTCAGAGAAAATAGTGGAAATTCGAATACCAACGGGGAAATTTTGGAAAATTTAAGATACAGTTGATGTTCAATTTTGGATACCAAAGGTTTTTGATGTGCTAAAATAGTAACATTCCTTAAAAATGATTTTTTTTATGGTGTTAAAAAATAACTTTGCATAAAAAAATATAGCATCGATAGACAAAGCCATTTTAGAACACGATACAGTTAAAGAGGTCTTGATTGGTAAAAATAATCTCTAAATAAAGTAGTTCCAATTAGTTGTCAGTTTGATTCATTTTTTAAAAGACATTTTCGACAATCATTAGTTTACGTATGTGGCGAAAATTCATTTAAATATTTTCAGGTTGTTAATCTAGGTTGTCATTGATGTCAATAGTTGATGTCAATGATGTCAGTGGTCGGGATGGGAAAAATTCTTGAAGATGCCAGAGGATGATTACAAATGATTACAACTCTTGTTTAAGATGTCAAGACACAAATGAAGTGTCAATCATGTAGTTTGATGATCATAATGGAAGACTACCATATCACTGCACTTGATGAAGGACTAGAAGACATACACATGATGACATGTCCTACCTCCAATGATCTTGATGATAACACTACATGATTACATGTCCTACCTCTATTAATTTGATTGATGAAATATCTTTGCACTATCTTAAGGACAACTGACCTAATGACCCTATGTTGAAGAATCCAAGGAGATGGTGGTGATCCTATGTTGAAGAAGGCCAGGAAATGATTATGAAGACAATCAACAAAGAAATCAAACCATGAAGAAGCCGTACACTCAAAGGCATTCTTCGCTACCTCCATTTCTGCACTCATAAATAATCAGTCACATTAAAAATATTTTTTTCTACCTTAGAGGCAAAATTCCTTAATGACATCCACACCATCTTGAAGAGCATAATTTTTCCTTTCCAATGAGCTATTACTCAGCCCGAAACTCCAAGTGGTTTGAAAGTTATTGATTTTTAAGTTAAGGAAATTAATCATAGCAGCTAGCCGAACTATATATATTTGTCCTAAAAAAAACACTATATATATACAATTTGAACTTCATTTCTCCTCCAACAATTTTGGTGATCATCACAGAAATACTACAGGAGGTCGAGGAGCAGAAAAAAAATAGTTTGGGCTTCATTTTTATTGGGTTGTAGATCAAATAATTAAAGGAGAGTTACAAGCAGTCAAGATTACCTTGGACCTACTATACTAAGTCTTGGTGTAGCTCATTTTTGACAGATCAATGCAATAATCAAGGCAGTCTGGGCTACATTTATTGCAAAGAATGGGAACAAAAGTCTAGTGGAGTATTGTAAAGTGGCCATTGCAAAGTCTAGCAGCTTATCTGGTTCAAACAGCTTGGAGACCTAGACTATGGATAGGTCAGGTTACTGTTTAAAGTCTCTTGAAAGCACAGATTTGGAGCTCGGAATAGTGATAGAACTTACCACATAACTCAGATTTGAAGGGTCAACAATGGACTGTCATTTGAATGTGATAATGTAACAAGATTTCTAATTTATATACCAACTTAGACCAGTGAACATTGTTGTGGAAGAGGCCTAGTTTAGGCTCAGATTTGTTCAGTTTTGTAGACAGTATCTCAAACCTATGATGGCAGAAAAGCTCGGACAGTTACCTTGTGGTGATTTCACCTTGTGTGAAGGTGCAATGACTTAGAACTTGTGTGAAGTATCATTTCTCATGGGTAGATTGAATCTTGGGTTTGAGTTTATTGACATGTGATAGTCCTTTGACTGTGGAGATACTTTGGAAACATTCAAGACCATTCCTTGAAATAATTTTGGAGAGATATATTACTTGGGAAAGGGTTATTGAAGACACCCTTGAAGAATTATTGGGACAGCAGATTGAAGACTTGAAGATTACACTTGGATCAATTAAATACATTATGCATTTCTTGATTAGGCTTGGGGTTTGAAGCACTCTTGAAGGAACGTTGTTTTTAAGATCTGTTTGAAACACTTTTATGACATCTTGGAGCATCTTGTGAAGACACTTTGAAACTGAACTTGGAGATATTGTTATCGTGATGCATCGCTGATGACATCATGAGGTAACTTGGAGAAATTGTTTGGGTACGAAGAAGAGTAGTGGAGACACCTTCATACGAAGAAAAGGTTTTCATTGATGACGTGATGTGTAGAATACAGTGAAGAGTAAGCTAAATATTGTCAGGGCTCATTGAAGAAGACATTGGGAGCTGTGAAGTATAACCAAATATATCTTGACGAAATGAAGCAAGAGGTTGGAGCCTCATAAAGACAAGTTTGATGCCTTGGAAGATAGGGTTGGCGCCCTAGAGGATTGGAGTCCTCAAGCAACCAGGACAGAGCCTGTACTAGAGATAGGGTTGGAGCCCGAGAGGTTGGTGCCTCAAATTGACAAGGTTGGAGCCTTGGAAAGACCAAGTCGGTGCTTGGCACAATACAGGTTGGAGCCTGGAAGATTGGAGTCTTCATCTAGGGTTGGAGCCCTATATCATTATTGTACTTTACTTACTGTAAAGAAGAAATTAATAAAAGTATCTATTCCATCATTGTTCATTTTGTGTTCTAAATATAATTGATCTAACTGGTAAAATTAACAATTGAAAAGAAATACTGATTCACCCCCCTCTCAGTATTTCCAACAACTGGTATCAGAGCCAATACCTTCACTGAAAGCCTAACAGCTCGAAGGTTGATCATTAGAACACAAATGGAAAAGCCAAAGAAGAAATTCTCCAATCCTCCTAAAGATGTGTCTTCCTCAACCATCGAAATTGAAGTCAATCAACTTGTGAAGGCTCCATTGTTCAATGGAATTTTTGATATATGGGAGGAAAGAATGAAGAATTTCCTGAAGAATCAAGGAATTGAAGTTTTGAAATCAATGATTACTAATGAAATGATGGACGAAAATCAAATAAGTAAAATACAAGAGCAATGAAGGCAATTTTTAATGGGTTACCAAATTTTATGAAGGCCAATTTTGAAAAATGTTCGTCAGCAAAAGCCATATGGGAAAAACCTCATGATCTTCACTCAAAAGGAGCGTTGACAATTATCTCTAGTCAAGAACATGATGGAAAACCAGAAAGAAGTCCAGAATCCATCAAGGAAGCTAAAGATAAGAGAGATGACAACAAGGTTAAAGAAGACCTATAAGATGAAGAGAATAAAGAATACTTTGAAGAAGATCTCTAGAATAAACTTATGGCTTCCATGGAAGAGATTAACAGTTTGAAAAAGGAAAATGAGGTACTTAAGAAGAAAGCACAAGATGGTGACCAAGACAAGACAAGGAAGGAAGTTGACTTTGTCAAGCTTCAAGTACAAGAAAGCGATGAGGAGCTTGCCAAAATTAAAGAGGAATTTCATCGAAACAAAAGAAAGCATCATGAAGAAGTCATATCTATGACAAATCAATTGGATAAGGCAAAGAAATGGGAAAAAACTTTTTCAAGCCACCTTGAACAAAAACTTAAGAGCTTGAACAATATTGAAGCAGAGATTGGTCAATACAAGGAAGAAGTCTCTTCTCTTAGATCTCAACTAGAAGAAGCAAGCAAACAAGCACAAGGAGCCGAGAAGGTTATGGAAACTTTGGAATTCACAGAAGGACAAGTTGATGAAGCAAAAAAGGAGAGAAACACCATGAGATGCCAACTAGAAGAAAAGGATGAAGAAATCTTCAAACTAAAATTAGACATCAATCTTCTCAAGGCCCAATCATGTGAAGCAATCAAGATGAAGGAAGAAATGGAGATCAATATATCAAAGAAGGATGAAGAATGCAAGCAAATGAAAGAAGAAATTCATATCCTTAAAAGGGAAGTTGATCATTTGAACAAAATCGTAAAGATCTCCCAAACCCTAGATGACATCTTAAGTCATTAAAGATATCCTCCTTATAAATCAGGTCTTGGCTATGTAGTTGAATCTTCAGACAAAAATGATGAAATCCCTAATGCTTCAAACAACAAGGATGTGAGGAAGCCAGGAATAAATGATAGTTCCAGTTCCAGCAAAGGCAAAATTCAAGACAACAATGGAAGAAATCCTAGTCCAAGGAGACTTGTAGATGATGTCAAGAATACAAAAGGAAATGAATATCATAAAAGAATCCCAAGGCAAAAGGACTTGAGAATTACTTCAAGGAACTCTTCATCTCCCAGGTACCAAAGTATACTTCTTGGATATTGCTATTCTTGTACAAACTTTGGGCACATAGCAAAATATTGTAGGGCATATCACAAAGAAAAATACAATGGTCCACGTCAATATCCTAGAAGCAATTTTGCAAGAAGAAGTCATGATTTCTTATTCATGAACAAGATAGAGTGCCTCAATTTACATAACATTGGACATATGTCACGTGATTTTAACTTGACTTGCGCCCCTGCACAAGCTAGAACCATGCCAGAGAAAAAATTTATACAATTATGGAGAAGGAAGCAAGTTGAATCCAGAAGTCTCTTGAACACTTCAGCCAACAACACATGTTGTTGACTAGATGAAGTCATCCTTGATATTTCGAGTATTTGATGGTGAAACCCTGCCAAAAAGAGACCATGCATACAGTTAAGGGGAGTTTGTGATTCTTGAGCATTCTTACAAAAAGTGATCCACGAGTGATCCCTATGAAATATTTGATGAGTCACCCATGGACATTCATCCTTCTCGATAGATCATCTCTCATGTGTAGCTCCATTGAAGAACATGATTCCAATATTGACTTCATTCACCCCATCAAAGGGCAACAATATTTCTTGAAGCTAGAGGAAGTTATGCAGGCAGGGGGAGTTGGTTCATCACATGAAGAAATGCAAACATATCATGGACCACATTGCTAGAAGGAAAGAGAACAATGATAGGGGGAGTAACGTACCTATGAAGAACTACTATTCATGAAGAAAAGAAGCAACTTGTCAGGGGGAGTACTGGAGCACCCCGTTTGCCGTTGATGTCAAAGGGGTAGAGAATGTTGAAAGGGTAAGAATATTTACATCAATGACAAAGGGGGAGATTGTTAATCTTGGTTGTCATTGATGTCAATAGTTGATGTCAATCGTTGATGTCAGTGGTCGGGATGGGAAATATTCTTAAAGATGCCAGAGGATCAAATGATTACAACTCTTGTTTAAGATGTCAAGACACAAATGAAGTGTCAATCATGTATCTCGATGATCATAATGGAAGACTACCATATCACTGCACTTGATGAAGGACTAGAAGACATAAACATGATGACATGTCCTACCTCCAATGATCTTGATGATAACAGTACATGATTACATGTCCTACCTCCGATAATTTGATTGATGAAATCTCTTTGCACTATCTTAAGGACAGCTGACCTAATGACCCTATGTTGAAGAAGGCAAGGACATTATGGTGGTGATCCTATGTTTAATAAGGCTAGGGCATGGTAATGAAGACAATCAATAAAGAAATCAAACCATGAAGAAGCCCTACACTCAAATGCATTCTTCCCTACCTCCATTTATGCACTCATAAATAATAAGTCATATTAAAAATATTTTTTGCTACCTTAGAGGAAAAATTTCTTAATGACAGCTACACCATATTGAAAATCATATTTTTCCTTTCCAAGGGGCTATTACTCAGCTCGAAACTCCAAGTGGTTTGAAAGTTATTGGTTTTTTAAGTTAAGGAAATTAATCCTAGCAGCTAGCCGACCTATACACGGACACTCATGTCGGCGTACATCTTAAAGACGTGTCCCTTCATTTTTCCTTAAATAAAAACACTATATATACACAGTTCGAACTGCATTTCTCCTCCAACAATTTTGGTGATCATCACAGTAATACTACAAGAGGCCGAGGAGCAGAAAAAAAAACAGTTTGTGCTTAATTTTGATTGGGTTGTAGATCAAATAATTAAAGGAGAGCTACAGGAATTCAAGAATAGCTTGGACCTGCTATAATAAGTCTTGGTGCAGCTCATTTTTGATAGATCAGTGCAATAATCAAGGTATTCTAGGCTACATTTATTGAAGAGAATGGGAACAAAAGTCTAGTGGAGGATTGTAAAGTGGCCATTGCAAAATCTAGCAGCTTATTTGGTTTGAACAGCTTGGATACCTAGAATATGGACAAGTCGGGTCACTATTTAAATTCTCCTGAAAGCACAGATTTGGAGCTCAGAATAGTGACAGAACTTACCACAAAACTCAGATTTGAAGGGTCAACAATGGACTGTTATTTGACTGTGATAATGTAACAGGATTGCTAATTTATATACAAACTCGGACCAGTGATCATTGTTGTGGAAGAGGCCTAGTTTAGGCTCAGATTTTCTCAGTTTTGTAGACACTACCTCAAACCTATGATGGCATAAAATCTTGGACAGTTACCTTGTGGTGATTTCACCTTGTGTGAAGGTGCAGTGACTTAGAACTTCTGTGAAGTATCATTTCTCATGGGTAGATTGAATCTTGGGTCTAAGTTTATTGACCTGTGATAGTCCAGTGATTGTGGAGATACTTTGGAAACATTCAAGACCATTCCTTGAACGGATTTTGGAGAGATATCTTACTTGGGAAAGGGTTATTGAAGACATCCTTGAAGAATTCTTGGGACAGTATATTGAAGACTTGAAGATTATACTTGGATAAATTACATACATTGTGCATTTCTTGATTGGGCTTTGGGTTTGAAGCACTCTTGAAGGAACATTGTTTTGAAGATCTGTTTGGAACACTTTGACGACTTCTTGGGGCATCTTGTGAAGACACTTTGGAACTGAACTTGGAGATATTGTTATCATGATGCATCGCTGATGACATCATGAGGTAAGTTGGAGAAATTGTTTGGGTATGATGAAGAGCAGTGGAGAGACCTTCATACGAAGAAATGGTTGTCATTGATGACATGATGTGTAGACTACAGTGAAGAGTAAGATGAAGATTGTCAAGGCTCGTTGAAGAAGACATTGGGAGCCGTGAAGTATAACCAAATATATCTTGACGAAATGAAGCAGGAGGTTGGAGCCTTATAGAGACAAGGTCGGTGCCTTGGAAGATAGTGTTGGTGCCCTAGAGGATTGTCCTCAAGAAACCAGGTCGGAGGCTATACTAGAGATAGGGTTGGAGCCCTAGAGGTTAGTGCCTCAAATTGACAAGGTTGGAGCCTTGGAAAGATTAATTCGGTGCTTGGCACAATACAGGTTGGAGCCTGGAAGATTGGAGTCTTCATCTAGGGTTGGAGCCCTATATCATTATTGTACTTTACTTATTGTAAAGAAGAAATTAATAAAAGTATTTATTCCATCATTGTTCATTTTGTGTTATAAATATAATTGATATAACTTGTAAAATTAAGAATTGAAAAGAAATATTGATTCACCCCACTCTCAGTATTTCCAACACACGCCAGCATAAAATTCTTCAAAGAGATATTTTCAAAAATCATGAATTGAGATCATTTGTGAAAAATTATGTAAATACTTCTGGGGCCGTACAAGATTTTTTTTTTTTTAAGTGGATAACATAGCCAAAACAAAGCAAATTTCAAAATTTATTGCACATTGTGAAGGAAATAAGTGTTGGTGTGCATCACATTATTTAGATTTTGGTAGTTTTAGTGTTTTTATGTGATGTATATGCACATTAACATAGTATAAAGTACATTTAGTGTTGGATAGCCTTAGTGTTTTCATGAAGTTAATTTTAATTGTATTGATGCTCTCCTCTTTATTTATTTTATCTTCTAATTTAGTTTTTCAATTCATGCAAGATTATGCAATGATTCTCTCACTTATGTTTGCTTAGGTGTGCTCAAATAATTTTACACGATATCAAAGTTTTTAAGGGCATGGAGAAGGCTCATGAACAATCTTTTGTAGGTTTGAAGTTCAAAGTAGTGAAAACTCTTGTGAGATTTGATTTTGCATATCACAATATTGGAGAACTTCTGCAACATCAGAAAGGTGAAATAATCAAGTTCCCATTTTCATCTATTCTCACTCCATACAAATACTTCTAATGGAACCTAGACATTTTTCTTCCCCTTATAGGAAAAGGCTTCTATCATATAATTATGGATACGAAAATTGAACCCAATTTCGTGATTGAAAAATCCAAATACTTCAACAAGATGGACGAGGCCTTTGGTTCTGTATTTTTGAAAATATCTCCAACGTTTGGTTTCCATATGGACACATGCACCACTCTTATTCAACTATGAAGAAACATGGAGAAATTATATAGAAAACAAGATGAGAGGCGGGCTCATCTTCACAAAAATGAGCTAAACTCCTTATATCCGTGTAACATTGAGATTAAGGATTTCTTTATGAAATTCAAATCATTTCTTCTTTAATTACAATATTGCGGGATCAATAAATCCAAACATGAAATTCAATTGATCATTTCCATTTTGTTTAATATAGGTCCTAAATATGTTTCTTTTGTTTCTACATTTAATATAATTAGGGTTGCAACCAAAGATAAATAAAAAATGCCCAAACATTATGCATTTGTTGAGTCTCTCATCCATGAGAAGGACAAGCTCATAAAGTTGGGTACATTAAAATCTTTAAATGCAAATTCACTTTCCATGCATGAAAAAGGAAAGTCCAACTCGAAACCAAATCAACAATCCAAAGGCAAAGGAATGGTAGCAGATGCATATCCAAGAAAGGCAAGAAATTCAAAACCTCAAGATGAATCTTCTATCTCCAAGGGTAGTAAGGGAAATATAGGAAACTCCTACTGTCCTTATCGTAACATAGGATATCATAATAAATCCCCTTTGATGCAAAAGACTATTTATATTATGTAAAAAAATCTTCAACAAAATAATCTTAGTCATCGCATTCCAGAAAGTTACAAAAAGTAGACCAAAGAAAAACCAATAGAAACAAGGGGATATGGTCATGCTTTGATTTCCCTTCATTCTACACCATAAATTGGATCATCTATTTAGGAGCTTCGCACCATATGGATTTTTCAAAGGAATCTCTTTCTTCCCTACAATCATACTCATAACCTCCTATTCTCGTAGGAGACAATTTTGTTGTTGAATCAATTGGACAAGGAAGAGTGCATTTGAAAGATGAAATCTTTAAGAATGTCTTGCATATTCCGAGCTTTCTTTGAATATTCTTTCAATGTGTCAAATGACACACACTGGAGTCGAAAGGAAAGTGGAATATACCTCCAATTCTATGAACATTTATTATATGAAAACCAATCGAAAGATTGATTTTCGCAAGGTAAATGACTAGTCTCATCTGCATACATTTTCTTATTTTTTTCCTCACTCAGATTCCATTTTTCTACTGATGCATGCTAATTTGGACACTTGAATTTTAGATATATTTAATAAATTAAAAATCAAGGGATGGTTAAAGCATTGTCTCGCAATAATTTTTCAAAGGGTGTTTGCAATGGATGTCATCTTGGAAAGAATCTTCAAGGCAAGCGCCAAAAGGGGTATGCATGGGGAGCCTCTTCACATTTGGAGGATATACAAAGTGATATCGTCAGACTATTTCTAGAATATTTAATGTGTAAAGGAATATATTTGTTATCATTTTTAGATGATTGCATGAGATTCACATATGTTTACTTCTAGAAACTTAAGTATCATTTTTTTGAGCATCAACAAATTGTCAAAGTGCATGTGGAAAAATAGTCTAGAAAACACATCAAAATCCTCTAAAAATATAATGATAAGGAATATGTCAACGAATATATCCAAAAACTTTGTAATGAAGTAGCCATACAATTATAGCAGATGGTTCCTTCCACTCTGCGACAAAACAGGGTGGCCAAGAGGAAGAATAAGTCTTTGAAAGAGACAATGAGTTGCATGTTGCTTGCAAGATATATTCCATCAAAATTGTGGGCTAAAGATATGAAATGTGATTCATACATCTATAATATATCTCCTCATAAATATATGACTCGGGAAAAACCATTTGAAGCTTGGACTAACGTGTAACCTAAAGTTAGTCCTTTTTTCATTTTCGGATCTCGAGCGTGGGCCCAGATTCCTACAATGAGAAAAAATGCTTTGGAGCCTGAGAGAAAGGAATTCGTGCTCATTAGATATTACATTGAAGTCAAAGGATACATATTACTTCATATCAACACTAAATAGCTCTTTATCGAAATGCATGTAAAGTTTGAAGAAAATCCTTTGTATGAACCACCAGATGAACCTGTTACAAAGTTACCCTCACCACCAATTGAAGAGTATGTAGATGATACTTCGAATCATATTTTTGGTATAAATAAGAATTTTCTGATGACACTTATTGAATCATTAGTTGTTGAATATAGAGAAAATACTTCCTTATGTAGTTTGGAAAATCTTGACCACCTTAGATGATCCATTTCACTAGACCTAAAATGGTGTAGCATGAGTGATCGCTTAGATGATCCTTTCACTAGACTTAAGTTCGAGCAAGCTCCACAAGTACTTTGAGCTATGGATCCATGAATTTCTATGCATGATTACATGATGGATGAATTTGACCCATAGACTTATGTAGAAGCTTCTAGGGTTCCTATATGGGAAGTAGATAAGGATGAGGATTGCAAATCTCTCATTAAGAACTAGACTTGGGACTTGGTTCCAATACCTTGAATTTATAAATTTATGAGTTACAAGTGGGTTTACTAGTCCAAAAAATCAATATATGGCTAAGATAGTCAATAAAAATTCACAGTTGGTGGCCAAAGGATTTCTTTAGGTACATGGTGTTGATTTTGATGAGACATTTTCTCTAATGGAAAAAACAGATTCTAATAGGATAACTCTCTCCATCACAGGAGCAAGACGGTGGGAGGTGCATCATATGTATGTGAAGAATTCCTTTCTTAATAGTTTTGTCTAGGAATACATATACATGGAGTAGACACATGGACACATTCAAAATTCTTCTTTGGTATCCAAACTAAAGAAATATCTTTATGGCCTCAAGCAAGAACCTAGAGCTTGGTATATAAAAATGGATTCCTATATTTTGTCTCAAAATTTTGTACATTATACATCTAATTCAAATTGTTATTTTCTAAAGAAAAATGAATCCATGTTAATAATTGTACTCTATGTAGATAATATTTTGATAAAAATTAGTTCATTTTCTGCTATTATCGAGTTTGAAACTACATTGCATAAATAGTTTTCTATGGTAGACATGGGTGTACTCAATTTCATCCTTGGACTAAAGACCAATAAGAATGGTTCTTGGATTATCACTTCTCACCAGAATAATGCTAGAAACCTTTTAGCATGATTTCTCATGAGTGCTTTCAAGCCAACAACCAGACCTTTCTTGTTAGGGGTAAGTCTTGAGGATGGAAAAGGAAGACCATTGGTTGATTGCACATTGTACCATTAACTTGTGGGAGTCTTCTTTATCTCACTCACACTTGTCCCAATCTCTGATAGGTCATAAGAGCAGTTTATAGATATATGATAGACCCACATGAGTGAAATTGGAAACATGCAAAGCACAATCCTTTGATATGTACAAGCGATAATCACCTATGGATAAACCCACGAAGGTGGGTTACACTTTTGTGAGAATCGGGGGCGAAAAATTCATTTTCCAAACAGTTCGGCTAAACTTTCGAAATTAATTTTGTTGAACTCATTCTGTTGTTTACATTGACAACGTATTGACAATGTGTGCAAACATATTTTTGGTCGGAGATGAGAAAATCGGAAAATAATTTTATCAACTATGTTCAAATAATTCAGCCAAACTTTAGTTTATAAATACACCAACCTAGAAATGTGGATGGGTTTCAGACTTATTACCGTTGTTTGTTGTTGTTTCTTGGTGTTGCATGGGTCATAGTTTCTTGCGTCATAGGCGCTTTTTGTTGCTTGGGTCATAGTTGCTTGCTGCAAGGTCATAGTTGCAGGGTCACAGGTGCACATGAGGAATTTTTTGGTGTTGGTTTTACGTGTTGTTTTCATTGTGAATTTTTTTTATTTTTGGTTTTCTGTTTTGTTTTTGTTGTCAATTTTTTTATTTTAATTTATAGTTCTTTTTTTTGTTTTGCAGGTAATTTTTAAACCGTGACGTCCTCAGCCTTGATGTATTGTTCTCATTGCGGCCTTGATGTCTCCAAATTTCTAGGTTCCTACGTCTCCAAAGTATCATATGCTTAGGATTTAATTCCATGGGCATTCTATGATTCTATAATTTCTTCTGCGTATTCTATATTTTAAAAATAAATTTAATTACCTCGCAGTCCCGTGTACTACCCAAACAGGTGCCCCATTGGCCCACAAATTAAATAAAAATAACTGAAAGCTCAGTACTTCATGAAACTTCACTAGTATACAAATATCGAAATATGGATAACTTGACTATCGTGGAGGCAGAGTCTCTCTTTTGGGTAGTTGTTGATCTATAATAAAGCTCATTATTATTCTTGGCTGGAATATTATAGAAATAATTTGAAATTTGAACAATTTTATTGCTATATTATGAAATATTTTCAAAATCTACGATTTACCATCAAAATAGGTTCAACACCTCAAAACTCAAGAGACTGTTAGGACATGGAAATCAACAGAAAAGGAAAAAAATTACAGAATAGACTCTTAGGACATGCAAATCAACATAAAAGGAAAAAAATAAAAAATTGGTTAAGTATTGAGGTCCAGACACTTTCTCCTATAAGGGAATACTTGTCCACTAAGATCTACAATGTAAGGAGACACAGAAAGAAAAAGATACATGTTCAAGATTTTACACGCTGTTGTTCTAGACGAGTGATCAATCATCGTTATAGTTCATCAGTTTTTAAGCTAGGGAAAAAAAATGTCAGACTAGAACGTGAACCTCTTTTTCGAAAACACCCCCTGTGAATAATTGATTTAAT
Organism: Pinus albicaulis; assembly: GCA_034641835.2. Classification (NCBI taxonomy): domain Eukaryota; kingdom Viridiplantae; phylum Streptophyta; class Pinopsida; order Pinales; family Pinaceae; genus Pinus; species Pinus albicaulis. The sequence goes on from CM076580.1 coordinate 42,753,712, forward strand.
ATATTCTGGTAATCTCACATTTTCAAAAATACCTATCACTGAATAGAATACACCAAAATTTATTCATATTTTACAAATAAGTACGCATTATCCAACTCACAGAAAGAAGGCCATTTGTATAAACTTCCCTCATGTCTCCCTATTGTTTTCCAGAATATTATTACCTCGTGGGGGTAGAGTCTCTCTTTTGGGTAGTTGTTGATCCGTATGAAATATGGTGCTTCGGTTAAGAGTGTTTATCTTCCCTCGGTAGAGAAAGAGTCCTGTTTCCTATGCTATCGAAATCAACCTATCAGAAATCCACCTAAATATCAAAGGCCTCCTAATGTGCTGCAAAGAGATAACAGGGACGATGGGCCAAAATCAAGGTCTTCTTGTTTTTTGTGGGAAGTTCGACATTGTTTAGGAGATAAAGTAAAATTGTATTTAGAGTCTAGCTAGTCATTATCCATTATTACAATGCATATGTCCAGGGTGTCTCCCCCTACGTTTGTAGTTATTTATGTCACTTTATTGGGTTACTCAGGCTGGGGCTTAAACTATCTCTTATTTATGGATTTATCTATGCAAGTCCCTTATTGAACTAACCTTGCCTTACATAGTGAGTTTCTTGACCTATCTGTCATGATTGTTTTTTGTTTCTTCTTCTTCTTTTCAATATTGACTCTATATGTGATCCATTATTTCTTTACATTTTAAATAATGCAGAAAAATATTCTCCTATCAGCTGCTTCTTTCATAAACACACATAATCTTGTTTATTTTAATTTTGTATAACAACTCCTATCAAATTTTCCAGTTTTTTTCTAGAATTAAAATACACCATAAGGTATCCTCGACCCACAAGATTATATACATGTTTCGGGAAATTACTAGTCTAGCCTCGGACTCTGTCTGATGTCGAACTAACCTTTCCTTACATAGTCAGTTTCTTGACCTATCTATCATGATTTTTTTTTTCTTCTTCTTCTCAATATTGACTCTATATGTGATGCATTATTTCTTTATATTTTAAATAATGCAGAAAAATATTATCCTATTAGCTGCTTCTTTCATAAACACACATAATCTTGCTTATTTTAATTTTGTATAACAACTCCTATCAATTTTTCTAGTTTTTTTCTAGAATTAAAATATACCATAAGGTACCCTTGGCCCATAAGATTATATCATGTTTCAGGAAAGGACTAGTGTCGCCTTCAACTCTGTCTGATGTCGAACTAACCTTACCTTACATAGTCAGTTTCTTGACCTATCTGTCATGATTTTTTTTTCTTCTTCTTCTGAATATTGACTCTATATGTGATATATTATTTCTTTATATTTTAAATAATTTAAAAAAATATTCTCCTATTAGCTTCTACTTCATAAACACACATAATCTTGTTTATTTTAATTTTGTATAACAACTCCTATCAAATTTTCCATTTTTTTTCCAGAATTAAAATATACCATAAGGTACCCTTGGCCAATAAGAGTATATACATGTTTCAGGAAAGGACTAGACTATCCTTGGACTATGTCTGATGTTGAACTAACCTGGCCTCACTTAGTCAGTTTCTTGACCTACGTGTCATGATTTTTTTTTCTTCTTCTTCTTAATATTGACTCTATATGTGATACATTATTTCTTTATATTTTAAATAATGAAGAAAAATATTCTCCTATTAGCTTCTTCTTTCACAAAAACACATAATCTTTTTTTATTTTAATTTTGTATAACAACTCCTATCAAATTTTCCAGTTTTTTCCAAAATTAAAATATACCATAATACCTTACTGCCAAAACCATTATCAAGACCAAGATACTTATTTGGTTAACTTAGACGGTCCAGGAAATTTTTTAGGAATAAATCTCTCCTCCCTTCCTATGGGACTAGAAATTACGTCTATGTCTCCCCCAATCCCCGAGACTTCTAGAACAATTTTGTGGCAAGACTATTATATACGTAATAGTTTCAGTCTTTTATAAAGCAGTTTTTTTTATTCTCTTAGCAAGCAAGAAGTATTATCAAGAAATAAGGTCAGGCCCTGATCATCCTGCCTACCTTATTGGGTTTACCAGCCATTAAGGGTTTCCTAGAAAAGACGGAAATTTCACCAGTGACCTGCAACCATATTCTATATGTTTTACATTCTATCTATTTTGTATTTAAAGGATTCAATTTCACACTTCTACATTTCATAGATTGTGCTCTTCCAGATAGCTTTAGGTTTTACCAAGTGCTCTTATCTCCTACTGCTTCTCTTGCTTCGAAAACTAACCTAGATATGCTTTTGGACTGCCTCTATCGGTAGGCCCAAAAAAAGAGAAAGCCGCCAGTAGCAAGCCAGTTCTTCAATCTTCAAAAATTTCCAATTCAGTAATAAATCAAGCCATATCAAAATTTGTAAAAAATGGTTATTCATTATGAAATCACAGTGATTAGTATCCCAACCATTTCAACTTCTGGTTACATATAATAGTAGTGATTACAAAGCTAGTAATTAGTGTAATGTTTGTGTTACTGGTTTTCTTATACTAGTCTGCTACCCTTCATCCTAGTCGATACCTTTTGGAATTCGAAATAGTCTGTTACCCTTCCGAAATACCTTTTGGAATTCGATTTCTTGAACAAAGAATTCTATTTTTTTTAGGTCATCTGTTTCATTTTAAAAATATTTTTCAATTGTTTTTGAGGTCATCTATCTCATTTTTAAAATATATTTCCACTGTTTTTGAGGTCATCTATCTTATTTAAAATATTTTTCAAATTTACAGTTTGTTGTGGGTGCAAAATTTGTGGGGGAATTCAATTTCTTGAACAAAGAATTATATTGTTTTTCAGGTCATATGTTTCATTTTAAAAATATTTTTGAATTCTTTTTGAGGTCATCTATCTCATTTTTAAAATATATTTCAATTTTTTTGGAGGTAATTTGTCTTATTTATAATAATTTTCAAATTTGCAATTCGCTATGGCTGTAAAATGTGTGGGTGTTGATGGTCTTTGCATTCATTTACACAATGTGTACCCAATTGCAAGAAAATAGTTGAGACGAATGACCTATTCAATAACTAATAATTTTCTCCCAAAACATTCACAAACTCTAGAGGAATAACCCAGACTCTTTGAATCATCCTAACCAAGCTCATACCAAATGAGCCCAACACTGTTGCGGGTTGAACTTAATTTGATTTTGAGAATTCTGAAATATTGATAGGATTTTTTTATTTTATTTTATTTTGTTTATATGATTCTAAAATATTCTTGCTTAAAACTTTGAAATTCTCTTTAAATTGCGAATTGAATTTAACTAATATTGTAAATTTCAGAAATACCTTTTGGAATTCGATTGCTTGAACAAAGAATTCTATTGTTTTTGAGGTCATCTGTCTCATTTTAAAAAGATTTTTCAATTTTTTTTGAGGTCATCTTTCTGATTTTTAAAATATATTTCAATTGTTTTTGAGGTCATCTGCCTCATTTTTAAAATATTTTTCAAATTTGAAATCTGCTGTGGGTGCAAAATGTGTGTGTGTTGATGGTATTCAAGCTAAATTTCTTTAAATCTTATTTTTCCCCATCAATTTTTGGGATTTTGTCTCCAAATTGTTTCTAATTAATTAGAACACCCTCAAATATAATTTAACTAGATGATGAACCTTAAACTTCTTGCATTAAGTTGAATCATCCTAACCAAGAGATAATGTGCTGAAAACTAGTACGAAATAGAGTAATGACATAAAGCAACAGCAAAAAACAAGTAATGGATATTATGTGTCTAGATTGACATGGAGTGTTTTGTGATGTAATGGATATTAATAATTCTAATTGACATTTCTATATTTTATTAATGCACCTAAATTTACACCTTCCATGATGCTTCTAATCTTGTAAAATCTTAAAAGTGGATTGTTTTATGATGTAATGGATATTAATAATCTAGATTGACATGGCTGTATTTTATTAATGTACCTAATTTACACCTTCCATGATGCTTCTAATCTTGTAAAATGTTAAAAGTGGAGTGTTTTATGATGTAATGGATCTTAATAATCTAGATTGACATGGTTGTACTTTATTAATGTACCTAAATTTACACCTTTGATGATGCTTCTAATCTTGTAAAATGTTCAAAATGGAGTGTTTTATGATGTAATGGATCTTAATAATCTAGATTGACATGGCTATATTTTATTAATGTACCTAAATTTACACCTTCCATGACGCTTCTAATCTTGTAAAATGTTAAAAGTATAGTGTTTTTTGATGTAGAGGATATAAATAATCTAGATTGACATAGCTACAATGATATGATGATAGTGTAGGTTGTTGTTCAGGTTGTAAAATTATTGTACATATAAAGGATGAATGATAGTACAAGCCAAAAATGAAATTATTCTAAATTATTAAACAATATGATAGGTGCTAAATCATACTTCTTATTAAGGACATATAACTAATTTGTAAGTTGAAAATTCTTTCTTATTGTTCTTAGCATATTTATAGATGTCAAAGTAAAGGTTTCTAGATGTTATTTCTCCCATAAAATGCAAGGAAAACTAAACGAAAAACTAAATTCTAACGAAAACCTTGTACGTGTCATTTCTCCCACAAACTCATAAAGGTGTGACTTTTGACATAACTTCATCAACCACTACCACTAGTTGTTTTAGTAAGTACATAAATAATTTTGTAAACCATACACATGTCATTTCTCCCACAAACTCATAAATGTGTGACTTTTGACATAACTTAATCGACCATTACCAGTAGTTGTTTAAGTAATTGCGAACCACTACCACTTCAAGTCAAACTATGTATATGTGTCATTTCTCTCATACATGTCTCATTTCTATGTAATTTATCTATTATTTCTATGTCATTTATTTGTCATTTCTATGTCATTTCACCCATAAACTATAAGGCAATGTCATTTCTCTCATATACTATAAGGAAAACTTTAAGGAAAAATATGTGCATGTCATTTCTATCTTAAGCTCTAGGCAAGGAAAACTGTAAGGCATGTCATTTCTAGATCTGGTTTCTCCCTTAAAGTTTAAGGAAAACCATGGACATGTAATTTCTCCCACATAATAAAGGCTTTCTCCCATAAATTCAAGGAATATTTCAAGGCCTAAAAACTGAACTTAAATTTGCTGAACTTCCATAGGATTTCCAACTTCCATACGATTTTAGTCCATCTGTCGAGTGTTAACTTCTACAAGTTCTAAAGGCAGAGTCTGTAAAGGGCTAGGTAGCCTCCGGATCTCATATTTTCTGAAAGCTGACATATCTAGTAAATGCCCCTACAGTAAATCTCTTAAAGAGTTCTAAATAGAAGTTCTTCATTTTAATATCCATAAACCACAACCACTTTAAGTAAAATCGTGTACATGTGTCATTTCTCCCATAAACTCTTCAGGAAAACTTTAAAGCATGTGTCATTGCCTTTCTTCCATTAGCTGTAAAGCATATGTCATTTCTCAAGGCTTTCTGCCATTAATTCAAGGAAAAAATTAAGAGATAAAAACTGAACCTAAAGTAGCTGAACTTCCATCGGATAGGATCCCCCAAACTCAAGGATTTCTCCCATTAATTCAAGGAAAAATTTAAGGCCTAAAAATTGAACCTAGTTTGTTTGAACTTCCATTGATTTTTGTTTGTTTGAAATTCCATAGGATTTTAGTTTGTTCGAAGTTTCATAGGATTTTAGTCTATCTGTTGAGTGTTAATTTCTAAAAGTTCTAAAGGCAGAGTCTGTAAAGGGAGAGGTAGCCTTTGGATCTCATATTTTCTGAAAGGTGACATGTCCAGTAAATGCCCCTACAGTGAATCTATGGAACATATCTAAATATAAGTTATTCATTTTAATTTCCATAGACCACTACCAGATCTAAATAGAAGTTCTTCATTTTAATATCCATAAACCACTACCAATTTCAGGAAAACCATGTGCATGTGTCATTTCTCCAATAAAATCTTAGGAAAACTTTAAAGCATGTTTCATTGGCTTTCTCCCATTAACTTTAAAACATGTGTCATTTCTCAAGGCTTTCTCCCATTAATTCAAGGCAAAAATTAATGACTAAAAACTGAAACTAAAGTAGTTGATATTCCATAGGATAGGATCCCCCAAACTCAAGGCTTTCTCCCATTAATTCAAGGCAAACTTTAAGGCCTAAAAATTGAACCTAGTTTGTTTGAACTTCCACTGGATTTTAGTTTGTTTGAACTTACATAGGATTTTAGTATGTTTGTTTAGTGTTAACTTCTACAAGTTCTAAAGGCAGAGTCTGTAAAGGGCCAGGTAGCCTTTGGATCTCATCTTTTCTGAAAGGTGACATATCTAGTAAATGCCCCCGTAGTCAATCTCTGAAATAGATCTAAATAGAATTTCTTCATTTTAATATCCATAAACCACTACCACTTTAAGGAAAACCATGTACATGTGTCATTTCTCCCATACATGTGTCATTTGTCCCATAAATTATTAGGTAAACTTTAAATCATGTGTCATTTGTCAAGGCTTTCCCCCACTAATTCAAGGAAAACTTTAAGGCCTAAAAAGTGAATCTAAATTAGTTGAACTTCCATAGCATAGGATCTCTCAAACTCAAGGCTTTCTCCCATTAATTCAAGGCAAAATTTAAGGCCTAAAAATGGAACCTAAACTGGCTGAACTTCCATAGAATTTTAGTTTGTTTGAACTTCCATAAGATTTTAGTCTGTCTGTTCAGTGTTAACTTCTACATGTTCTAATGATAGAGTCTATAAAGGGCCAGGTAGACTGTGGATCTCATCCTTTCTTAAAGGTGACATATCTAGTCAATGCCCATACATTCAATCTCTAGAACAGATCTAAATAGAATTTCTTCATTTTAATATCCATAAAATACTACCAATTTAAGGCAAAATGTGTACATCTATCATTTCTCCAATACATGTGTCATTTCTCCCATAAAATCTTAGGAAAACTTTAAAGCATGTGTCATTTCTCAAGGCTTTCTCCCATTAATTCAAGGAAAACTTTAAGGCCTAAAAAGTGAACCTAAAGTAGTTGAACTTCCGTAAGATAAAATCCCCCAAAGTCAAGGCTTTCTCCCATTAATTCAATGAAAACTTTAATGCCTAAAAATTGAACCTAAAGTAGTCGAACTTCCTAGGATAGGGTCCCACAAACTCAAGGCTTACCACCATTAATTCAAGGCAAACTTTAAGGCCTAAAAACTGAAACTAAAGTGGCTGAACATCCATAGGATTTTAGTTTGTCTGTTGAGTCTTAACTTCTACAAGTTCTAAAGGAGCATGTAAAGGGCCAGGTATGCTCTAGATCTCATCCTTTCTTAAGGCATGTGATTTCTAGATGTGCTTTTTGCCATAAAATTTAAGACCAACCATGCACGAACCATATACATGTGTCATAAATCTCCCTTAAACTCTAGGAAATGTAATATTTAACGCATCCCATTTCTAGATGTGAATTCTATCATAAAATTCACCTCAAACTTTAAGATAAACCATGCACATGTATTTTATCTCATGCACATGTGTCATTTCTCCCATGCATTTGCAATAAATTTTAATTTAATATCTTTTATTGAATTTGTTTTTTTTAGGGATAAAAAAAAACCCACTAAATATGGTTGAAAAATGGACATTATGCATAGATGTTTCTTGCTATCCCAATCCAAGGAAAGTAGTGATTACATATTTGCTTTGCAATATTGCGACTAGCAAGGTCCTCCAAAGGAAAATGAATATACCAGGAAGAACAACAAACAACGAGACATATTATATTGCATTGATAGAAGGCTTGGGAACAACTAGGGAGTATGTATAAAATGGATTTATAGTTTTCACCAATTTTGAACTTGTGTGCAACTAGATGAAAGGCATGTACCAATTTAATAAGGAGAGGCTAAACAACTGCATGGGAAAGTAAACAATATTGTTAGCCAATTTCAAATTTTTAGTATAAGACATTGAACAAATGTTAATAAGATGTCTGATGATCTATTGCGTGGGGCAATGATAATTCAAGATTCATCTATCAAATATGAATTAATACATGAATTATAATTATGCGGGGAAATGCAAATTCAAGATTCATATCTCAAATATGAATTAGTTTTGAGGTGTCTCTCTTCTTCAAAAATTCAAGATTCATCTCTGAAAGATGAATTATTGTTGGGACACTCTCCTTCAAAATTTATTGATTGACATTGTAACATATCTTGGATATGTGTCTGTTTTGTACTTATAAATGCATATTTTTTAATGACCATGTGTTTTTTCAATTATATACCAAGTATGCTCCCACCATGTAAAGCGCAACTTGGTGAACTTCACATTTGCAAGAAGTGGTGAACTTCACATTTTTATTAAATTAAAATGTGAAGACTTCAAAATTTTTTGTTTAAATGGAGTTTCACGCTTCCTTTTTAATGACCATGGTTTTTTTCAATTATATACCAAGTGTGCTCCCACCATGTAAAGTGCAATTTGGTGAACTTAACATTTTAATAAAAAATTTTCTTAAATTTAGTTTCACACATCAATTAGTGCTTTGAAATTTGTGTTTTACATAATTTGTGTACACTAAATTACATTAGTTTTTTGAAATTTATTTTGAATTTATTTTAAATAGTAATTTAAAAAATAATTGTAAGTGTCCATTATATATATATATATATATATATATATATATAGATATATATATATATATATATATAGATATATATATATATATCATGGAGGATGAAAGGTGAAGATCAACATAATCCCATATCTCTACGAGAGAGGGGGATCAAGGATCGATGGATGTTCATGGTATTTAAATATAATCTTAAATATCCATACATATGCATACATGTGTGTACATATGGAATTGATTTTCTATCAATTTTGTGAGTTAAATTAGTTGTTAATAAGTTTCGTTTTTTATTTTTTAGGAGGTATGAGGACAAGAGTGTCTACTCCATCAATGGAGCATGGCCATTGTTCACGCAATCATGGTATGGTTCATGCAATTTAATCAACGAATATGTACGTGTATTTATATTTATGAATGTATTTTTGAATTCATTATAAATTCATATTTTTTTATGAAGCTTCCCTCTCATCTCGTGAGGTTGGTGGTGGTACACATTCCCTTGGAGGGCCATCAATAGGTGCTGGAGAATTGCATGAAGGTGGTGATATGTATTCCCCCATAGGCTAATAAACAGATGGTCATGTTGGTTCTCAACCAATTGTTGGTCGTTCTGGTTCTCAACAGGGTCGTTCTGGTTCTCAACAGTCTCAGGGTGGGCAAGATGCTAGCCAGCCATATCAACGTGGCCTTCAATTTGAATATTATTTTCATTCAATTTGTACAAATTTGTTTACATGTGTTTTTTTAATATAAAAAATTTCATATATTGATGTATAGGTTGAAAATGATGCTCCAAATGTTGCTCGAAAAAGACATAGGATAGAACGCATCATTCAAGAAGAAGGTAGTACACCAATCACAACTTATCTGTCTGACCTTTCCTATTTACCTTGGGAATCAAACATTCATAAATGCACCTTAAAAATGTGTCAACATCGTCCCGCAAAATTGAAGAGAGATCTTGTGGCTTTGACTCTCCCCGCTGAGAGTCGAAAAATCCTAGAAATAGTTATTCACTCTTTAAGTGAACTAGTAGATATGTACCTAAAGCTTGGGCCAACCACTGATACTTTTGTAGAAGTGATGAGAAAAATAAAGGAAACAGTGATGGGACTCGATACATGGGAGTTTGTTAAACAAAGAGTTACAACATAAATGACCAAGTCTATGTTTAATTTCAAGGAAGGGTTTAAAATAGTGTATGAATTTACAGGGTAAGTTTCGTAGATCAAGAACCAAAGGTCACCGCTCACAAATAGATCACAAATCAGTACACCTGTATAATCACGTGGTTAAAACCCTCGAAGAGGGAAACAGTCCATGGTCTGAGCCAACACAGCCACTTTACCGGAAAAATGTTTCTCTCATAAACGGTTACCGGAAAAATTTCTCTTTCACTTTAAATTTTTGGTTCATTATCTCTTTCACTTTCTCTTTCAAAATTTTGTATCTCATCATCAACGCTTTGAGGAATATCTCTCTATGTTTACATTACAAAATGTTGTTCAGATTAGTTTATCAAACAAAAATTAAGCTTCGCATTTTACACTAAAAAAATTTTAAATATCAAATTCATAATATTTACATTTACATACCTGCTTCAACTTCTAGTTAAGGTTGATTTTCCCTTTCAATATTTGAGAGTGCTTCTCTCTTTCTTTTGCGATATTCTCTCCCCTGTTCTCTACATTCCTCAGGGTCTCTTGTTCGATCATATTTTCTCGTGTAATTCCTTTGATTTCCCATGATAACAAGTATGAAGTTCAAAAAATTTGTTTCAAAAATTTAGACAAAAACTCAATTAAAAAAAAATCACAAAAGATTTAATTTAAAAAAAAACTCATTTTAATTTTTTTTCAAAAAATACATACTTTAATCCAAGACACTTACTTTAAAAAATATGAGAAAAAAATGTCTTATAAAAATGAAATGGAGCTCAAAATATTTCCTTCCAAGTCCTGCAAAAAAAATTCATTTAAAAAGTTAGACAAAAACTCATTTTAAAAAATTATTATAAAATATTTACTTCAACCCAAAACACGTACTCTAAAAACAATGTCACTTCAAAAAATAACTCCAAAAAATGTCCATTGAAAATTAAACCCAACTTCTTAAAAAATGCCACTTTAAAAAATATCTCCAAAAAGCCTCTAAAAATATATCACTTTAAAAAATACCTCCAAAAAATTTCCTTTGAATATTAAGCCTAAAAAGAGTCCTTTCGAAATTAAGTCCAAAAATGTCTTTTGGAAATTAAGCCCAAAAACCTCAAAAAACAAAATACATCCAAAAGATTTTCCTTTGAAAATTAAGCCCAAAACTTCTAAAACCAAAATACCTTAAAGAAAAACAATTAAAATTAAGCCCAAAACTTCTAAAAACAAAATATCTTAAAAAAAAACAATGAAAATTAAGTCCAAAACCTCTGAAACAAAATACCTTAAAAATAAATGAAGCCCAAGTAACATCCAAAAAATGTATCACATACCTCCAAGAAATTTCCATTGAATGTTATGCCAAAAATTCCTTAAACCCAAAAAAATCCTTTTCGAAATCAGACCTTTGCAAAATCAAACCAAATGAAGAAATGTGTGGAATTATGTGACAATAACTAATGCGTTTACGTTAATTTATATTGCCGTGAAATGTTTTTTTTGAGGGGCTTCATTGAATTTTCCGGCTGACGGAAAGTCAATTAAAAGTTCGGCCGAACATTTGTAAGAAATTTGGTCGAATTTTTGTGTTGTTAGACATGACGGGCCGTCAGGGAAAAAAAAAAATTGGCTGAATTTTTTTAAAAGTTCGGCCAAACTAACACATTTCGAATTACGCAAAGCCGAGCTATGAACACATTTCTTCAAATTTGGACTAGTTAAACTCCATGAAACTTTTGGAATCAACTGTCGGAACCAAGACAAGAATTTACCAAAATCAATCTACTTTTAGGAAATATAACTTTAATGGAATTTCATGAATATTTCATAATTTTAATTAATTTTGGAATAAAATGGGTGCAAGCAATTTCTAAAGGTCATTATGATTCAGTGAAATCAATATTTCATGTCTTCCAAAATACACTGTAAAAAAAATTTAATTAATTATGGCGCATTACATTGGTTTATCTTTTGTAATGTGTATTTTTTATATTTTTAGTTTATAACTTATATGTTGAGAAATTTCATGCGTCCCGAAACATATTCAAAATATGCAGTTTTTTCATATTGGATCAGTTCAAAAAATTCTAGTAATTATGATATGCATCAGTTGGTTTTGTAAATGTAACGAAAACGATGTAGATTTTGTCTACATTGTTGTAACACATTTTGTTTCTCAAAAACAAAAAATTTTCAAAGAATACACCAGTGCATATTAACATGACTTTTTATGAATCCTTTGATTATTAAAAAACACACAGTCAAAGAAACGCTAAGTTCACATATCAAATATGTATAAAAAAAATCAAAAATATAAGTAATAGAAAGCTAATAAAATTTTCGACAACTTTTATTTTTATCACAGAATGAAATTCTAAACAGAAAAATTGTTTCGGCTTGCAGAAAGTTGAAGAACAGAAAAAAAATGATTTTTTTTTCTCAAAAAAGGGCAAAAAGTGTAACCCAACTTCACATTTTCACCTGATAGGATTCATTACACTATTTTTTTTTCTCTATATTTTATTGGGTTCACATATTAAGATTAAGTTAGAAATAACCTTGAATGCAAGTGCACCTTTGGCTATGTACTTAGTTCAGTATTTAGACCCACTTGTTGGTCAAGAAAGAATCAAGCTACCACTGCTTTATCATCAGTAGAGGTCGAGTATAAAGGAGAACTCAATGCCGCAATTCATGTCATTTGGTTGTAATATTTCCTTTCTCAACTTGGTATCATTGTCCATTGTTTGACTATCATATGGTGTGACAATTATAGTACACTAAAGTTTTCTAGAGATCCAATGCAGTGTCAACAGGCCAAACATATAGAAATCAATGATAGATTTGTATTATTTATCCATATACGCTTCCCATGTGGAATTTCCAACTGCATCTACATAAGTCGTGGATCAAATTCATGCATCCTATAAACATGCATTGGCATGCATGGCTCCATAGTTGAGAGTGCTTGTGGAGCTCCCTTCAATTGAGGTCTAGTGGTAGGATCATCTAAGATATCACTCATGTTGTTCCATTTTTGTGATAAAGGTGGTTGAGAATATTTTATATTGCACGAGGAAGTATTATCTTTATATTTAGGAACTAGTCATCAAACATGTGTCGTAGGAAAAGGCTCATTTGGATGATAAATATCTAGCTAGGTCCTTACTTGTGCTCTAATAATTTTACAGTATGGGTTTTTTCTATGTGAGGGACTGAAAAGATATTAAGTGGTTACCAATGTTTCTTCTTGGAGATCAATTATTGTCACCATGAGCTAGACAAGCCACTAAAATCCTGCAAGTTATAAGGAGACAATCCAATCCACAAGTGTTGAGCTTGAGTTGCTACAAAATTAGTGTAATAAGGGGGAATTAAAAGGTATAAGTATGATGTAGAATGTGAATTACAATCATGATGAAGGAAGTGAATCTCATTGTGAAAAATTTATATCACCTTAAATAACCTTGTAGTGAAATTTTAATTTGATTGTTAAAATTAACTAAATTTTCTTGAAGACTGTTTTTCAAAGATTAAGTATGATAAATATGAAAGTAGTTACGAAAAAATTTACGTAAGTTTAATATAATTACGAAAAAAAAAATCAAAGGAAACCATCACATTTTTTGTTATTGCTATAAGAGAAGTGAAGATTAAAGAAGACAAATATATTTTTTTTAAACTTATAAAGTCGACACCTTGCAATATTACTCTTACAATGTCAACACAAAATTTCAATCAATTCTAGTTGAGGAAAATATAGATTCAAGTTTTTTAAGCCTAGCTTATACTTAGACTAGTAGGAAATGCTAGTCATAATTAACAAGGATTTTCTAGTACTGTGTTGGAAATATTGTCTTTGATGGCAAAGAAGCACAAAGGAGTAGCACCAGAACCAGCAATAATTTAAAGGCAGCAGAGATATCACAAAGGCATAGAAGCTACGAATGAAGCAGAGAGGTAGTGAATTGCTTCAACACACAACAGAAGGCAATCAGATTTGCAAGACACGGTGAGGACCAGAGATCTCACACATAGCAAAAGCAGGAAGAGGCGAGAGCCGAGAGGAAGAGGCCAATTAAACAAAGATGATTAACCCAAGGGATGGAGGTGAGTGCTGAGAGACAAAGAGGGCTTTAATCAGTATGAAAAGGTTTATGTCGAGTGTGATAACTCGGGATGAGATTCAAATAACAAAGACGTGATCAGTATCAAGCTCAGGAGGAACAACGTGGAGAAATCAGAAATTACAGAGCAGGATAGTGTAAACAAACGAAAAATTGACCAAGGCATAAAATTATTTGAAGAATTCTGGTATCACCAAAATCATACCTAATTGGTTGTTGATCAGAGAACTTCAGTGTAACTATTTCAAACCAATATTGTGATTGAGGCTTAGCCTCCTTAGCCTCATAGGGCTCTCTCAAGGGTTAATGATATGGTATATCGATAGATGTATAACTCTATTATTTGTGTTTTGGTTCAGGTTGAGAAGACAAATTATTACTACCATTAGACTATGGAGTTAGTCATAGGGCTCTCAATAACAAAGGATTTCCTAATCGAAGTTGAGGCTTGTATATACTTCAATGAAAGAGTAACACATTCAGGAAAGTCCCAATAACTTGAAGTTCAAAGAAAGTCAGAGCATGTAATACATGAATTCTGAGTAATGAGACATCAAGGATATGGAAGAGAAACATTTCAAACATAGGACAGAAAACTCATTGAAAATACACTAAGAATCTCAGGTGAAGAAAAGTTGTATGTTACTGTATATATCAATCAATCCAAAGCTTCACAAAGTGGTTTGATTAGATAACATTTTCCAACTTGTAGGCTGAAACTAACATCAGCATGTATACATTGGTCTTATGGAGTCATATAAATCTTAGAAAATTGGTGAATCTAATTAACATGGAATTTGAAGCATATCAGGGTTTTTAGTCATGAGACACACTTGAAATGTGTAAAAACATAGTCAGTCCATTTATAAAGGAATTCAGAGCATCTAAAGATGAGTTCTGAGTAATATAGATCAATACCACTGCAAATAAGATATATAAGAAACAATAATATAACATGAAAACACTAAAAACCCCTTCTGAATCTCAAGTTGGTCAAGTAGAAGCTCTCTGCATTAGATGAAACAACCTTTTTACAATATGCACTGTTTTGCCAAAAATTCTCCAACCCTTTGCTAATTCGACCTCTTGGCCTTTAATATACAATTTAAAACATGAGATAACCTTATCCTATGCTATATACATCGAATTCCTGAGTCTTGACACGTTGCCTAACCATATGACATGGTATTTATTACAAAAGATAGCTAATCTAATAAACAGTCCTATTACAAACAGGATTCAAACTCTTAATAACCTATCTATAAAAACCTTATCTTAATTTAGTTACATAATTTTCCAATTGTACTAACACATGGTCGAATCTAGAGGATAGACTTCAACTCTTCATGACCATGATGCTAACCTCCATCAAAATAGGAACAATCTCTTGTTTTCTAGGCATAGAGTCCCTTGCACTTATTGAAACATTCTGACCACCATGAGCTCATTATTTCGAGTTCCTTTGCTGTTGTAAACTGAAATAACACCTGAAAAAATCCTCCCTAAGCTCTAGGTGTCCAAAAACCATCATTAAACTATCCAAATGAGTTGAAATAGTCTACACTACGAAAACAAGACAGTTTCGTAGCGCTTTTCGTAGCGCTTCTCTTTAACCCCTTTTCCTTCAAAATTTTGATTTATTTTCTTTAGGATTATCTTAATTTTCTTTTAATACATCACCCCTAGTAGTTTCAGATCATAATTCATCTTTTTTCCCTTCAAGGTTTTATGAGAAAGAGTGAAAAAAGCTGCTACAGTAGTTTCGTAGCGCTTTTCGCTCTTTTTACACTGTTTGCGATACGAAACTGCTGAGTCAACAATTTTTTCCAATTTTTTCCAAAATGTAAAGTGTGAGTGTGCCAAAAACTTAAAATATACCTGATTTCATCATATCACTTGAAAAACAGAGTCATTCCAAACTTCTTGAGGTCCCTTCTTCATTTGCAATAGGTTGGCCTATTGGTTTTTACTGTTTTTTCCTGAAACATAGGTCTTGGGACGGAGCCTATATATATTACTCCATGATGTATTTTGAGAAACTGAAGGAGTTTTATATAGACCATTATGTATTGAATACAATTTTCTCTTGGTTTTTTGAACCATATCTCCTGCTGTCCAGAAATTGCCTTTGAAAAAAATGTGTAAAACAAGAAAACTCCATTTCTGAAAATAGGGCTTCAAAGAAATCCTTGTATCTACGAACTGATAAAATATATGAGAAAATTGAGAGAGGTTATTGTATCTGGGGCTCTGATGAAGACCAAACTATTTCAGAGTTCCAAAATAATTTCGCATTTGGCCAAAAACTGAACTTGAAGTTGACTTCTAAACAATCATGTACAGGACATTTTTGTAACAAAAATTTCATAGTGCATTTTAATTTATCAATTTCTCCCCCATCCTAATTCATGTAAATACACTGAGAGAGGTTTTTTTAGATAGGGATATTAGGAATAAAAACCTCTTTCAGTTTTCCTAATTTCGTTTTTAGTTGGTCAGAAAATGCCTTGGAAGTTTACTTCTCAAAACCAGAAAACATAGTTTTTGCTTCATAACTTTTAGTAGTTTTGTAGTGCAATTCAACTTTTTTGAACTAGTGGCACTATGAAAACGTGGATTCTTTGCTAATTGCACAGTTTTGACCCAAACCTTTATGGAATGACTCCAAAATGGAAATTATGGATATTTGACAATGAATGGACCTTAAAAAGACTTTATTTGAACTTAATGATGACCTTTGAACTTATAAAAATCTAACCTACCCTTAACCAAATCCTAAATTGACTTCTAAACCCAATTTAGAACCATGACCAAAAACAAACTTGACACAATGATGTTTTGAGAATTTTTTAGTGATCACAGTGGCTCCACTTAGGATAGTGTGCCCCTGTGGTACACTAAGAACCAGTAGCTCCAGTGCTGCTATCGATTTTCTTGACCAAAATAGAAAGAACTTTGAAATTTCCAAGCTTCTCCTCAAGCTCTAATGGCCTTCACCTTGGGCTCAAGATAGATGATCACTGCAGAAGAACCAACTTTATACCTACTGAAAAGATGCTCATTCACCTTTGAGCTTATTCACACACTCCTACCTACCCTATCAGCTGAAATTCAACACTTTAACTAAAGCAACATGAAACTTCCAATGAAGAAAATCATTTATCTTATCTGACATTTGGACCTCTTGACTACACTTGAACCAAAGATAAGCATGATATTGAGATGACCAAGGCGGAAATATAGAATGCATCAGATCCTCATAATGAAAATGAAACTGCAAAACTGGACTGTAAAATTCTTCCATGTATTCATCTATACGGTATTTTTGATAATACTCATAACATTCTGTAACTTTGGACAACTCATGTATGCTTTGTTCAGCCACAAAAGATTTCATTTGTATGCTATCCAACTGTTATTCCAATTGATTCTCAAAAACAGTGTATTCTTTCTCATTAATATGATCATTATTTGATGTAAGTTGATTCAAGGAATGACATAAAAAATCAACCCTTTCCTTACCCTGATGGTTATAGAAACTATCTTCCAGTATTTCTTCTTTTTGTTTGCAATGATTCACATACTCCTGATGATCAAAGGACTGACAATTTTGTTGCAAATTTTTATCAAACACAAAGGATGTAACATGATTTTCATAAATAAACTCCTGTTGGGTTTCATTTTTATCCAAAAGAGATGTTATCCATTATTTTTGGGGATGAAAGGTATTATCATGAAGAGCCTCTAAAATTTATTCATCGATGAAGTCATCATCTTCATAAAAATTCTCCAAATATTCAATAAAACTCACCCAGTGTTTGCAGCAGTCCTTGACCAGAAATAAGGAGGGATGACACTCTTCATACATCTCATAAAATGCAACATGGAAATCAGAAAGAGAATATAATGAACCATTTGGCAAGCTTTCATACCAAGACCGTGCTTTTCCTTCTAAAGTGGCCATAAACATCTTCATGAGATAATCCTCAGGGAACTGAACCTTAAGTCTGTGTAGATGCATATGGAATATAACCAAATGAAGAGTAGCATTGTCTTTCTTTTCATCTTTAAATATAGGAAGATCAGTTAACCATTCAACCTTTGGCATAGGATTTGGAAAACCAGGGATATGAGACCGATTCATAGGGGCATACTTGGTATTTATTCTTGCAATGGAATTCATCTTGAAACTTCATCAAGCTACTGATCTTCAAGCAGTGGAGTCACCTTCCAATTTGTTATTTGATGTGTGCAGTCGCTAATGCGGAAATACAACCATTATGTGCCTAAGTGTCTGGTGCTCTCAGACCTTAGAACTGGAACTTTGTCGTTCTTCCCAGGGAAAATTTACACCTTCTCTCCCTGAAAACGATGCCAAAATGTTATCACCAAAATCGTACCTGATTGGCTGTTGATCAGACAACTTTAGTGTAACTATTTCAAACCAATCCAGTGACGAGGCTTAGACTCCTCAACCTGAGAGGGCTCTCTCAAGGGTTAATGATATGGTATATAGATAGATGGCTAACGCTATTTTTTTTTTTTGGTTCAGGTTGAGAAGATGAATGCTTGCTACCATTGTGCTATGGAGTCAGTGATAGGGTTCTCAATAACAAAGGCTTTCCTTGTGGAAGCTGAGGCTTGTATATACTTCAATGAAAGGGTAACACATTCAGGAAAATCCGAATAACTTGATGTTCAAAGGAAGTCAGAGCATGTAATACATGAATTCCTAGGAATGAGACATCAAGGCTATGGAAGATAAACATTTCAAAGATAGGACATAAAACTCATTGAAAATACACTAAGAATCTCAGGTGAAGAAAAGTTGTATGTTACTGTATATATCAGTGAATCCAAAGCTTTACAAAGTGGTCTACTTAGACAACATTTTCCAACCTGTAGGTTGAAACTAACATCAGCATGTATACATTAGGGTTATGGAGTCAAAGCAATCTCAGAAAATCAGTGAATCTAATTGACATGGAAGTTGAGGCATATCACTGTTTTTAGTCATGAGACACACACTTGAAACATGTAAAAACACAATCAGTGCATTTATAAAGGAAGTTAGAGCATATAAAGATGTGTTCTGAGTAATAGAGATGAACACCACTGCAAATAATATATATAAGAAACACTGATAGAATAGTAAAACACTAAAAACCCCTTCTGAATCTTAATTTGGGCAAGTAGAAGCTCTCTGCATTAGCTGAAACAATTTTTCTACAATATGCACTAGTTTTGCCAAAAAGTCTCAACCCTTTGCTAGTTCGACCTATTTGCCTTTAATAAACCATTTACAACATGATATAACCTTATCCTATGCTAGATACATCAAATTCCTAACTCTTCACACCTTGCCTAACCATATGACATGGTATTTATTACAAAAAGACAACTAATCTAATAAACAATCCTATTACAAATAGGATTCAAAATATTAATCACCTATCTATAACAACCTTATCTTAATTTAGTTACATCATTTTCCAAGTGTACTAACACATGATCGAATCAAAAGGATAGACTTCAACTCTTCATGACCATGATGCCGACCTCCATCAAAATAGGAACAGTCTCCTATTTTCTAGGCATAGGGTCCCTTCCACCTCTTGAATTATTCTGACCACCATGAACTCATTATTTTGAGTTACTTTACTGTTGGAAACTGAAATAAATCCTGCAAGAATACTCCGTAAGATCCAGGTGTCCAAAAACCATCATTAAACTGTACAAATGAGCTGAAATAGACTACGCTACGAAAAAAAGACAATTTCGTAGCGCTGCTCTTGAACCCCTTTTCCTTCAAAATTTTGATTTATTTTCTTCAGGATTATCTTCATTATATTTTAATACATCCTCCCTAGAAATTTCATATCACAATTCATCTTTTTTCCCTTCAATATTTTATGAGAAAGAGTGAAAAATGTTGCTACAACAGTTTCGTAGTGCTTTTCACTCTTTTTACACTGTTTGTGCTACGAAATTGCTGAGTGAGAAATTTTGTCCAAATTTTTCCAAAATGTAGTGTGTGAATGTGCCAAAAACTGAAAATAGACTTTATTTCATCATATCACTTTAAAAACAAAGCCAAGCCAGCTTTCTTGAGGTCCCTTCTTCATTTGCAATAGGTTGGCCTATTTGTTTTTCCTGTTTTTTCCTGAAAAATAGGTCTTGGGATAGAGCCTATATCTCTTACTCCATGTGTATTTTGAGAAACTGAAGGAGGTTTTTGTAGGCCATTATGTCTTGAATAAAAAACTCTCTTGTTTGTTTGAACCATATCTCCTGCTGTCCAAAAACGGCCTTTGAAAACAAATGTGTAAAACAGGAAAACTTTGTTTCTGAAAATAGGGCTTCAAAGAAAGCCTTGTATCGCCCAATGGATAACACATATGAGAAAAGTGAGAGAGGTTATTGTAGCTGGGGCTGTGGTAAAGACAAACCACTTTTAGAATTCCAAAATACTTTTACATTTGGCCAGAAACGGAACTTGAAGTTTCATGTACAAGACATTTTTTGGCTAAACATTCATGTACAGGACATTTTTGCAATAGCAGTTTCGTAGCGCATTGTAATTTATCAATATCTCCCACCTCCTAATGCATTTGAAGAAACTGAGAGGATTTTTTGTATTTAGGTTGGTTAGGAAGAAAAAACTCTTTCAGTTTTCCTAAATTCGTTTTCAGTTGCTCAAAAACCTCCTTGGAAGTTGACTTCTCAAAACCAGAAAACAAAGTTTTTGCTTCATAACTTTCAGTAGTTTCGTAGTGCAAATCAACTTTTTTGAACTAGTCGCACTACGAAAACATGTATTTTTGGCTAATTGCATAGTTTTGACCCAAAAATTTATGGAATGACTCCCAAATGGAAATTATTGATATTTGACAATGAATGGACCTTAAAAAGACTTTATTTGAACTTAATGATGACCTTTGAACTTATAAAAATATAACCTACCCTTAACCAAATCTGAAGTTGACTTCTAAACCCAATTTATAACCATGACCAAAAACAAACTTGACACAATTATGTTTTGAGAATTTTTGAGTGATAACAAATTCCAAAGGAGGCGAATGGGCAGTCAGGATTAGATCGCGAAGGTGAAGGTGAGAGATGGACAACAGAGATCGAATCGCTTCAAGAGTGATTTCACAAATCACAACATTTAAGATTTTAGTGCTAAGGAGTCACATGGTAAGTTGAAGCATTTGCGATGTGAAGTGGAGAAGGGACACGTGCTGGCATGACACAATATCGCAGATTGCATGAAATAGATTGAGATAAAGATGACGTGGTAGTGATGTAAAGATGATGTGACAATGACGTAAATATGACGTGGCAGTGACGTAAATATGACGTGGTGATGACGTGGGAATGACGTGGCAGATAACATGGGCCTAACGCCACAGATCACAGGAATTTATGATGATGTGGCAAGGTGATATGGAAGTGACATGGCAAGGTGACATGGCATGATGATGTGGACCTCGGCCGCATACCGCACATCGCAGCGCTTAAGGGATAGCAGTAAGGCTACCGCAAGTTAAGTTAAAAGTTTTGCGATGCGAAATAGAGGGAAACATGTCGACCTTGCGCTCATCCCGTAAGAAATAGGGTTTAAATTCAATACATGTTAAGGTATATTGGTTTGGTTGTGATGCGGTAAGGATCAAGTGACGCGATGCGATGAAGGGAGTCCACATGGCAGCACTGCGCACGAGCATAGATTAGAAATCTCATGGTTTATGGTTTATCACTATTAGTAGAGTGGGAACCTGCTGGAAAGTGTTTGTGATGAATTGTGATTGGTTCAAGGTATTGTGGGACCCGATAGCCCTATTCCGTGTATGTTATATATCCATTGTTTGATTACTCAAAGTATGTATATAATACATGTAGTTGATTGCTAAACGTATGCCTGTTATATATGGTTTTTTTGATAAATAATCGTATGTATGCTGATAAAACTTGGATTTGTAATAATCCGTTGTGTTAAAAGGGATTTTTATGTGGGAAATACCCCACAAGTCACAAAGAAATGATCTGAATGTAAATCAAAGGACCAGGAGCTCGGGCATAACAGTGTTGCGGTAGAAAATAAGATGAAAAGGATGAATGCGGAAGAAGAGTCGGGCTAAAATGGGTAGTTATGTAGCAAAGTTGTAATATAACTGCAGAAATAGAGAACAGAAAAAGACAGCAAGCAGAAGTGGAAAAACGCTCAGCAAAGCTGAGAAACTGAAAGGGCTGAGTAAAATAATTGATTGTAACTGTAAATTTATTATTTATTTTATATTGTTTGTGATGCAAAGGAAAGTCTCCGTAGGTAAACAAAAACTCCAATGTAAGACTGAAATGAGTATATAGTGTTGTAACATCCTAAATGTGTTGAGCGAGGAAATTAGATGGTGAAAGGAAAAGAGTCATACCTATTCATTTCATATTCCCATATGGAATGCAACCAACTATGAGGTGATATCTATAAATGATGTTATTGTCATATGCATAGAGAGGTTAGAGAGTGGAAGAATAAGAAGGAGAAAATGGAGAAGCTATGAAGATCTAGAGCTAATAGAAAGAAAATTTGAAGGCTAGAAGGACAGTAGTGAAGAAGGAATAAAACATAGCTTATATCCAGGTAAATTAGCAAATGATTTTATGGTAGAGTGAGGAATTTGGTGCTTCCATATGAATTTGTAGCTTTATAGATGTCCAGTTGTAGCTGGTTGAGGTAGGAGCCTCATGTGTGTTGTAGCCTGTGGAAAACAAATGGGAGTTGAAGCATCCTTGCAAGTTGTATCTTGCAAAATTTGAGGTAGTACCCTCCTATAGGTTGGAGCCTACAGTAAATCAGTGGTGAGATGGAGTTGGAGCTTGCATTTTCATCTGAACAATAATAAGATGTGGTTTTCTCCCTTATGGGTTTCCACTTATATTAGTTGTCTATGTGCATGATGATTATGTGTTGATATTCTGTATTTAATCTGCTTAATACCTATTTCTCACATATTAATATTGTTGGTTTATTATACATTAATTTGATCATGAAATGAAGATATAAATAATTTTTAAAAGAAATTTTTAAAATACCATGAATGTATTAAAATGATTCACCCCCCCCTCTCACTTTAACTAAGGGTTCGACAATTGGTATCAGAGCCAGTTCGTTCTGTATCATTTTAACAACTAGAAGGAAATCTTTGGTCCCCAAGATGGCTAGCCTAGAAGGATGCTCAATAGATAAAGCCCCTTTTTTTATTGGCACAACCTATGCCTTTTGGAAAATAAGAATGAGGATGTACATAATGTCTCTACGATTAGACATTTGGGCTACTGTGGAATTACGATATGCTCCAAATGATATTGACATGGAGAAATAAGCCAAACAAGATTTTATAGCTAATGCAAAAGCTATGAATGCACTCTTAAGTGGTCTGTGTGGCGTATAATTTATCAAAGTAATTCACAATCATACTGCCGAAGAAATATGGGATACATTAGAACATATCCATGAGCGAGATAAAAAGGTGAAGATGGCCAAACTGCAAGCCTATAAAGCTTAGTTTGAAAATCTAAAAATTAATGAAGATGAAGATAGAGCTAGTTTCTTCTTAAAGGTTGCTGAAATTATGAATAACATTAAAGCTCTAGGAGAAACCATTTAGTAATGTGTAATTGTACAAAATATATTGATATATTTACCATCCAGGTTTAACCCTAAGATTTCTACCATAGAAGAAACAACAAACTGGGAAACATTGAACATGAACCAATTTCTTGGAAACTTGAAGGCCTATGAGATGAGACTTCCAAAATGGAATTCAAATGTGAGGGAGGCAACCTTTAAGGATGATATGTGCAGAGAAGAGAAGGAAGGTACATGCTCCTGCTTTGATGAAGAAGAGGCCAAATTTTTCAGAAGATTGGAGAAAGGCATAGGTAATTATAAAGGTAAACTTCCATTTAAGTGCTTTAATTGTGGAAGAGTTGGGCACTATGCATCTAAATCTCCTCACAAGAAAATGGAGAATTAGTCAAGAGGGAAAGAGAAAACCAATTTCAGCAATAGGCCAGAAGGGAACATATTTAATCGAAGATCATTCTATGTTCAAAAATACAACAATGCATTTGAGATCTCAGATGAATCCCCTAATGAAGCAGTAACATCAGAATTCATCTTGATGGCCAAGGAAGAGCTCGAGGAAGTTCTCCTGGAATTTGAAGACGACAGTGAGGTAGATTTTGAGGGGGATTTAATTAGTTCCTTGGAGGAAATAAGAAAACTTAAACTTAAGAGTAAGAAACAAAAATAGATCCTTCTAAAATATGAAAAGACAGAACTAGATTCAGAAAATCTTATTAAATTGAATATTTAACTAGAAGAATCAAGGAAAATAGAGGATATTCTGAAAAGAGAAATAAAGGAGACAAATCAAGAGCAAGAAAAGCTGGAAGAGGAAGTGGTAAGCCCGAGGAAGAAATTAGAAAATGTCCAAATTGAATTAACTATGAATATTTCACAAATGAAAAGCTCTGGTCATTTGGAAAAAATTCTTAATGCTCAAAGATCTCCTCATATAAGGACTGGGATAGGATATGAAGGAGAAACCAACAAATCCAAGGTAGAAGATAACAAGAAAATCATTTTTGTAAAAGATGTAAAGGATAATGAAGTAGCAAAAAGGGAATCCAAATAATTAAAGACCAGCAAGACCATGATATATAATGAAACAATCATAAACAAGCAGCAATCTCAAGTGACAAAGAAATAAACGAAGAAATAGTCAACTACAAAAGATGCATGTGCTCCTAAATATGAATTGAACAAATTCGGAAGATGTCAAAGGAGGTTCCTTCCTCCTGTTAGAAGTATCACTTGCTTCACCTTCCATAAACCTTGACATATTGCGACATACTGTAAGATAAAGTAACTCTAGACCAACCAACAAAATATGCAACAAACAAAAAGATTACCTCAATCAACTCTCTCTACTAGAGATATATAGTACTTCCATGGGTGTTGTTTTTACTGTAAAGGGTTCGGTCATAAAGACATGGAGCGCATATCGTATATAAAAGGACTGGTGTATTGAAACTCAAGGGGAATTATGAATGATGGTGGAGTCTCTCGTATATATAATCCTTTCAGAAATACAATCAAATGTTTGTGCTGCCATAATATTTGGCACAAGTCTCACAAATGTCCTCTTAAAGTTTGTGGTCCATCTCCTCAGGCAAGTTACCAAACTAACAATTGCATGCAATGGAGAAAGAAGTTGAATAAGTTTGATCTAGTTCTAATAGCTCAAGATCAGAAAATCCAATGGTATGTGGAGAGTGGGTGCTCAAAACATATGACTTGAGACCGAAACAAGTTTATAAACTTTGATGAAAAGAAATATGGAAATGTAACATTTGTCAATGATAAAGCAGGGAAAATCAAGGGAAAAGGCTCAATCGGCCTGAAAAATGGAAGAGGAGAGGCCCAGGATGTATTTTTTGTGGATGGTTTGAAAGCTAATATGCTAAGTGTTAATAAAATGTGTGATAAAGGTTGTGAGGTCCTTTTCAGAGCCCAAGATTGTGAAGTAAGGTCTATCACCAAAGGAAAGACCTTGATCAAAGGCATTCGAACATAGAGCAATGTCTATATAGTAGAAGAAGAGAATGATGCATGCCACATAAACAAACTTGACAAATCATAGAATTATGGCATAGAATATTGGGACATCTAAACTTTGACCACATCATCGAACTGAGCGAGAATGGTCAGAGATTTTCCTACAATAAAGAAGACACCAAATACCATTTGTAAGTCCTACCAACTGGGAAAGAAAACTTGTACATCATTCAAAGCTAAAGACCAACTATCTACAAGCAAGTTTCTTCAGCTTGTACACATGGACCTATGCAGACCTTCAAGAACTAATGCACCAGGTGGAGAATCTTATTTCATGTTGATAATAGATTATTTTTCTAGATTGATGCGGGTGGCATTTCTCAAATATAAATCCGATTCATTTGAAAAAATCAAGATCTTCAAGGTACTCATAGAAAGTCAAACTTGATGTAAGCTAAATTGCATTAGATCAGACAGAGGAGGTGAGTTCATAGACGATGATTTTGTAGACCTGTGCAATGAATGTTGGATAAAGCAAAAATTTACAATTGTAGGTACACCTCCGCAGAATGGTGTGGAAGAGAGGAAAAATAGGTCAGTACAACATATTTCCATAGCAATGATGCGAGAAAGTAACATTCCCCAAACCTACTGGGTAGAATCAGTACACATAGTTGCTCATATTCTTAACAAAGCTCATCTTAGAGTAGATTGTGACAAGACTCCATATGAATTATAGCATGGGAAACCAACATCAGTCAAGCACTTTAGATTCTTTGGTAACAAATTTTTCATAAACAATAACAATGAAAAATTGGGGAAGTATGATGAAAGAGATGATGAAGGAATATTCTTGGGATATGCATCCAAGAGTAAGGGATACAAGTGCTACAAGAAAATACTATATAAAATTGTGGAAAGCATTTATGTGAGTTTCAACGAACATCTACCAAACAAAACCAAAAGCACAAGCTATGTCAATCCTCCAGATGATCATGAAGATGATAATCAAGAAAATGAAGAACATAGTAAGACAATAGAAGGTATTGCATTAAACTCAAACGGTCCCTCGAGACACACTCAGAAGAACCATCCAAAGGATATAATCATTAGAGACAAGAGTGCAGGAGTCTAGACTACAAGACATCTAGCTGACCAGATCGAGGAAGTGTACCTAGGCATGTTGTCACAGATATAACAAAAGAATTTCGATGAAGCCATCAAGGACAAAAATTGGGTAAATTCTATGAATGAAGAACTAGACGAAATTGAAAAGAACAATACCTGGGAGTTAATACCAAGACCCACTGGGAAAAATTTCATTGGCACAAAATGGATATTCAAGAATAAGATGAATGAAAAAGGTTAGGTAATCAAAAATAAATCCAGACTTGTATGCAAGGGATATTCTCAAATTGAAGGACTACATTATGATGAAACACTTTCCCCAGTAGCAAGAATGGAAGCAATCATAATGTTTTTTTCTTTTGCGTGTTATCATGATTTCAAGGTTTATTAAATGGATGTGAAGTCTACCTTATTGAATGGAGATCTAGAGGAAGAAGTCTACATGGAACAACCTGAGGGATTTTCCTTAACAAATAAACATGACTATGTGTGAAGATTAAGGAAAGCCTTATATGGTCTCAAACAAGCTCCACGTGCATGGTATTCTAGGCTGGACAAATGCTTACAAAAATAAGGTTTTAGGAAAGGAGGAGTAGACATCCATATATACATTAAGGCTGATGAACATGAACTCTTAATGGTAGTAGTATATGTAAATGGCATCATGTTTTGTAGAAACAAAGATGAGGTAGCTAAAGGATTTGCAGAAGAGATGAAGTCAAAATTTGAGATGTCTATGATTGGAGAGATTTGCTTCTACTTAGGACTTCAAATTCTACAAAAGAACACAAGAATATTAATTTCACAAGAAAAATACTTAAGAGACATGTTGAAAAGGTTCTAAATGGAAGACTGCAATCCTGTGTCAAATCCCATGATCACTGGATGCAAGCTATGTGTTGATGATGGATCTACAAATGTAGATCAAATACTTTATAGATCTATGATAAGAAGTCTACTATACCTAACAGCCTCGAGATCGGACATTATGTTCACAGTAGGACTTGTGGCAAGATATCAAGCAACACCAAAACAAAATGACTTGCTAACAATCAAGAGGATATTTAGATATCTGCAAGGAACTGTACATTATGGCCTATGGTATCGAAAAGGCAAAGACTTCACATTGAAAAAATATATAGATGTAGATTGGGCTAGCTGTGTCGATGAAAGGAAAAGAACAAGTGGAGGTGCATTTTATTTGGGATAACGTCTGGTGGCATGGTTAAGAAAGAAGTAAACTTTTGTCTCTCTATCTACAGCAGAAGCGGAATACATAGCAACAGTTCTCGTTGCACACAATTAATGTGGATGAAACAAACTCTCTAGGACCTGAAGGTAAGTATCAATGAACCCATTTTTATCAAATGTGACAATACATGTGCAATAAGTATATCAAAAAATCCATTACTTCATTCGAAAACAAAGAACATCCCAATAAAGTACCACTTCCTCAAAGAAAAAATAGCACAGAAAATAGTAAACATGGAGTATGTACAAACAAAGGAACAAACATTAGACATATTCACAAAACCTCTTGCTAAAGAACCATTCGAATATCTCAGAGACAAAATAGGTGTAGTGTCTGTAGATGATACTCTTTGGTATGATCAGAAATATATATATATATATATATATATATATATATATATATATATGATGTTGGAAATACACCAAAAAAGGCTGCAATACAAGGAACAGAAACTATGTAGTAGATAAATGATAATCAAAATCATACAAGAAAGCATCATTCCAAGGGGAGAGAAACCCTTAAAAGTTGTCACAAAAGAGCTAGAGAAATGGAGCAGTGTATGGTACAGGTCCTCAAGATCAGAGTATTATGTCACAAGTACATCAAAAGTCCATCAAGTCTACCAAGTAGTAACGGACATAAGTACAGAAAATTCTATAGTGACAAGCCTTACATACAAGTTTCTCAAAGTGTTATCCCAACAACTATTATACACTAGTCGGGAGCAGCATGGTACAAAGTCAGAAGAATAAGGCCTAAACACAACTTAAAGAGAGGAAATGCAAAGATAGAATCTACACTGGGAAATGTGCAACCCTTTCCCATTGATGCCAAAGGGGGAGGAAAACCAAGCAGAGGAAGAAAAGAAACTTCTCGGAATGAAAGGGGGAGGATGTCCTAGAGGAAGTATTGGAGTATTTCCATCAATGCCAAAAGGAGAGACTGTTGGAAAAAATGTCATTGATGGAAAAGGAGCATAAAGGAGTAGCGCCAGAACCAGAAATACTGTAAAGGCAGCAAAGATACAACAAAGGTATAGAAGCAACAAATAAAGTAGAGAGGCAGTGAATTTCTTTAGTGCACAGCATAAGGCAATTATATTTTCAAGACACAACGAGGACAAGAGATCTTACGCATAGCAGAAGAAGGAAGAGGTGAGAGATGAGAGGAAGAGGCCAATTAAACAAAGATGATTAAGCCAAGTGAGAAAGGCAAGAGCCTAGAGATAGAGAGGGATTTAATAAATATGAAAAGGTGCAAGTCGAGTGTGATAACTCGGGATGAGATTAAAATAACAAAGACAAGCTCAGGATCAAGCTCTGGAGGAACAATGTGGAGAAATGGGAAGTTATAGAGTGGGACAATGTAAAAAAATGAAAAATCGACTAAGGAAGAAAATTCTTTGAAGAATTCCAAGGGAGGCGAATGGACGGTCAAGATTAGGTCGAAAAAGTGAAAGCGAGAGATGGATGATGGAGATCGAATCGCTTCAGGAGCGATTTCACAAATTGCAACATTTAGGAGTTTAGCATTAAGGTGTCGCATGGTAAGTTAAACCATTTGCGATGCAAAGTGGAGAAGGGACATGTGTTGGCATGACGCAATATCGCAGATGGCACGAAATTGAGTGACATAAAGATGACATGGGAGTGACGTAAAGATGACTTGGCACTGACGTAAAGATGATGTGGCAGTGATGTGGTGATGACGTGGCAATGACATGGCAGTGACGTGGAAAGCTGACGTGGAATATGACGTGGGCCCAACCCCACAGATCATAGGAATTTATAATGATGTGGGAAGGTGCCATGGCAATGATATTGCAGGGTGATGTGGCATGATGGCATGGACCTCGCCTGCATACCACACATCACAAAACTTAAGGGATAGAAGTAAGGAAACCACAAGTTAATTTAACGTTTTGCGATGCGAAGTGGAGGGACGCATGCCGACCTTGCACAACATCGCATGTCGCAAGAACTAGGGTTTAACTTCAAGACATCACAAGGTATGTTGATTTAGTTGTGATGTGGCAAGGATCAAGCGATGTGATGTGATGAACAGAGTCCACGTGGCAGCACTGCACATGAGCACATATCGCAGATCACATGGTTTATGGTTTAGAGTGGGAAACCTACGGGAAAGTGTTTGCGATGAATTGTTATTGGTTCAAGGTACTATGGGACCCGATAGCCCTATTCCGTGTATGTTATATATGCGTTGTTTGATTGCTCAAAGTATGTATGTTAATACACGTTGTTGATTTCTAAACGCATGTATGTTATATATGCGTTGTTTGATTGATAAACGTATGTATGTTGATAAAACTCATATTTGTAATACTCCATTGTGTTAAAAGGGAGTTTTATGTTGGCCATACCCCACAGGTCACAAATAAATTATCTGAATGAAAATCAAAGGACCAGGAGCTCGGGTAGAACAGTGTTGCGGCAGTAAAGAAAACGAAAAGGCTGAATGTGGAAGAAGAGTCGGGCTAGAAGAGTTAGTTATGCAGCAAAATTGGAATATAATTGCAGAAACAGAAAAGGAAAAAAGATAGCAAGAAGAAGAGGACAAACTCTCAGCAAAGCTAAGAAACTGAAAGGGTTGAGTAAAATAATTGATTGTAGCTGTAAATTATTATTTATTTTATATTGTTTTTGATGCAAAGGCAAGTCTCTGTAGAAAAATAAAAACTTCAATGTAATACTGAAATGAGTACATTATAGTGTTGTAACATCCTGAATGTGCTGAGCGAGGAAATGTCATGGTGGAAGGAAAAGAGGCATACGTGTTCATTTCATATTCCCATATGGAATGCAAATAGTTATGAGTTGATCTCTATTAATGATGTTACTGTAATATGCATAGAGAGGTTATATAGTGGAAGAATAAGAAGGAGTAGATAGAGAATTTGTGAAGATCAAGAGCTAATAAAATGCGTATTTGATGGTTGGAAGGAAAGCAGTGAAGAAGGAATAAAAAATAGCTTATATCCAAGTAAATCAGCAAATGAGTTTACTGTAGAGTGAGGAAGTTGGTGCTTCCATATCAATTCGTAGCTTGATAGATGTCCAGTTGTAGCTAGTTGAGGTACGAGCCTCCTGTGGGTTGTAGCCTGCAGAAAACAGATGGGAGTTGGAGCTTCCTTGCAAGTTGTATCTCGCAGAATTTGAGGTAGTAGCCTCCTGTAGGTTGGAGCCTACAGAAAATTAGTGTTGAGAGGGATTTGGAGCTTTCATTTACATCACAACAATAATAATATGTGGTTTTCTCCCTTATGGGTTACCATTTATATTTGTTGCCTATGTGCATGATGATTATGTGTTGATATTTTTTATTTAATCTGTTTAATACCTACTGCTCACATATTAAGATTGATAGTTCATTCTACATTAAGTTGATCATGAAATGAAGGTGTAAATAAGTTTTAAAAGACCACGAATGTATTAAATTGATTCACCACCCCCCCACCCTCTCTGTTTAACTAAGGTTTCAACATACTGATGAATGTAAATTGACATTAAATGGGAGCATTAGAGAATAGTCATTTTTAGAAATATATTTTCAAAAGATGTCAATCTCCATATTTTTAGAAAATTCATGTAAATCTTTTCAAGGTAACTGATATTTGAGAGGATCATATGACATATGAATTCATAGGTACTTTAAAGGATAACATCCCACATGAGGTTTTCCTTTCGGAACCTAATTCATTGGAGAATTCATTTAGGGTGGCAAGAAAATTTGTAGGAAAATTTATGGCAACGTGGAAGTCTACCACTCTTAACTATAAAGATGGAAGTGTTGCTGCTTCTAGCCTCCCATAACGTATAAGGTTGATACCATAATAAATAGAGGAAAATAGAGAAAATGTAATTTTTTACAGTTGTGATAACAAATACAGTAAAGGTTATAAGTGTGCTGAGAAGAAATTGTTTTACATAGATTGTGAAGAGGAGGAATAAAAGGAACAAGAAACATCAAAATAAGAGGATATACACTAGGAACCAACCCAAGAGAAAGAAGAAATGAATTTTACCATATCATGTAATGCGTTGGTGGGAATTGCCACTCTTCAAATTGTCAAGATAAAAGGATATATCAACAAGAAAAAGGAAATAGTGTTGATTGATTGAGGTAGTTCCCATAATTTTATTCATTGTAAGATAGCCAAGGAATTGAATTTCTTTCTATATTTAGCACCAGAGTTTGAAGTGATGGTTTCAAATCTAGGAACTATAAATTTCTCATTAAAGTTTCACAATGTAGTGTCCCTTTTTGGTGAGATAGATTTGATGACACTTAGAGATGGTGATTTTGATATAATGATATAATATTATGCATGAAAAACTTATGTACATGCTTATATTATATAGACCTAGTTTGGGTCACTTGTTTGTTGTGTGCTTATGATAATATATATGGTTGCATGTATAAGAATTTATTTTGGTTAAGAGCATATTAGTGATATTTTCTCTTTCGGTATCCTATTTTGGACATAGGTGTATGACATGAATGGTGATTCAAGATTGAGATACAGATCCATGGATGATCATGGTTATGTGGAACATATGGTTAATTATGATTTATGGATGATACAATATTTCTATGATTATATGTGCGTAATCTCGTACTAAGCATTATGTGGCAAGGCACTTGGTCATTGCCGACAAGGATGCTCAAGTTATAAATGACTGCAGATGTTATTTCCTCAAAACCAAAATGACTGTGGAATTTATGCATAATCTTTGGTAAAATGTGAATATGTCAATTATGAAATTCATTTGATTTATTTGATCTATGAGATTTTGATGTGTACAGTTCTTGGAAGAAGACCTTACCAACGAGCCATTAGATGGGTATGAGCTCACAATCAATAACTTAAGGTGAAGTGCAGAGTTTCAAAGCAGAGTAGATGAGAAGGCATGGAAATTAGGGCGCAGAGTCCTAAATACATGAAATATAAAGACGTGGAGTCTTGGATATATAATAAAAGGATTAGGGCGCGGAGTCCTAGATCCATGAAATATAAAGACATGGAGTCTTGGATCTATAATGAAATTTTTGGGGCGCGAAGTCCTGGATATTTAAATAGATCATGGTGTGGAATATTGGATCTTTAGAGTAGATCAAGGCGCGAAGTCCTCAATCTACTAAGGCACGAAGATGCATACGATAGGGGTGTCAAATACCTTTTCTTCGGAAAAAAAATACCACTCATGGGCACCTCATGGATGAATTTCCTTAATAAAATCTCATTCCTAACAATTTTGGAGTGACTTTGTAAAAATAGAAAGTCATGTCTACCATTTCAAGTATGAGTTTCCAAAAATAGAAAATCACCTTCAATCAATGGGTAATCAAGTATACTTGAAGGAAAATCACTTAACTTATGATTAATCAATCGTAATAGTTCAATTTCAAGTTAATCCTCAATATTATTAATATTATTAATATTATTATTATCCTTTATGAGACTATGATATTATTATTAAAAGGGAATTATATCTCCTCAATCACTTCACACCTATCTCCTTTATTATTATCATGGCTCTATGTAAATATATCTCCCTCTCTCTTTTAATTATACATTACACACTCTTTTATGTAGTCATCAAATAATGGCATATTACTCTTACACTCATTAAATACATGTCATAAAATATTCCTCTTACACTCTCTTTAATGCATATGTTACACTCTCCTTAACTAAGGCATGCATACCTCTCCTTAATGGCATGAGTTACACTCCTCTAAAAGGAATAAAAGGAATGTCTATTACTCCTCGTTTATGACAAGAATTTGTTTCTCCTTATATATATGTACCTAATGTATTCTTACTTAGGGAGGTGCATTGTGATACCAAGAGTTGGAGAGATTTGAAAATATTATGAGAGTGAGAGACTTGGAGAGTAGCGAATTTCTTTTGAAATGAATTTGAAATTCCTAAACTGAATTACTAAGTAGCTATACATGGTGCAACTGACCATGAGTGGTATTTGGAGGAACTGAAACTTCTCTTCCTCAAATTTCCTTGGATTTCTCTCTACTGCTATATTTTGGTACTATTTGTGAGCTTTTAGAACTCGGGGGTTCTAGGGGGAGGAGTTCTCCATGGATATGGTTGGGTGGAAAACTGAATGGTTCACAATGAATTGGTAAGGATATTGGAGCTGGATCATAATCTTATCCTTTGGAGCCATATATATACATTGTTAGGTATATCTATCAATGTTCTTGAAATTTTGGTTTCTTATTATTACATTATAAAGTGTTGTGGAAAATTTAATTCATTGGAAATTGTTACTTTAAATTATTACAAAATTATGAACATTTAGAAAATTATTTATGAGCTAACCAACAATGAGTCAACAGTTTCATGGAAGCTATGTATGAGAATGTACATGCAAGGGGATTAAACAATGATCTGTTACAAAAGTTTTTAAGTTCAATTTATAATGTTTTTTTTTCTCCATAGTAGGTTTCTATGAGTTTGATGAAAATATCATATTAGCATAAATTTGATTTTTATTTCTCCATGTACAGTTGTAGATGAAGTTTGCACACTAAGTGTTTGACAAAAGTGTTAAATGACATATCATGAATTTTTATGTTGTTGTTTTAAAGCATCACATTTCCGGGACATTTTTTTGTGTTTCAGATCCACATCAGGGGGTATACATTCCTAAAGACCATTTAATCCCCACTTTGATTCCAAAAAATAGGTTTTTAGACTGGTCGATTTTGCAGATTCGTTGTTGCTTGTATGGACTGTCTATTGTTTGGTTTTGCTGATTTTTTTTATATATCTTAGATTTACTTGGTTATATATATTGATGATACTAAACCAATTAAGACACTGGATTTTTTTTTCTTAAATTCTCAGTTGTTGTAGATTGCATGCTTGCAAAATTTTCAGCAAAATTCATGAATGCTTATATATTGTATGCTTGCAAACTGTTTGTTAAAAGGTCTCAATGGCTCTACCTGTTATGCACATAAATTATTAGAGTAAATGTCTCAATAATTATAGATTTTATGTACCATAAATTTATGAATATATTATTCAATGGATGTATCTTCCTATTCTTGCAAGTTGTTGTATAAATGTGAAAGTGAGTGTTAGTAAAGTTGCTAAAGTGTGAATAGATGAGCAAGACAATGTTCCTTTTATCATATAAATCTATCAAAAAAAGAAAGTGTGTTGTTGTAAAAAAATTTATAGTAACCAATTATGTAGGTTTTAATTACTTGTCCAAGTGAGCATAATAAGTTGCCCAAGTTGCATGTATTCATGGGTGTAGACTTATGCTTGAGTAGTTGTAGCAAAAAACTAATTGTACCTAATTTTAGCAAGTCCAATGTTTTACTTGGAACTCTTTGAAGAATAATATGTTTCTGAAGTTGTAACAATAGCTACTCTTTCTATAACATTCATCATACAAGTTTCATGATTGAAGAAATGTCTTTATGCAAATAATTGCTTTTCCTTAATACTCGGGAATGAGAATTTTTAGTTGATGAATTTGGAAACATTGTTGAATCAATATATTTTGTGATTCTATTTCTCCATTTCATAAACATATCATGATATTTTATGATGAATATAGGCATATTCCTCCTTAAGTTACCTTGTTACAGGTAGGTTAATAATCATTCCCTTATATGTGTATTTTGACTTAATAGAAGCATGATATTTTAAGTTCTTGTAGCATAGTTTGTGGTTATGATGTAAAGAGTCAATAGGTGGAAACTCTTTAGCATAATATATGGGGTCAAATAGGTTTATTATTCTTAATGCTCACACATGGAGTTACGATGGAATTTATTTCTAATATTTCTTAGAACTCACGTACAAGTATGAAAAGAGCACATGCTATATTCTTTTAAACCTTCAAGAGAAATGGGTTTTGGAATTGGTTTTAAGGGGAATTTATCCCCAAATTCTTATGTTATGTTCTTATATTAAAATATATGAAGGAAAAACATCTTCATGATAATCAAGCCATTCATATTATGAGTAGTTAGGAATCCTCCAAAAGTTTATAATCTTTTAGGAGGTTAAAAAATAAATAAAAAATAAATAAGTGATAGTGTTCAACGTAACCCTTAATTATCTACACTCTAGATGGTTGGTAAGGTGAGAACTTGCACATAATATCAAGCTAACCATAGAGGAATATGTATTGAATAGTCCAATTCTTTCCATTCCAAAAGGTGGTATTGATGTTGTAATGAGAGTCTAATAGTTTCAATATTTGGGGACAATAACTTTTAATTTTCAAGAAATTTTATTTAAATTTTACTTGGAAGGGAAGGAAATTGAATTCAGGGGTATCACATGGAAAAAAATAAAGATAATAATCTCTAATGGCATGAAAAAGCTATTAAAGAAAGAACAATGAGGTGCAATTTCACAATTATTGTTGCTAGATGTCCAAACATCAAAATCATCCATTTCTCCATATCTCCAAAGAACCTTGGACAATCATTGCAAGGTATTTGAGAAAAAAAAATATATTCTACCTATTTCTGATCATTATCATGCTATTTAATTGATTACAGGAATTGTTCCTCCAAACATGAGACCTTACAGATAGAGTGAAATTGAATGTATGGTTGCAACAATGCTAGAGCTAGGTATAATTCAACCTAGCCAAAGGTATTTGTCTTATCGAGTAGTATTGGTGCTCAAGAAATGTGGATCATGGCATATGTGTCCGTACTATAGAGAGGTAAAAAATATCACTATTATATACAATTTTCTCATTCCTTTCATTGATGAATTACATGGAACAATTTACTTTACGAAGTTCGATATTCATATTATCAGGATATCATCAAATTAGAAAGATGATAGAAGACATTATGAAAAAACATAGAGAACTCATGAAGGTCATTATGAATTTTTGGTAATTTATTTTGACCTTACCAATGCACCTTCCATATTTCAAGGTTTGATGAATGAAAAATTCAAAACCTTTGTTAAAAAAAAAATTTCAGTATTTTCTGATGATATACTAATCTACAAAATGTATTGGAAATATCATGTTCAACATGTTGAGAAGGTTATTAAACTATTGGAGGATAAAAAATTGTATGTAAAACCATCCAAATGTTCCTTTGGGGTACAAGAGGTAGCATATTTGTGTTTACCTTAACCAAATTAAATCTATCACGAAATGGAAAATCCCCACAACACTAGATAATCTTCAAGGATTTCTCAGGTTGACAAGGTATTATCACGAGTGTGTTAAGAATTATGGGACTATTGTAGTACCTCTAACAACATTATTAAATAAAAATCAATTTTTTGGGGCTCTAGAAGCAACTAAGGCCTTTGAACATCTTAAAGAGGAAATGTGCCAAGATACAATGTTAGTTACATCAGACTTCACAAAATCCTTTATTATGGAATGTGATGCCTTAGGAAATGGAATTGGTGTTGTTTTAATGAATGAAGGAAGACCCATTTATTTTGAAAGTCAACCAATCAAGGGAAAGTATTTACACAAACCTATTTATGAGAAGGAAATGTTGGAAATAATACATTCCCTAAAGAAATGGTGCCCCTACCTAATGGAAGGAACTTCAAGGAAAAAAATCATGATACTATTAAATAATTTTTAGAGCAAATATTATCCTCAAAAGATAAACAAAAAATGGTCACAAATTTGTAGGGGTATGACATTGAAATCATCTACAAAAAAGGGAAGCAAAATGTTGCTGTAGATGCACTCTCAAGAAGGGATGAAGATTTGGAAACATTTTTGTGTGTCATTTCTATTATCCAATCTAGTTAGATAACTAAAGCATGGGATGAATGGAGGAATGATGAAGGGGCGTGGAAACACATTCAAAATTTGTAGCAAGATCCTAGTACATTTAATACATTTATCTAGAAAAATGATTATTTATGGTATAAATATCGCTTTTATCTATGTAATAGATCCAAAATCAGAAAAAAATAAATTCTTTTGGAATCAAACACCTCTCCTTTAGGAGCGAAATCAAGATTTTAAAAAAATTACCACACAGTTAAGAAGGAATTTTTTGGGATGGCCTTAAATTTTATATTCATAAGTTTGTGGCATAATGTTTAGTTTTCCAACAAAATAAAGTTGAGACAATTAAGAGCCCATATTTTTTGTATTTGTTAGCCATTCCAGGTTTCCATTGGGAGGAATTTTCTATGGATTTTATCAAAGTTTTACCTAGGTCTAAAGGAAAGAGTTTCATCATGGTGGTATTTGATATAATTTCGAAGTATGTACACTTTTTTGTACTATCTCATCCTTTCAAATCCAGTACAATTGCTACTGCATTTATGGAAACATTTCGAAAATTACATGGAAACCCAAATAATATTGTAAGTGATAAAGATCCCATTTTCACTATAAAATTTTGGAAAAAATTATTTTCTTCTCTTGGTACCCAATTAGCTCCTAGCTCATCTTATCATCCTCAATCTGATATGAAAACTGATATAGTGAAAAAAAAATTGTAATGATATATTTGTTGCTTTTTATATGACAAACAAACATAATGGGTCAAGTGGTTACCTATGGTAGAATGGTGGTATAATACTCCTTCCATGTTGTAGAAAAAATGACCCCATTCTAAGATTCAAGAAGTGGAAGATAACATTGAGCATCAACAACAAGTTCCCCATCACTTAAAGGATAAACTAACTCTGGTGTAGAACCGAATGAATCAATAGGAAGATCAACATCGCAGTGAAAAAAGTTTTGACGTAGGAACTTGTGTATTTTATGACT
Organism: Pinus albicaulis; assembly: GCA_034641835.2. NCBI lineage: Eukaryota > Viridiplantae > Streptophyta > Pinopsida > Pinales > Pinaceae > Pinus > Pinus albicaulis. The sequence continues at coordinate 42,792,420 of CM076580.1, forward strand.
ACAACCAGACAAACAAATTCCCCTCAAGAAATATAATAAGGATAATAAGTTATCATGTAAGAATTATGGTCCTTACAAGGTGTTGCAAAATATTGGTAATATGTCATGCAAATTGGAGTTGTATGCATCATCCCGAGTACACCTTTTCTCCCATGTTTAATTATTAAAGAAGGTTATAAGTGGAAAGATCCCAGTTTACACGATATTTCCAGAACTTGACAAGGAAGGAAAAATCATTTTGGAGCTTGAATAATTGATGGAAACAAGAACCAAGAAACTATGAAATCGATCAATTTCCCATTATCTCATTAAGTGGAATAAATTACCCCCTAGAGATTCCACATTTGAGAATGAGAATTTTACACAAAAGCGTCCATAAAATTCATTAACGACAATTTTTTTTGAAAGAGAGGGGCATGTTAGGTCCTTATAATACTATATTATCCCCCATATTGCTATTTGTTTTCGTCGGGTAGCTCCCCATATTGTTATTTTTGTGCCCTACTATAATATTCCCAAATGGGAAAAGTAGGAATATAGTGAAAAATGATGGAATAGCAGTTTAAAACATCATATAAAAACATGAGGCCAATATGGAGCCTTTAAATTCATTATAACAACAGAAAAATAGTACTAAACAATGGGCCACAAATCATCATACAAAATATAACAAGCCTCCAATAGATAAAACCCTCAATAAGAGGTTTTGCTACTAAATCAAAAATGTTGGAAGACTGCTACAACACAGTCATAAGGTGCACTACTACATAAAATGAAGAAACAAAGATCTATGGCTGTTATATGCCTCCAAAGATACCACAAGTATAAGTATAGGATCTATACAACCTCAAATGAAGAACCCCAAAAGGGCTTTCATAAATACACCACTATACAAGATGGGAATTGAAGCCCTAGGGCTGAAGATTCACTCCAACATATAAGCTGGAAAGGTGTGGCTGATCTGATATTACATATAATATAGCCTCCTCCAATAGACTCCATAGATGAAAGGCTTATTCATTCTCTAGAAAACCTCCTCCCCAAATGGTGTATTAAAATCACCCTGCAACTCCTCCCTTAGAATAACGCAGTCCAAGACAGGAATTGCGCTATAGTGGAAAATAAATAAGTAGTCTGATGAAAAATGATACAATAAGGTTCAAGGGCCTTCCTCACCAGCCTCTCAATGGAGGGGAACCTTCCTCCACTAAAAAACAACTCAAAAATCACCTAGATCTAGTCTCCATAGCTACAACCTGCAACTCAGCACATCTCTCAATAGAAGCTACGTTGTACCACAAGAATGAAGCTTTGGCCTACCTAATGCTTGATTGTGAAATGGTAGTGAAATTATCCTCCTATGAGGCCTCTCAAGAATATAAGTGGGATTCCCGATCAGGAACACCCTGTGCTAAACAAAACTGCAATCTTAGCTAAACAATTGAAGAAACCTATATTCCTAAATAGACCATATATTCAGAAATATCATATACCAAAACATGATGAAATATGGCTGCCATCCTCTTCCTTATATAATTTATGAGATTTCTAACCCTACGCCCCATTCATTTATGACACTAATTCCATGCAAAGAGTCTACATCTAAAACTATGTTGTCCCTCCATAAATTTCCACTCCTCCATGAAAACATTATTGATTTGGTCAAAGTTGACCCAGTCTAGGTGTTCCAACCATTTTTCACACACAATGGTGCTTAAAGAAGCTGCTAATATGTCTTCCTTTCACATTAGCAGTGATTTTATTCATATTAACGAGATTTATGGGTGTCCATACCCTCTTATCCATCAAGCAAGGAAGAAAAAAAATAAAATTTAATATTCCAACTAGCTCATGGCTAATTGGGAATATTATAGTCCTCCCCTCCCAAATGTTGCTTGTCCTCAAACAACTGACAAGGTGAGTGATGCAACTCTTCTCCTCCATTATTGGTGACACCCTCATGTGATAAGCTTCCCTCATAAGCTAAGTGTCTCCCAATCCATCCCTCCATGACATGCTCCTCCCAAGTTCTTATGAGATGCAAATGACTAATTCCACAAGGAAGCAATAGATCCAATGAAACAATCATGGTTTTCCCAATGTCCTCCCTGAAACATGTAGCATAATGAACATGGATAATATCTCTCCGAAAGGGCACATTCAATCCTTCCATACACTCTCCAATCATTCCCATAAAAGAATAAGTACATCATCAATGTATGGGATGAAAACCAAGTACATACAAACAATAATATGTAAAAATGGAGGTGGATCATACTCCCACATGTGGAACCAACACAATATATCTCCTGAATGCATCAGATAATGATATGGTAATTGGTTTCCCCACCACTTACTTGCTGCCATATTTTTCTCACAAGTTTTCAAAGGGTGATAAATGTTTGGTGCCTTTGGAGTGCACCGAGAGTTGTAAATCATCTCCCTATATCCTCCTAGGGAGTGGCCATGTTCAACAATGTTTATGGCCAAAATTTTGCCATGAATTGTATATGGAAGAATGCTCCTCCTTGAATCAATTTCCTTCATATACATGGTAAAGGAATGCAAATAATCATTAAGTAAATCATTATGCATATAAACATGTTCCTTACCATAATCCATGTTCATACAAATGGAGTGGCTCATAGATAGATCCCATCTTATTCCAAAAGAGGAAGGAGGTGGCTGTGAAAAATCCTTCAAAGAGCTATGTATCTCCTCCATCTCCAGATGATCCACACATCTCTTCAAATGCTGATATATTTCCTCTTCAAAACCTTCCGAAGTGTAACCCTCCATGATGGTGTGTTATGCTCTCATAGAATAAGTATGGCTGAAGATAAAATATTCATGGGCTCTTTGTAGTAAATTCTCCTTGAGCTTGGAAGCTCTAGAAAATAATATCCTACCATGATAATACATGACCTCATCTTTGGCTGAATATCCCTCCTCTTGCAGTTGTTCATCAAGTATCATGGAAGTAAAAATATCCTTGGAATAATCCACCAACAGCTGGGATTTCCAATATGGATCTATCCTCCATAGCGACAGCGCTGATTATCTATCACAAAGAACATTTTTCATATGGTTGTCCTTCTCTTTGACATATCCCATGCCAAAGCGACATGTTGGAACGCTGCTATCCTCCCCATGCTGCTCATTTCTTAGGGCATAATCTAAAATGAGAGTGAGTAATGATGATGTTGGGAGAATGCCTCCCTCATCCTTGAGTCTACTCAATTCTCTCAATGTCGCATCATGACCTCTTGATGCCCCCAATTCTCCTAGATCTATGAATGGTACATCATGATGTGAGACATCCCTCCCCAAATTATAATGAGGTGGCATCCGAGGTGGTTTTCCACAAAACAATAATGTCCCATGGGCCAATGTCAAGTGCATAATATATGGGACTGTTAGGTCCTTGCTTCCACTGTGAAAATCCATCTCTGTTTTTTGTGTGGAAGTGTTATGTGATGGATATGTGTGCATGCCCTTAATCATATTATTTTTCCACTCTTTTTATCCACCCATTCCATCTGCAAATTCTCCCAATCTATGGCGACATTCCCCATAGTAATCAACCACTTCACACCCAATATCACATTGGTGTCAAGTATGTCAACCAAAAAGAAGTGATCAGTCAATGTATATGTCCCCATGGTGACAGATAAATATGGAACATAATGCATGTCATGCATAGTTCTAGCTCCTAGGACCAAAATAGAAAATCCCTCAAAATCATTAGTGGGTATTGTCCTCCTCTGCACTAGTTGGGCATCAATAAAATTGCGGGTAGACCCACTGTCAATCAAAACAGAAACCCTCTAATCTAGGATGGAACCTCAAACCCTCAAGGTCAAGTACTTGGGTACACCTCTCAATGATGCAAGATCCCCACCAATTGGAGAAAATTCCCCATCCCCACTTCCGGGTGGTGGTGGATCATCACCTGCTATGCCAGCGTTGTGACCTCTTTCTGGTTCCTCTTCTTCTTCCTCCTCATCATCTAAGAAGACATCTATGTACTGTGCCTTTCCTGTTGCACATCTATGTCTGGGTGCTCATGATTCTTGGCATGTGAAGCAAAGCTTCTTTCTCCTCAAATTTATTCAGAGATCATCACTAAGAGGTACTTTGTTTTGGCTCTCTTTTGAGAAAGGAGCCTTCTCATATTTTCCCTTTGATGGAAAAGTGGGCTTTCGCTGAAATGTTTCCTTTGCTTTTGGAAAGGCATCTTGTAGATCTCTAGCCCTTTTAATGGCATCTTGAAGGGTAGTGGGCTTGGTAGTCTTAACCAACCCATGAAGAGGTTCTGCTAACCCATCAATGAACATATATACCCTTATTGTTGTAGATAAATCAGGAGCCACAAAAAAAAAATTAGAAATTTAGAAATATAAGTTTTTGGATTACCTAATTGTTTGAGCTTTGCTAGCCCCATAAATGGTGCCTTAGGGTCTATTTGATCAAACCTCTCCACCAAACTCCTTGTGAACTCTGAATATGTAGTCACATTGGCATGACCCAATGTAGACAAGCCAGGGAATGACCAATCATGTGCTTCACCCTCAAGGTGCAGCACTGCTATCTGAATGGCCTCCATCTTTGGTAATTTTTTCAGCTAGAAGTAGATGTCAAGTTTATCTACTCATGATTTGGTAGTGAATTTAGATAATCTATGAGAGTCGAGTAAGAAAAATCTTCCCATAGTTCAGTGTCAATCATGATTCTCAATGAATCCTCCACCTCTATTGTGATGCTTGGGTCTCCTATTGTCCTTGATATGACAAAATTATTGAAAACTCAAGCGGTCCTTGGATCTCTGAGATTGAGACACATGCACCATGAAATAGTCTTCAAGAGTTTCTTGTTCTTGAAACCCTTCATTTCCCACTGCTAAGAATGTAGGCATTGTATAGCATTGGGAAACATGTTGCTTCTTCACTGGTTGATCACTCTAGTGATGAGAAACGCCAGAGCCTTCACGATGAAGAAGTACTTCAGGGTATTCCCTGTATCTATCCATCCTCATCTCCTTTAATTATCTAGCAATGTCTTGCATAGTTTTGAGAAGAATGTTAGGAAACTCCTTCTCTTCATATTCTCCTGATAAAGGGGCTGTGCCCTTGTCTTCTTTATCATCTGTATAATCAAACTTCTGGTTTCTTCTTCTGAGATACCTCTTCTTTCTATCTACGAGAGGATCTTCTTCTTCTGATGACATAATGGCTTTCAGGATGCACAGGTTGAGCCAATATTATGCTCTGATACCACTGTAATATTCCCAAATGGGAAAAGTAGGAATATAGTGAAAAATGTTGGAATAACAGTGTAAAAAATCATATAAAAACATGAGGCCAATATGGAGCCCTTCCCTTCATCATAACAGTAGAAAACTAGTACTAAATAATGGGCCACTAATCATAATACAAGATATAACAAACGTCCAATAGATAAAACCCTCAATAAGAGGTGTTGCTACTATATCAAAAATGTCGAAAGACTACTGCAACAAAGTCATAAGGTTCACTGCTACAGAAAATGAACATACAAATATATATGGTTTTTATATGCCTCAAAAGATACCACAAGTACAAATATAGGCTCTATACAACCTCCAATGAAGAACCCCAAAAGGGTTTTAAGAAATACACCACTATACAAGATGGGAATCAAAGCCCTAGGGCTGAAGATTCACTGTAACATATAATCTGGAAAGGAGTGGCTGATTTGATATGCCAAAGAATATATCCTCCTTGTTGTGAAACCAGCTCCAAAAATAGAAAAAAAGAGATATCAATGCCTTAGAAATAAGCCACTTTGAGGGGGAAACCTCCAATACATTACATGAATGAAAAATTCTTGGATGATACAAATGAAAAAACCTCCTTTCTATATATAGGAGTCCATGGGGCCACAATGTAATCCTAGTTGACCTAACAATAATAATTTAAGGGCACAATAATAACAATATGGGGGTTAAAGGGGTACACCAATAAAAATAAGGGGGGCTACACTAACATAATAAGGGACTACACTATTAATATAGGGACTTAACATTCCCCTCTCCTTCAAACAAGTTTTGTCCTCAACTCTTGATTATTTCTTGATGCTTCTGTATAAATTTCTCATCCTCCCATGTGGAATATTCTACAGGAAAGTTCTTCCACTTGCTGAGATACTCTGAAATTGATTGTACTTGTCAAGTTCTTATTTCTGTGAATGCTTCAAAACTTCTTTCGATGTGATGTAGATCTTCCTATTGTTTCATTAGATTTTTTACCAAAGTTAGGTCATCCTTTGAGAGTTGGAGAACTTGTTGTTGATGATCGATGTGATATTCCACTAATTTATCATCCATATTAGCTATTATTTGGTCCTTCAAACCATCCAAATCAGCCTCCATTTCTACTTTTAAACCATCTATGTCATCTTCGGTTTCTCTTCACAAGATCGAAATTTTTTGCACTTGGTACCGTAATTTTGATATCTCATACTACAATTCTTCCTCTTCATGCATCATGGTATAGATTTTTGCGGGTTCAATAGGTATGGAATTATTTTTTTGAGGCATTATAGAACTCAATACTGATAAAAATTATAAAATATGCCCTTGGAATCACTTCAAACTGCTTTTTCAAACAAACATTATGCAATAAAAAAAAACCAAATACACACCTTTTTCTTGATTTTGAGAAGCTCGATATTGAAACTGAATTATCTATGTGATTTCAGATCCTCAATAACTGAAATTCAGCCCTGTAGTATTCCTCTGAAGCTTCTTTTAAATTCCATAGGTCTGACTTGATTTGGATTCTTCAAGGAAAATTTATGTTGAATCTCCACAATGACCTAATTATGGACTGGTTCAGTAGAGCGAACTTATATGACTTGCCACGTGTCACTTTTTTTCTCCTTTGGCTTTGAAATTTATAGACCAGAAACTATGGTCCATTTAATTCTAGTCACTTTTTACAGAATTTGAATCTGATGCTCAGAGAGAGAGTTATGAAGCTTTTCCCACAATCACCTCTTTGAGTTGAAATTTGGGAGCATGAAAAATACCTAACTTCCACAAATCATATGGCAAAAAATGTTGAGAACCAAGCTCATAAATTTTACGATGATGTTCCTCAAGATTTCCGGTTCGTGCTCTAAAAATTTCATCTTCTGAATCTTCGTAGAAAAAGCGTTATAGCAAAAATTCTACGATGACATTTTTAAGTGAAATTCAGGAGCCTGCAAAAAGACCTAACTTCCACAGATCATATCTCCAGAAATATTGTGAACCAAGCTCTGAAATTTGGTGACTATGTTCCTTTGGATTTCGGCTTCACACTCTAAAATGTTTAGCTTCTGAACCTTTGTAGAAAACAAGTTATAGCGAAATTTCCACAATGACTTGTTTGGAGCAGCGAAACCCTAGAATCCAAAGCTCTAATACCAAATGTTGTGAAAGCAGCTCCAAAAATAGAAGAGAAGAGATATTAATGCCTTAGAAATAAGCCACTTCGAGAGGGAAACCTCCAATACATTACATGAATGAAAAATTATTGGATGATACAAATGACAAAACCTCCTTTCTATATATAGGAGTCCATGGGGCCACAATGTAATCCTAGTGGGGCCACAATCTAATCCTAGCCAACCTAACAATAATAATTTAAGGGCACAATAATAAAAATATGGGGGTTACAGGGGTAAAACAATAACAATAAGGGGGGCTACACTAAGGGACTACACTATTAATATAGGGACTTAACACTCGTCTAATAGACTCCCTAGATGAAAGGATGATCCCTTCTCTAGAAAACCACCTCCCAAAATGGTTTACTGAAACACCTTGCAACTCCTCCCTTAAAATAATGCAGTCCAAGATAGAAACTACACTGTAGGGGAAAATAAATAAGTGGTCTGATGCCAAATGCTGCAATAAGGCTCAAGGGCCTTCTTCACCAGCCTCCTAATGGAGGGAAGCCTTGCTCCACTGAAAAATAGATCAGAAATCACTAGGATCTAGTCTCCACCACTGCAATCTACAACTCAGCACATCTCTCAGCAGAAGTTGTGTTGTACCACAAGACTGAAGCTTTGGCCTGATGCCCGATTGTGGAATGGTAGTGAAATTGTCTTCCTATGAGGCCTCTTAAGGATAAAGGTGGGATTCCCATTCAGGAACACCCTGTGCTAAACAACAATGCAATCTTAGATAAACAGCTGAAGAAAGCTATATGTCTAAACAGACCATATATTCAGAAATATCATATACCAAAACATGATGAAATATGGCTGCCATCCTCTTCCTTATATAATTGATGATCTTTCTAAATCTAAGTCCCATTCATTTATGATACTACTTCCATGCAAAGAGTCACCATCTAAAACTGCATTGTCCCTCCATAAATGTCCACTTCTTCATGACAACGTTGTTGATTTCGTCAAGGTTGACCCAATCTAGGTGTTCCAGCCCCCTTACACACACAAGGGTGCTTAAACAAGTTGCTAGGATGTCCTCCTTTCACATTAGGAGTGATTTTATTCATATTAAGGAGATTTATGGGTCTCCATACCTTCTTATTCATAAAACAAGCAAGAAAGAAAACAAAATTTAATATTCCAACGAGATCATGGCTAATTGGGAATATTACACCTACGTAGCCCCCATATTGCTATTGTTATTCCCCATAGAATCCCATTATTGCTATTGTTGTTTCCTTAAAATATTATCGTTATGTAGGCCCTAATTATATTTTGACCCTTTATACTCCTATATATACCAAGGAGGTATGATAATTTGTATCAACCAATAATTATTGAATCATGTGATGTAAAAGGAGGTTGACCCCTCGAAGAGGCTTATTTTAAAGTCGTTGATCTATCGTTTCTTCTATTATGTGATGTGGTTACATAAGAAAATAATAAGATTCCTTGTATTTGGAAGGTATTTTAAAAATATTCAATATTAGTTATATTTCATTATATGATGCCATAGTAATGACTACATAGTATGCTTATTATAAAGATATTGAGCCAATGGGATTTTTCTTATAATCCTATGACATAAAAAAATTCCCAATTGAAAATCATAAATTTATGTGATTTTTCCAGCATCAACACTATTGTTACGGGAAAATATACCCTAAGGTCTAGGTTGAGGGACCTAATAGAGTCGATGACATATCACGACAAGAAGCACCCTAACTATCAGTTTTTATGCTTGAACTAGAAAATTGAGGATAGACAAAATTACCCGTTTGTCCTTTGTTTGAGGTCAATCCCACAGGGTGCAAACCCTCTACTACTCCTCATGCTCTAGAACCTGCATATCAATCAAGACAGAGTGCAAAAAATAGTTGCACATCATATGTGTCCTAGATTTCAGCATGTTAATATATATAATCTCTTAAAAATAACATGAAATAAACCATTCAAGATCATTCAACATGTATAGGAGATATATAACACATAGACATAAGGAAAAAGGTAGTACTTCTTTTTTTGATAATATGTAAAGAGAAAGTGGAGAAATCACTTGATATTTGTCACAGCTTTGAGTGAAATAGTCCTTTGTATCTGTCTATCCCTAACCTCACAAAGCTTCTTCCATAAATGGTGCACAAAGGATGTCACATAAAGTGGGGGTGATCGTCACAAGGAAATAAGGGTTTCCTGAACCTCGGAAGTGTAGGAGGCTTAAGGAAATATTAGACTTGATCAGGGATATAAAATGTTATAATATCAATAGCATTATGTCTCCCCTCCCTTAGGCCATTCCCTTGAGGTGTATCTATACTTCCTCAAATTAGTTTTTTTAGTTGGGGAACAGTTAGGCCACAGTTTTGGGTAGTTAAGTTACGAGAAAACCCCATAAACCTCACCTCTTTAGCACGAGTTATATATATATTTTTAATATTTTAAATATCATATGCGAGTCAGCTATGGATGGACCTGCATCTACAAGTGGCAAAAATTTGGCAGAGTCGCGTATGGATTTTAAAATACTGTTTTTTTAAGAAGTGTGATCAAGTCTGAATAGAAGGGCTGCCCAAGGCCAATGTATAAGTCATAAAGTATATAGAGGTGATAAATGATGCCATAACATATGCCCTCTAATATATGAGGTCATAAGGGGTACATTATGGCGAAGATGTATTGTCCATAAGGAAGAACCTTGTGAGGAATAGAGAGGACTTCACTAGATTTCAGCATGCCCAAAACTAGTGATAGAAATCAGAAAGATAGCTCATGTCTCAGGCAGGCATACCCATGCTTAGTGAAAGAAAATCATGCCCGCATATCAAGTATGGAGCGGATCCAATATGTATACAAGTATAGCTGAATTGTAAAGTACATAGTGAATCATCTGATCACTTCCCGAGAGTACAAGTCAAAATAATGTCCAAGTATCACATATAAAATATAGATCAATGATGCTGCAAATATATCCAATCACTGAAGTCACAATTGAATCTCCAAGTACCAAATCATAAGTGGTCGAATAAATGTTATAACACGCAACTCGGGGGCCAACATATACGATGTTGTGGTGATGAAATACAACATATAAGGGTGGATGGTGTCACTGGCAGAAAATTAAAGGAGCTGTCAAAGTGAACCAAAACATGTTGATGCAAACCCGAGGTCTTCATTGATCACCATGGGAAAATTCTACACAGTTGGAATAAATGAGCTAAGGTCGACCATGTGAGAAATTGTTTGATTACCGGTCATTGATGTATATCATTAACAAACATGAGACAACTCACCAATAATGATGATGAGTGTAAAGGTGCCCCACGACAATCTAACAAGTGTGAATAGATGAGAGAGAATCTACCAATCAAGAGACATTGATGTATTCTCACTGTTGATAGCAAAGGAGTCTACCAGTGATGTCTACAAACCCTAAGGTTCCGACAAAAGGACTCTAGACCTTAGTCCTAGAGCAATGAGTTGGATTCGATGGGAAATTATCTACTGGAAGGAAGGCATTAAGGCATCCCACATAAGTCCAGCGCGAGTGTAATTCGCAGGCCAATATTTGGAAGGAATCAAATGAAGAAAAGTGAAGTAACCAACCCGAAGTACATTTCTGCTAGGCACAAAATGTATCTACCACATGGAAAAAACCCTCTGAACCAAACAATAATGAAATTTGACAAAGAGGCGAGATATCCACCAATAGGGTCAAATGGAAATAAAGGTACTGCATGAATCCCAAGTGTGATAATGTAAGATGAAGTTGAACACAAGGGAAACCACTCAGTCAAAGACCCATGATGTTGATCAAATGTTGAGCACAAGGTCACCTATCAATTATGTAAATAGGGCTAGGGTGTAGCTCTAGGTTTTCTCTAAGAGAAATATGTCAAAGTCGATAAGAGACAAACCCATTGGTAAGAAGTCAATGGAGACATTCTCAAACCAACATGAGAAAAGGACCAAATAGATGATGTGATAGAACAAGAGTCGAATAAATCAGGATGAATGACTAAAAAATGAGTCAAGAGACACCGCAGAAAGGCTCACTCAGGTTAACTTCCCTTGAACAAAAGCACGACTCATTTTGACTATGGCGGGAAATAATAACTTTGTATAAGTTTATCATGTGGGAGAGAAAACCTTGCATATGATTGGAAGAGATAACCAATTGGGGGAGTACTGATTCAATAAAAAGGTTATGGCTTCTCCTAAGTAAAAAACTAAAACCATCCAAAATGGAGAAAAGAATTAGCTTTTTTGTGCTTTGTTCAAGGCCGACACAACTGACTCTTTAGCTACCATCAAATATGGAAGTAATGTCCCGTTCCTAATCTTTTTATAATATTTTAATTTTTTGTCTTTTTTATATTTCAAAGCCTGAAAAGGAATAAAAGAATGGCTATAGTACAATGGATAGAACGAGTGTCGGTAAAAATATGCACTAGTTCCTGGGATAAGAACAATCCTATTCTCAATGCAAGGTGGGGAAAACTGGTAAGTGACACTCAGAAGAATGTTCCATCGATGGGTAAAGGTGTAAATTTGTGAAGGCTAAGTGATTGCATGGTTAAGTTTGCAGAAATACATGGTCAAAATATGGATTAAACATGAGTCCAAATGAAGCGGGCTAAATGAAAAGATAAAAAAAGGGTCAATATGCAATGAAGAAATAAAACTCAACAATGAAATGCAAACCAGGTATATGGCGAGAATAAAAATAGCAAAGAAGAAGAAGAATGAAGCTTCAATGCATAAGTCATGACGATACTAAAGAGGACTCCCGAGCCTATACAAATTGCAGCATGGGAAAAAAATGCTAAGGAGGAACTAACTGGGAAGCCCATGTAAAGGATGCCTCTACCATCATATCATGATTTAAAAATCAACAAGTCAAGTTCGTAAAATAGTCATAGTATGATGGGGTCGACCATATGGCAATATTTCAAAATGGAGTCTAGTATGCATAAGTGCAATGGAAAGTAAATTCCCTAACCTATATTCCATTTCATAATCACATCCCTGCCATGACAGGTCAGCGGTCATGGATCTGAAGAAAAAATTGGAAATATCTCAAAATCACCCAAATGAACCTGAAAAAACTTTTCCCAACACTTACAAGCCAAAAGGTTAAACATTCATGAACAAATTCAAAAAATAAACACAAATGAAATTTGCCATTTTCTTTTGAATTCTAGGCATAAATAGCCCTTTTGGACTCACATTTGGTCATTTTTGCTGTGAAGAAATTGAGAAAGTGTTCTGGAGCAAAAAATCCCTTTCTTGCAAACAAAGCAATCATCCACCGAATAGATCCAAATCAGTCAGGTAAGCCTCATACTCAGCATCAATTTTGTTATCATTTCAATCAATTTTTTGGATTTTTCACCATAGAAATATATGTTTTTTTTTCTGAAACCATCTGTGTATACGCAGGTTCGTCATGAGGAACTCACGTATAGACACAACTGTGTCCGAATGAAGTCGCGTATGCGTAGAGCGGAATTTTAAAATGGATTTCTATTTGGTTAATGGATGAAATGATTCAGGATAAAAATTAGCTAGAGGGAAAGAGAACATAGTACCATTGATAATGAGGTTATGTAGGACTAGGTATCCTTGGATATCCTTCAGGGATGAAAATTATTAAAATTATTCAAAATTATGAATATGAAAACTAACACACGAATTGTCGATATGTTAGTAAATTATTGGCATCTGGATGAATATTGCTTCATGATAGATCAAATTCCACTAACAATTGAAGTGGAAGACATCTATTTCATAACTGGACTCTCTCGAAGAGGGGAACCAATTAATTTGCAGGGTAAGCCCACATGAGGGCTTGATGTTGATTACTATATTCAGGTTTACTGTGTTGAGGGCACTAAGAAGGTGGGGACACATATCCCAACTAGAGATGGGCGAGATCTACACATGAAGATCCTTCTTTTCACCATTGTGAGGGTAGCAAGATCAACATCCTTACACCAGGCTTCACGAGGAAGCGTGAGTTTGGCAGTGGATTTCTTGACCACACTATATGATTGGTGCATAGCCTTATTAGAAAATCTCAAGAAACAATTGAATTCTATCCAGCACAGAAAAACAAAGCATTTTGGCTATGGTACCATTCTCTCTACATTCTTCTTTCAGAGAGTTCCACGACTTCCTCCCAAGATCATCTCTACCATCATTAGCCCTTGTGATCGACGGATGCCTATATGGGAAGACTTGATGAAGAGATTGGGTGGTTGTGAGGTCCCCTGGACTACGTGGGATGATGAGTTTTTCCTGTGGTGGGAAGAACAAGTAATATTAGTAGAGAAATATCTCTATGCTGGGACGGATTTTAGAGTAGACCCATATGTGGTTCTTCCACCTCGTGCAGCATGGGGGGCGATTTGTGAGATCTCACAATGATTTTTGGTTATATGATTTTTATAGAAATGAAAAATGTTTTTGTTAGGACAATATGACTTACAAATTTTTATGATCATGATGCAAACATGGGACCAGTGAGACCTAAGGGTTTCCCTAGGCATAGGCACCGTAGAAGAGAGGCCGATGATGTTGTAGAAGTCCCGGGGAGAACCCTCCATGCTATTCAGAGGAATTTGGAGAGTTTGACTCGCCAAGTTCATGTGGAGGCAATAGAGGATCTCCTAGAGGCTGTCTAGAGACGAGTGGTTGGAGTACCACGTGACTAGGTGCAGTTGTTTTGTCATCCAGCTATGGCTATAGTGTTCTTCTGGAACACTTATCCTTGGAAGGGCCCTCAGGGATAGATTTTATTCGATCGGATGAGTGTAATATTTTTTGATGATGGACATAATCAGGCATAAGCCCTAATTTTGTAGGACATGATGGTCCAATTTTTGTATATTTTGAACAGAGTCTGATCTATATATATATATATAGTGATTTTATATTATGTGGTTGTCCGAAATGTACAATGATGAATGATTTTTTTGATATTTTTTAAAGTATTGAATGATTAATATGAATCAAATGCTTGATTAGCTAATGATTCTGCTAACCAATTATCTGAATGAGGAATGTGAATGAATGTAACATATTGAAATGAATTTTGTAACAAATGCACTCTCAGAAATCATCAATGCAAAAATGGATCTCTGACACAATTGGTGTTATTTAATTGTGAAACCACTAGTTGTGAATCTAGGTATACTACTAACGAATCAACACCAAGAGATATTGGCTCCAAGATTAGGTTGACCACTATAGTGTACTCTATGACATTGTTTGAAGTAGGACCAATGTATACACCCCCTGAGATTAACAATTGACTGGATGGATAGTGAATTACACAAGCCGCGGAAGAAATATTCCAGGTATGTCTACTAGCACCATAGGCAAAGCCAAAATGACTCATATAATCCAAAAACACCTGCCAAAGCAAATCAAAATCATCAAAGTCACATCAAAAATCGATAAACATAAATGTACAAAAATACAATATATACAACAAATCAAATGCTAGGTGGAAGCCTAGATATAATACTTCTTCAGATAGAGCCCCTTTCTGGGCTTTGCTAGATCGTTTCCATCGAAATCAACCTAGGCATAAGCTCCTTTTCTCTTGACCTTTTTAATAATAAAAGGGCCATACCACATGGATTTGAATTTTCATGCCGCCCAGGTATCCTTGTCTTGGGCATAAACCAAAACAAGGTCACCCTCAGAGAAAACCCTACGTTTGACTGCCTTATCATACTGAACCTTCACTCATTTCTTATGAGCCTCATTCATCGTAGATGTTTCTCGATGCTTCTCATCGAGATGTTCTATACGGACAAGGCGTTCTTTGAGACTTGAAGTGTCGAGAAGAATATCAACATCCAGCTTAAGGGAAGGAATTTTGCATTCAACATGAAATATAGATTGTAGCCCTTAAACTAGTTGAAACAGAGTGAATCTAGTTGTAGTCTTCACAAACATATAGTATGCCCAAAGTGCAGGATATAACATGACGTGCCAATTGGATCTGGATTTATCAATTTTCCATTGAAGGATAATCTTCAAGGACTTGTTTACGGCTTCAACCTACCCATTGGCATGAGGAAAATATAGAGATAAATTCTCCTGCCAAAAGCCAAATTTGAAAGCCAATTCAACCATTATACTATTCTGAAAATGAGTGCCATGGTTAGTGACAATATTGTTGGGGATACAAAAGAAAGAAATGACTTGGTTGAACACAAACAGGGTTGTTGTCTCACCACCATTCACAAAAGTAGTCGTAGCATCAGCCCACTTTGTAAAGTAGTCTACTGCTATAATAATTTTCTTATGACCCTTTTCCGAAGGTGATTTACAAGTAGTATAAGAAATACCCCACTTTGTGAACAGACCGACAGTGACAAAAGGAAAGAGTGGAGCTGGATGAGTGCGCATATTTCGAGTATAGACTTGACAAGGATGACACTTTTTTATCGCCTCAACACAATATTTGAAAATTGAGGGCCAAAAGTATCCTACACACAAGATATTTTGGGTTGTAGCAAGCCTAGATAAATGACCACCATAATCTCCACTGTGTCAATCATTCAGCACAACCTCATATTCTTCGAGATTCAAGAAAATTCTAAGGGTCAAATCGACCCCGCGATGATATAGAGTGTCACCGATAATAAGATAAATTTTAGCTAAGTGACACAACTTTTAACGCTCGTCTTTAGAAATAGCTAGGGGAAAATTTGCAGTTTGGAGATAAACAATGAGATCGCCATATCAAGGATCCCATGAAGAAATGAGGAAAGGATGTTCATCAAGGAACATCTCTTCATAAACACTCTCTTCTCCACAGGGAAACTCATAGATCAACTTCGCAAATACCAAATATTTCTTAGATTTGGAAGAAAGGGATTCGAGATCAAACTCTTGCAAAATGAAAATCCATCGATTGTATTCCCCCCCAATCAATCGCCTACTGAGAACAAATTTAAATGGATTAACTGCTGCCAAAACATAAGTTTTACGAAGAAGGATATAATGCCTAAGCTGCTGGACATCATGGACAACTGCCAAAGCTAATTTCTCAATTGGAGAATACCAGAGTTAAGGAACAACCAAGCCTCAACTAAGGTAGTAAACAACATGCTCGAAAAGGGCATCATCGTCCTTAACCTGAACCATATCAATAGTAGATTTTGTTGCAGTGAGATACAAAAGGAAGTCTCTACTATAATCAGGTGGACTCAGTAATGGAGCAGAGGTCAATGCCTTTTTCAAAGCATCGAACGAGCATTGAGAAAATTCATCTCAAAATAATGGAACTCCTTTCTTTAACCTCATAAATCCTTTTTGTACCTCATCATAATTAACAATAAATATCCATAAGAAATTCGCTTTGCATTGTAGACTTTGAATCTGATGAATTGAAGAGGGGGGAGGGAACCAAAGTATTGCCTCAACCTTGAAGGGATCTACCTGAATCCCTTCTGTAGACATGAATAATCCCAATAACCGATCGGATATGACGATGAAACACATTTATTAGGGTTCAACCGGATTTTATCATAATAACACCATTCAAAAACTTGTCGAAGGTGTGAAGGATGATCAAATATCTTTCGAGAATGAGCAGCTAAATCATCCAAATATGTTTCGATAATATTCTTGATGTCGTGGAAGGCATAGGACATAGCCTGCTAGAAAGTAGCTCCAGCATTTTTAAGGCCAAAAGGCATCTTTTTGTAAGCAAATATACCCCAGGGGAAAATAAAAGTATTCTTATGCTGATCTTCACGACGCATAGTGATCTAATTGTATCCCGAAAAACCGTCCATGAAGGAAAAAATCTCATTCCTGACACACTCATCAATAATATGATCAATAAATGGTGTGGGGTAATTGTCTTTAGGACATGCCTGATTCAAATCCCCGAAATCAATGAAAACTTAGATCGTTCCCACTTTCTTGTCTACAGGAACTGGATTCGAAACCCACTCAGTTAATGGAATGGGGTATATGAAACCTGCCTTTAGCATCTTCTCAACCTCGACTTTGATAGCTACAGCCTTCCTAGGGTTGATCGGACAAAGCTTCTATCGTATAGGCTTAGCACTTTTGTAAGTCTTGATCTCATGCTAGACTATATATGGATCTATACAAGGAATTTCCTCATAAGACCAAGCAAACACAACTCGAAATTCTCGAAAGAGATCAGTGTAAGTCTAAATATCTTAAGGGGAACGTTCATCTCCAATGAATACATTCTCAATAGCGTTGGGATCTCTGAAGCTGTTCACCGTGGTAGTAGTAGAAATGACAGCCATGTTCCCTTTAGAAAAAACCTGTGCTAGTGCTAAGGGGTTCAACACTGGGTGAACAAGATGAGAATATTGAACGCTAGACAAACTTGTTTCAACTTCTCACAAGTTTGGTAGATAATAAGATCGATGATGCAAGTCACCCCACAATATTTCGAAACCAATAATTGCTTCAAGGATGACCTCTTCATATGGAAGAGTGGTATCAAGGAAATCATGAGAAGAAGATGAAATAAGAGTTGAAGACAGACCCACATCTCCATCCAACTCCTCTGGTGAAAGAGAAACGAGAGTTGAGTCTGCAGAGTCAACAATAGATTGATGGAAAATCTCAGTTGTAGACATAGGAAACGCCATTCCACCCACTTGACCTTCCTCTAATGTGAAGGTAGGAGAAGGGAAAGTCCAAGGGTATGAAAAATAATGAGTTCGAAAGACCTCTCTTCGAGTAGGAACCCTGGATAATGATATCGCATGAATTTGAACCGAAGGAGGTGGATGATCAAAAGTACCCATCAACGATGTGTACATTCCAACCCCTAAATTCTCAACAGATTGCTTGGAATCATTCATCAAGGGTACAAATTGCTTGGAATAAGAGTAGTTGAAGGGACAAGTGAAGGAGATACGATAGCCTTCTAACATGAGATATACATCACACACATGGAAGCACGCTCATCAACTACTGTTCAAAAGATATTGATATTATGATATGTAGACTTAATCTGAAAAACCATATGATGAGGAAATTTGTTCTTAAAATTCGACATGTCAAATGTGATCATAAGATAATTTTTTGGATCAACAACCCCAATGGTAGTGAGAAATGCACTCCTTTGTGTTGGGCACGATTGGAGTACCTCTAACACAGACATGGCACAAAGAGTATGAGCCAGATCTTCTATAATCGAGTAGTTCTCTGCAGCCTTGGCATTAGGATTAATCATCGTATGCTTTGTAGACCCTTTCGGCAGCTCAACTACAAGGCTCTCGATATGGAGTGGCTCATAATTACTAGGACCACCTTTAGCTTTTGAAGACTCAGCTTCACCATAATCACGAGATATCATAGCAATATCACCATTAGCACTCATCATATATACATTTGATGAATTTTCCCCTTCCTGGTTTCCCGCTGCGGGAGCTCCAGTATTCTC
Organism: Pinus albicaulis; assembly: GCA_034641835.2. Lineage (NCBI taxonomy): Eukaryota > Viridiplantae > Streptophyta > Pinopsida > Pinales > Pinaceae > Pinus > Pinus albicaulis. The sequence continues at coordinate 42,811,354 of CM076580.1, forward strand.
ATTCGTGCCAGCATGCAACTACTGCCCTTGGGGAAAAGGGTTTGTCAGTACAGCCTAGGAACAAGAAGAACCTTGCTAAGCTAGCAAGTGATGAGCATCCTGAATTTTCAGATAGATGTGAGTAAGATGGTCTCCAGTGCATAACTTGCATGAAAACTTAACCTTCTTCTTATTTTCCCTCTTACCCTCTCCAACACTGTTGTTGGATCTGTTGGCATTTCCCTTCCCATTCTTGTATTTCTTTTTATTATTTCTTCCCTTCTTCTTCCCATCGGATTGTTGATTTCCTTTGGGGTTAGAAGCCTGAACATCATTAATAGTCAAGGGTTGAGAAGGAGTCGAAACCCACAACATAGCCTTACTAGAAGGAGCATATTATATAGACAACTACTTCAATTGATTTAGCAGGTTAGTCGTACCACTATTAATCGTGCCGATAAGTCCGTAAGCATGAGGACCTGGCTTCATTTTTGCTAAATCTAGCTTGGAATGAGGAGCATCCAAAAAAATATTATTAAACACCCCCGACTGAAAATAGATCAGTTCTAATTGATGAGCCTTAAATATAGCCTGCTCCTCATAAAATACCCCTAAAAGGGATACATCATTTGATATTTCTGGCTGCAAGGATTTAGAAAATTATTTGATAAGGAACTCATTCAGAATTTGGGCTTTAATGAGCCTCTTCCTTCTCCTCCATTCCTGAATATGATAAGAAATGTGAGTTACCTTGTCCTACTTGAAATTTACCAAGAGATTAGTCCCAGTTTCATAAAGGATAGAAAACTGGAAATGGTTCAGAAACATAGTAGCCATCTCACCAAAAGTAGCAAAATTTCCACCTGTCAGCTCAATGTACCATTTTGCAGCGTTCCTAGTTATATTTGGTTGAAATAGCCTCAACCTAATCGAATCATCGATAAGGGAGTTCGACGAACACAATAAGTTGAAATTGGTAACATGGTAATCTAGATCCTCACTGATCTTCCCTTCAAATTTTGGAATGTTTGAGGGAAGTTTAGTAGGGACCAAAGTCCAACCCAGACTATATCTAATCGAATCATTCGTAGATTTCGATATATCTGGAAAGTTTAAAGTTGCGAGGAAAGGTAAGCACAGAGGATCTTGTGAATTCCATCCCCCATATTAATTCTCAAGCTCTATAGTACCACTAGTACTAGGACGACCCGTAGAAACAACAACCCCAGATGGAGGATCACTCTCCGTTGCGTTTGAAACTATTGGATGAAAACCACCCACTGAATTACTCCTACGCCTCCTTGAAAAGGGCTCGGTACTCGAAGGAGAAATCCCACTAAGCCTCCTTGATCAATGAGGTGATCAGTCAACCAATTTTAATAATTATGAGATTAATTAGACTCAAAAAATTAAGAAGCTATGGAAATATAGGAGAAAAGAGAACACTCTATCAAAAGTCCCTAAGATACAAAAATGATGCACCCTTCAGGTATTTCTGCTCCTGGTGATTACGACTGAACACCAAAATAAAAGAAAGCGAATAAAAGGACCTTTCGAAAATATTGTAGGTAATTATGCCTCGGGACTACTAGCAATGCTAATAGAAATAGTTATGCTGGCCTCCTAACAAAACCATTTTCAATTTCAAGTACCCGACCTTCACAAGCGAACCCTCCAGAAGTACTAATGAAATTGATACAAAGCCTGGCTTAGGTACCATGGGTATCCCCCCCCCGCAGTCACCTATGTGGTCCCTAGGAAAGGCAACTAAGGGCACCAATTCGTACCAACAGCTGGGTGGAATGGTCTTAGGTCAAGATTCAACAAATAGGAGAGGGGGTATCTCTCTTCTCTACCTTCACTATCCCTCGTGCTTAACTCTCTGGAGGTAGAGCTTTCCCGGTTCACTTAACTTAATTGGATTTCACTCATTAATCAAATTTCTATGTTAACTCTCCACTCACCTATTCCAAGGCCCTATGACCTTGACTATTTGGTGTATAATTAATGAAAAAACAAAAAATTCTAGTTCATTTTAGTTAATCAATTGATTTTAAGTGGCTATTACTTAAGTCACGGGTAGATGGAGATGAAACTTATGATGTTTTTGAACACAAAATAAGTCAATAGAAAACCTACTACATGAAGACGCAATTTTTTCCTTTGGATGAAAAGAGCTTTCTAATTGGGTTCTACGAAGCTATTAATAAACAAAAACGTGTTTTTTCTTTTCAATTATCACTCTTCGCACACTTCAAAAAACTATCCAAAAGATTAAAATGCTCAACAATGAAACTAATGCAAAGACTACCAAAGATATGCAAATCCTAGGACTACTCACAAAGGAAGTAAAAGAAATTTTCTACGTAATATTGGTTCGATCACTTTGACAGACAAGCAAAGACAAGTCCCAATAGGAGCTACTTTGCATACAAAAATGTCAAAACAAACATGATATTAAAGAGATAGAAATCCAAAAAAGGACTCCTTTTGAAACCAAGCAAATGAACCGAAAACGAGAAAATAGAAAATTTCTTCAAAATGGATGAAAACTGTGAAAGTAAAACCAAATAAAAAGAAACGGAAAACAAATATTTTTTTTTTGGCTTTTCACTTTAAGAAAACAAGAAAATTTCAATGAGACAAGCACAAAACTACCAAAGGTCCAGAATCAAGAAAATGAGCCAACAAGGAAAATACACATTCACAAGAAAACTATGGCACTTTCGTAGCAGGACTCAAACGAACAAGAAGAAGTAACCAAATCATGAAATTGATGCAGAAGTAACTTCAAGGTTCACTAGAAAGCTAATCCCAACAAACAAGAAAACCAAGAATATGAAGAAGGCAAAAACCAAAAAGTGAAGCAATGCATAAGGAAAACACGAGAAAATAGATAATGGCTCATTGTTCTTAATAGTCAAAACAACCAAAAACTTCAGAGAGAAGCCTTGGTGCTACAGCTGCAATTGAGACTTCACCAAAGAGGCAAAACCCTAGAATTATTAGGTCTTCACTTGGAAAGAGAGGAACTGACATACAACCACAAGAATCATAGTGCAGACACCTAAGATGTTAAGTCCCTATATTAATAGTGTAGACCCTTATTATGTTAGTGTAGCCCCCCTTATTGTTATTTTTGTACCCCTGTAACCCCCATATTGTTATTATTGTGCCCTCACATTATTATTGTTAGGTCGGCTAGGGTTACATTGTGGCCCCATGGACTCCTATATATAGAAAGGAGGTTTTGTCATTTGTAGCATCCAAGAATTTTTCATTCATGCAATTTATTAGAGGTTTCCCCCTCAAAGTGGTTTATTTCTAAGGCATTGATACCTCTTTTCTTCTATTTTTGGAGTTGGTTTCCCAACATTTGGTATTAGAGCCTTTGGATTCTAGGGTTTCGTTGCTCCCAATAGGTCATCGTGGAATTTTCGCTATAACTTTTTCTCTATGAAGGTTCAGAAGCTGAAATTTTTAGAGTGCGAAGAAGAAATCTGGAGGAACATCTTCACAAAATTTCAGAGCTTGGTTCGCAATATTTTTGGAGATATTATTTGTGGAAGTTAGGGATTTTTGTAGGCGCCTGAATTTCACTTAAAAAGGTCATTGCAGAATTTTTTCTATAACTTTTTTTCTATGAAGTTTCAGAAGCTAAAATTTTTAGAGTGTGAAGCTAAAATCTTGAGGAAAATCATCGCAAAATTTCAGAGCTTGGTTCACAACATTTTCGGAGATATGATCTGTGGAAGTTAGGCCCCCAAATTTCATCTCAAAGCGGTGATCGTGGGAGACTATTTATAACTCTCTCTCTAAGCATCGGATTTGAATTCTATAAAAAGTGACTGGAAGTGCAAGGACTATAGTTTCCTTCATATACATTTCATAGCCAAAGGATGAAATAGTGACATGTGGCAATTCGTACAATTTTTCTTTACTGAACTAGTCCATAATTAGGTCATTGTGGGAGATTGGACATACTTTTCCTTGAAGAATCCAAATCAAGTCAGACCTGTGGCATTTGAAATAAGCTTCATAGGACTACTACATGGCCTAATTTCAAATACTGAGGATCTGAAAGTATAGAGATAATTCAATTTCAATATCGAGTTCCTCAAAAGCAAGTAAAAGGTGTGTATTTTTTTTTTCCTGAATCGCATAATTCTTGTTTGAAGAATCAAGTTGAATTGATTCCAAAAGCATATTGTAGAATAGATATTAGTATTGGATTCTAAAATGGCCCCTATAAATAATTCAACACCCATTAAGCCTTTAGAAGGCTCTACTATGACTCATGAAGATGAAGAATGACAACATGACATATCAAAATTACAAGAGCAAGTGCAACAAATTTTGCTCTCGCAAAGAGCAACAAAAAATGACATGGAAGTTTTGAAGAAATGCGTGGAAATGAATATGGATGGTTTGAAAACAGGTGTGGAATGTATGATGGATGGTTCGCAGAATGGCATGGAAGCTAAGGATGATGGCATGGAAGTTGTCATGGAATCTAAGATGGATGACATGGAAGCTAAGATGGAGAACATGAAGAATGATCTAAAAGTAGACATGGAAGGTTTGACAAATTTGATACAAGAAATGTTTCCTAATGGTGAAAATATATTAGGGGAAACTCATGATGAGAAGAAAATAAATTTTAATCGTGATTTCATAAACTCTAAAGTTGGAGGGAAGAACCACCATATTCCAAAAATGGATATGAGGAAGTTTGATGGAAATGATCTTGTAACATGGATACTACATATGAAGCAATATTTTGATCTCAATAATGTCCAAAACACACAAAAGGTATGCATTGCAACTTTACATTTAGAACAAAATACATTTGTATGGTATCGATGGCTTTTCTCCTGTAAAAAAAGTGTCACTTGGTCAATTTTTAAGGAGGAAATGATAGCACATTAAGAGGATACAAAGAGCAACACTTTTTTTAGCCAATTGATAAATCTCAAGAAAAAGTGTTCAGTGGGGGAGCACATTGAGGACTTCCAAAAATTGAATATAAGGGTAGTTGATATTTCAGAGGAACACAGGATTGATCTCTTCATAGGTACTTTAAAGGATAACATACAACATGAAGTTCGCGTTTTGGAACCTAATTCATTGGAGAAGGCATTCATGTTGGCAAAAAAAATTGAATGTAAAATTATGGCAACAAGGAAGAAATTTCCACGACCTACAAGGTTGACACCACAACAATTGGAAGAAAAAATAGCAAAATGGTTTTACTACAGTTGTGATAGAAAATACACTAAAGTTCATAAGTGTGCCGAGAAGAAATTATTTTACATAGATTGTGAAGAGGAACAAGAAAATGAACAAGAAGAGGATATACACCAGGAACCAGCCCTATAAGAGGAAGAAATGTGTCTGACTGTATCTTGTAATGCATTGGCAAGAATTACCACTCCTCAAACTCTCAAGATAGAAGGACATATCAAGAAGAAAAAGGTAATAGTGTTGATTGATTGAGGTAGTACCCAATATTTTATTCATTGTAAGGTAGCCAAGGAATTGAATTGTTTCCTATACCCAGCACCAAAATGTCAAGTGATGGTTGCAAATGGAGGAACTATAAATTTCTATAGAAAATTCCATAATATCAAGCTAACCATGGGGGAATATGTATTTAATAGTCCAATGCTTTCCATTCCTATGGGAGGTGCTGATGTTGTACTAGGAGTACAATGGTTACGATCTTTGGGGACGGTAGCTTTTAGTTTTCAAGAAATTTTCTTCAAATTTTTTTCAGAAGGAAAGGAAGTCAAATTAAGGGGTATTGCAGGGAAGCCAAGAAAGATAGTAAGCTCTAATGTCATGAAAAAGCTTCTAAAGAAAGAACAACCAGGTGTAATTTCACAATTATGCTCACTAGAAGTTCCAACATCAAAATAATCTATTTTTGCAGATCTCAAAAAAGTCTTGGATAATCATTCCAGGGAGTTTGAAACTCCCAAAGGACTCCCACCTATTTTTGATCATGATTATGCTATTTATTTGATTCCAGGAAGTGTTCCTCCAAACATCAGACCTTATAGATATCCTTATGTCCAAAAGAGAAAAATTGAACGTATGATTGCAGAAATGTTAGAGGCTGGTATAATTCAACCTAGTCAAAGTTCTTTCTCTGATCCTATAGTATTGGTACACAAAAGGATGGATCATGGTGCATGTGTCCAGATTATAGGGGGGTCAATAAGCTCACGATTAAAGATAAATTTCCCATTCCTGTGATTGATGAATAATTGGATGAATTACATGGAGCAATTTATTTTACCAAGTTGGATCTTCGTTCAGGATATCATCAAATTAGAATGAAGACTGAAGATATTCCGGAAACAACATTTCGAACTCATGAGGGTTATTATGATTTTTTGGTCATGCCTTTTGGCCTTACCAATGCACCTTCTACATTTCAAGGGTTGATGAATTCCATTTTCAAACCCTTCCTTAGAAAAATTGTGCTAGTATTTTTTGATGATATACTAATCTACAGCAGGTCTTGGAAGGATCTTGTTCAACATGTTGACAGGGTGCTCAAACTATTGCAGGAGAAGAAATTATATGCAAAGGCATCCAAATTTTTCTTTGGAGTACAAGAGGTGGAATATCTGGGTCATATTGTATCTCATGAGGGTGTTAAGGTAGACCCTAACAAAATTAAAGCCATTAAGGAATGGAATGTCCCCACAACCATGAGTAAGTTGCGAGGATTTCTAGGGTTAACAGGGTATTATCGCAAGTTTGTTAAGAATTATGGGAGAATAGCAGCACCTCTAACAACATTATTGAAGAAAGATGCATTTTCATGGACTCTTGAAGCAACTAAGGCCTTTGAACATATTAAAGAGGCAATGTGCCTAGCACCTGTCTTAGCTATGCCGTACTTCACCACAAAACCTTTATTGTGGAATGTGATGCCTCAGGAAATGGAATTGGTGTTGTTTTAATGCAAGAAGGAAGACCCATTACTTTTGAAAGTTGTCCAATCAAAGGAAAGTTTTATATAAAGCTATTTATGAGAAGGAAATGTTAGCAATACTTCATGCACTAAATAAATGGCAACCTTACCTAATGGGAAGACACTTCAAGGTAAAAACTGATCATGATAGTCTTAAACACATTTTGGAACAAAGACTATCTTCAGAAGAGTAGCAAAATGGGTCACAAAGATGTTGGGTTATGACTTTGAAATAATATACAGAAAAGGGAAGCTAAATGTTGTTGCAGATGCACTCTCAAGAAAGAATGAAGAGGTGGAAGCATTGCTTTGTGCCATTTCTATTATCCAACCAGATTGGATAATCAAAGCAAGAGATAAATGGAAGAAGGACGAAGAAGTGTGGACACTCATTCAAAATTTGAAACAAGATCCTAGTACATCTGATACATTTAGTTGGAAAAATGATTCCTTATGGTACAATGATCGCTTATATATTTGCAAGAATTCCCAAATAAAACAAAAGATTCTTTTGGAATTGCACATTTCTCCTTTAGGAGGACACTCGGAATTTTTAAAAACTTACCATAGGGTGAAGAAATAATTTTTTTGGGATGGCCTTAAATCTGATATTCAAAATTTTGTGGCGGAATGTTTGGTTTGCTAGAAAAATAAAGTTGAGACAATCAAGACCCCGGATCTTCTACAACCTTTATCCATTCCAAGTCAACGTTAGGAGGAGATTTCAATGGATTTTATCATAGGTTTACCTAAGTCTGAAGGAAGGAGTGTCATCATGGTGGTAGTTGATAGACTTACCAAGTATGCACACTTTTTTGCATTATATCATCCATTTAAAGCAAGTACAATTGCTACTGCATTTATTGAAACAATTCAAAAGCTACATGGAAACCCGAAGATTATTGTAAGTGACAGAGATCCCATTTTTATCAGAAATTTTTGGACGGAGTTATTTTCTTGTTTGGGTACTCAACTAGCTCATAGCTCCTCTTATCATCCTCAATCTGATGGTCAAATAGAGACAGTGAATAAATTTTTGGAAGGATATCTTCGTTGTTTTGTATCTGATAGGCAAGCACAATGGGTTAAGTGGTTACCTCTCGCTGAATGGTGGTATAACACTTCCTTCCATTCTGTAGCAAAAATGACCCCATTTATGGCACTTTATGGATATCATACACCGTCCATCACATCTTCTTTAAGGGAAAATTCTAGGGTTCAAGCAGTGGAGGATCACATCGAGCATCAACAAGAAGTTCTCCAACTCTTAAAGGATAACCTAAATTTGGCACAAAATCGATTGAAACAACAGGCATATCAACATCACAGTGAGAGAAGTTTTGATGTGGGAGATTGGGTATTTTTAAGGCTACAACCATACAAACAAATGTCCCTCAACCAAGCTAAGAAGGATAATAAATTATCACCAAAGTACTATGGTCCTTACAAGGTGTTGCAAAAGATTGGTACTATGGCATACAAATTGGAGCTTCCTCGCTTCTTCACGAGTGCATCTAGTTTTCCATGTTTCATGCTTAAAGAAGGTTAAGGTGTGAAACTATTCCGCATCAAAAATATTTCCAAATAACTTGACGAGGAAGGAAAATCATATTGGAACCTCGAAGTAGTCACTTTAAAACAAGAACTCGACAAACATGAAATCGATCAATGAAATCAATCAATTTTACAGTATCTCATCAAGTGGAAGAACTTACCCACTCAAGGTTCCACATGGGACGATGATTATTTTATACAAAAGCATCCAGAGCTACTCAAGCATTGAGGACAACACTTTTTTGAAGGAGAGGGGCATGTTAGGTCCCTATATTACTAGTGTAGTCCCTTATTGTTGTAGTGTAGCCCCCTTATTGTTATTGTTGTACCCCTGTAGTCCCCATATTGTTATTATTGTGCCCTTACATTGTTATTGTTAGGTCGGCTAGGATTACATTGTGGCCCACTAGGATTACATTATGGCCTCATGGACTCCAATATATAGAAAGGAGGTTTTGTAATTTGTATCATCCAAGAATTTTTCATTCATGTAATGTATTGGAGGTTGCCCCCTCGAAGTGGCTTATTTCTAACTCATTGATATCTCTTTTCTTCTATTTTTGGAGATGGTTTCCCAACATAAGAGGTTCCATATTTATGACCAGCCACAAAAAAAAAAGGCTTACAGGGCTTCAAAATTCAAATTTTCAAAATTTACTGGGCATACACGGATCCGATGTGTGTAACACACATGTATACATGACTGTACCAAAAGAAACACACATATAAATGGTTTATTTTGGAAGAAATAATAGGTATACGTGACACTATACAAGCGAAGTAGCATATAGAAAATGAAATAAGGGAAAAAGAAAACCTCGGGCTTGATCTAGAAGATCAAGAATTCTCCCTAGATGGGAAAAGAACCTACTAGACTGAAAAAGTGATTAAACTGTCAGGGAACCCACAAGATAGATAAAAACAACCCAAAACTAGGAATTACACAAATGTAATCCCCAACAGATTCGCCAGTTCTACTAGAGGAACAACTACCCTAACGTATAGGTTGAGGGACCTAACAGAGCCGATGGCATATCATCACAAGAAGCACTATAACTATCGGTTTTTATTCCTGAACTATAAAATTTAGGATAAACGATCTTACCCATTTTTCCTTCGTTTGAGCTCGATCCCGCAGGGTGCAAACCCTCTGCTACTCCTCGTGCTCGAGAACCTACAAATCAATCAAGACAAAGCACACAATCTAGTTGCAAAACATATATTTCCTAGATGTCAACATGTTAGCATATGTAATCTCATAAAAATAACATGAAATAAACCATTCAAGCTCATTCAACATGTATAGGAGACATATAAAAAATAGACTTTAGGAGCAAGGTAGTACTTATTTTATTTATAATATGTAAAGAGAATGTGGAGAAATCACCTAGGACCTACCACGACCTCGAGTGAAACCGTCCTATGGATCCGTCTAGCCCTAACCTCACAAAGATTCTTCCATAAATGGTGCACAAAGGATGTCACATAAAGTGGGGGTGATCATCACAAGGAAACAAGGGTTTCCTGAACTTGGGAAGTGTAGGAGGCATAGGGAAATATCAGACTTGATCAGGGCTATAAGAGGCTATAATATCAATAGAATTCTCTCTCCCCTCCCTTAGGTCATTCCCTTGAGGTGTATTTATACTTCCTCAAATTAGTTTTTTCAGTTGGGAAACAGTTAGGCCACAGGCTGGGGTAGTTAAGTTATAGGAAGAACCCATAAACCCCATGTCTTTAATATGATTTTTATATATTTTTTAATATTTTAAATAGCATACACAGGCCAGCTATGGATGGACTCGTGTCTGCATGCAAAAAAAGTTGGGCAAAGTCGCGTATGGATTTCAAAATATTTCTCTTTTAAGAAGTGTGATCAAGCCTCAATGGAAGGGCTACCCAAGGCCAATGCATAAGTCATCAAGCATATAAAGGTGATAAATGATTCTATAACAACTATCAACAAAGTCACTATCTCACTATCCTGCATTTTTTCTTAAGAAATTAATTACCACAATCCATAATCAGTTGTACCAAAGATATACATAAAATTTAATTTTCCAGCTTTATAGTGAGATTCCTTGGGATTCTCCATAAATTTGGAAATGAAACTAATTGCATACATACCATTAGATCTAGGTATAGTAAGTTTTATTAGGATAGCTACAAGCATCTTTTACATTGCTGAATCCACAATTGTTCCATCATCCTCTTGCTTAAATTTTTTCTTGTTGGATAGATGTCTCTATTAGTTTATAGTTGTCAATCCTAAGCCTTTCTAAGGTATTGGTAGCATACTTTTGTTTATACATGAAAATCCCTGGATGAAATTGTTTTGAAATTGATTCCCAAAAATTACTTCATGAGACCAAAGTTTTTCATATCAAATTATTTTTCATGGTAGCTTTGAAATCGTGCAACATTTGACTCCTAATATATATCATGCCATCAACATAAATACATAATATAATGATTTTACCTTTATTTGATTCAATATAGAATGTTGGCTCATTACTACTCCAGGAAAACCCATTGTTGATTAAATGTGAATGTGACTATACAAAGATCTTGAAGGTTCTTCAAGAAATATAATTATTTTTTCAACTTGAACACTTTGCACTCTTGGCCCTTTACTCCACATCCTCGTGGTTGATAAAAATACACCTCATATTCTAGTTTTTCATTCAAAAAGGTTGAGTTCACGTCTGTCAGGAAAAACTAGCCATTTATTTTTAGATATTATGAGCATCACAATCTAATAAATTCCAACATTGCTATTAAAGTAAAGTTTTCACCATAGTCAATACCTAGTCACTGAGAAATACTTTCATTACTAGCCTCACCTTATATTTCTCTACCCTTTCATTCTCACACTATTTTTTCTTGTAACCAAACTTAACACCAATTCCACTTTTATCTATTGTGATATAAAGAATGTCCCACCTTCCATTCCTTTGAATAGTTTAAATCACATCATTGATAATAAAAAAAAATATCTTGATGTTAAATTTCACCACACTACTTATATAATTCCATCAATTTCCTTGTTGTCTTCTTTCTTATTGAATATATTGATTCGCTACTAGAAGAACCACTATTCCTCTCATTTCTCATTTAATTTTCTAACTATTTTTTGGAAGGATAGTTATCTTATTGTATTTGCATGTGTAACCATGTAAATGTTTCTGGAGGAACATATTATCCTAAGAATTCCACCTCTTCATCTTTTGGGAAAAAATGGATTGCTACTATCCACTGCTTCATTTTCTCGACCACTGAAATATTTTTCCACTATGGATTTCATATGTTTTCTGAACTAAAATTTCATAGTGGATGGATAATATAGTTTGTAGGTTTTTTTCTACCAACTATATCTAATTAAATTGATCTTTTCACTCATTCTCTTAATATTCCTCCTTTTCTCTTTTGGGACATGTGCGTATTAAATACAACTAAAACCTCTAAAGCAAGAGACACTTGAATTTGTTCAACTCCATGCTTATTGAGGAGCTTTATCTTTCATTTTATTTTTTGGAGACATGTTAAACACATGGGTTGAAAAAGTAAAACATTCGACCCAAAAATCACTGAATAAATTTATCAGTTTGAGTATGCCCCTTACCATTTTCATAGTGGTTGGATTATTCCTTTCAACCACTCCATTATGTTCAATTAAATCTAGTTGTGGGATTCCTTTTCATTCTCTTTTCTTTATACAAAAAGAATCAATCTCTTTTGAGTCATACTCTCCTCCATCTGATCTAAGTACTTTGACACATCTTCTAGTATTCTTTTCCGCTATCACCTTAAAATAATTAAACTTTGTGAATGTCACCAAGTTATTTTTAGAAAATAAAACCAGAGTTTCCTGTTAAAATCATCAATAGATATTAGAAAACAGAATATTCCATTTATGGCCTAAGTTTACAATGGTTCGCATAAATAGATAAAGAAAATTTTTGTATGCTCCTTGGCTCTATATGAGGCTTATAGAAAGTTGTCTCTTTGATGCTTCATAAGAATGAAACTTTCACAATTGTTTGTTCAATCATTCAATATGGGAAAATCCATTAACCATTGAATGTTATGCATAAGTTATTCAAACTCTTAAAAGGTAGGTTATCAAACCTAATATGCCAAAACTAACTTACATCTACTCTTGAAATATTTTGTGCATATGATTATGGCATTCAATGGCAACATTCTATTCATGCTCATTTAGATATTTCCAACAAGTCTTCTATTAGATGACTTATCTATGAATTTTGACATGGAGACTTTGAAGCTTAAATCATAAATAACCATTTTAACTAAACTATGTAGTAGTCAACTGACACTATGTTTAATTTTCGTTATATAAACAACATCACAAATATCTTTATTTACATTTTCTTAGTTATGACAAACATAACAATTTTCCCATGGCCTTCACCTGATAACCATCACCTTATGTAATTTTATATTGAATAGAGCTATCAATACTAGAAAATAACATCTTCTTACCTATCTTGTAATTCTTGCATCCAAAGTCTAGCAAGAAAATATCCTTTTTTTGAACTTATTGAGTTATTTTACATGATATGAATGTTGGCTTACATGCCTTTTCCTTAGTTTTGTAGACATTTTCTATAGAAATGTTTAGATATTTTTTTTTTCGTGCATTCATTTGCATAGTGTCCATACTTGTTTCATCAATAAGAGTGTACCTTACACTTATCCATCAATCTTCTTCCTCTATCCCTCTAATTTTGAGATATTTCAAGAAATCTAATTTTTTTTACTATTATTCTATATTTCCTCCTTATATTTGATTATTATCTCAGTATTTTTTACCTCGAAATATTTTTCCACTTCATCAACATCAACCAATAGATTCCTAAATGTTAAAGGAATGTTCTATGGAATCCTCTTCTATGTGGATTCTTGATTCATTGAAAAAAAGAGATTACATCATTTTTTCTACGATTAGTTTGGGAAGATATTTTAACTCCTCTATAGAAATGAAACCATATAAAATTTCAAAGGTAGAATCTCCAGATATTTTTCCACAATTTTTCAATCTTCAATCATCTATCCATGAGCTCTAATTTTATTCAGAACTCTTATCGCTCAATCCATGGACTGGTCAAAGTTCTCTCCCTTCTTCATATTCATTGTTTCAAACTCTCTCCTAAGTGTTTGAAGCTTCATATTGTTCACTTTTTCATTACCCTTATATGATATCTCCCAAATATTCAAAACATTCTTTGTGTTTCCTCTCATTATTTTTGAAAAAATTGAGTCATATACTAAACTCTAGATCCAAAACATGGAATTTTTATATATCTTCCTCTTATTTGAAAGTTGATTTTTATGGACATTATACATGGCCTATATATTTATCTTATCTAATTACACGAAGCCATTTTCTACTACCTCCCAACAAATTTATTATATCTACCATAAATTCTTCACTCTCTCAAATCGTAACTCAGTTTTTGCCAACAAAAACTAGCCCTTATTTCGATATATTACTTTTAAAGGCCATTTAAAAAAATTTTAATGCCATATTTTAAACATGCAGGTATAATTATAAAAACCAAATTCTACGGTGTGCACTACCACAAAAAAGCCAAGATGTTTCTTGTTATTATTATCTCATATCAATAACCCATGGTTATCCATGAATACAATACTATTTTCCTTATTAGAAAAAGAATCGAAGTGTATCTAGTTTATGAGTCATCCACAAATATGAAAAATCAATGGAAAAATTTATAAAATATAATTTCCCAAAATATTTTAAAAACCTTTGAATTTCACAAAATATGTATCCATAATAAATATTACACATTACTAGACAATGGCTATCCTTCCTTTTGACAAAAAAAAAGTAGCTTGAGGTGGATCAATTCTTCAACAAGATATGTGGATATGGTTGCAATTTTTAGAAAATGTCTAAAAAGGGGGATTAGAAATGTTGTGGATCTTCCCATAGCTCACTTTCAATGGCCCAGAAATGTGGTGGTTGTGCTAATGGTTCCCTCTCGGTACAAAAAAATCATTTTCTTTAGAAACAATGGTCATTTTCGTCACTCTTTCTGATATGGTTCAAACTCTCACCACATGGAAAAAATATCATTAAAATTCTTGATATACTAGCTAGTGCATCAACAATTTTATCCTACTCTAAAGTACACAAGAGGAAACACCTGGCTTTAGAGATAAATCAAAACTCCTTTCTACCATTTTTTACTTCCTTTAGTGAAATATAGGGAAAAATTAAAAGGGAATGATAACTCTCCCTTGTGATCTCTAGGAATATATTAAATAACTTTGAGAATAGTTAGAGGTTGCTTGATAACAACAACTTTGCTTAAATAAAAAACCTCACAAAAATTTAGACCTAAATTTCAAACCCTTAGATATTTTTAACTTATTTCCACTCTATCAAGAGTCCTAAACATGCTTTAATGCCATGTTAAAACTTAGAAGCAAATATAATAATGAAACTAATTGGAAGCTCATTAGGGATTGCATGTTCTTCTCAAAATTAAATAAATTTTACAATAGATGAATTCCTTTCTAGAATTTTCTATTATTGAACACTTATATATATATATATATATATATGTTGGCAATATGATGCAGAGCGTTGTCCTTGATGGCAACCCACTTGATGAAGATGATGGCAACCTACTTGATAAAGTTGTCCTAGATGTTCTTGATGCTTGATGAGTTTATTAATGATGTAAATCTGATGTTCTACAAGTAGCTCAGAAGTACCAGAGAGGGAAATATCAATGAGGGCCAAAGCAATGATGAAAAATGTGTGTTTCAAGGAATACGTGGGTTTGTCAAGGAGGAAGCACGTATGCACGCGGATAAGAACGTGCCAAGTCACGTATGGTCTTTTGCGCTCCAAAATTAGAATACCAAGGGGCATTACCATGGTATTGACCCATTGTATTGAGCAATGGATTGTCTATTTTACCTCGTCCAGGAATACCATCGGAAGAGGTGTGGTTTTGGCTCATGGTATTGATAAAGGGTAAACCTATATAAGGAGAAGAAAATCATTGTGCAAAGTGTGTGCATGAGTCTATGTTTGAATGAATACTTCACTCTGAAGTATGTCTGAATGGAAAGGGTAACAGTTTGATGATAGATCTGAATCTGTGATGCACCTATGAATAAAATGAGGAATAAGGTTATCTAGATCGGATATGTATCTTCTAGATCTATTTATGGAATGTTTAGATCTGAGATGAGGCAAACATCTGTCAGAAGTGAAGGGTTAAATATGCATTGAATATCTGAATTGAAGAAGTATGCTGCTCTGTAATAATTTAAGATCTATACGCTATTTTATTACAGCGGAAGCGCGTATATACGTGGGTTTTATAAAGAGAAAGCGTGTATGGGTAGTGAATTCAGTTCTGAAGTATGTGCAGAGGTATACGTGGGTTTATATGTATAAAGGCGCGTATATACGCCGGATCAGTAAAAGGAA
Source organism: Pinus albicaulis (assembly GCA_034641835.2). NCBI lineage: Eukaryota > Viridiplantae > Streptophyta > Pinopsida > Pinales > Pinaceae > Pinus > Pinus albicaulis. Next base: position 42,827,364 of record CM076580.1, read on the forward strand.
AGCGCGTATGAAAACTAGGGTTTGCTGAAGGATGAAGTATGAAATGTCTGATCTATTCTGTTGTGTTACTGCTATCTGATCTGGGTTTCCTGAATTGATAAGTATCCATTTTGATGTATGATTGAGCTTAAATGTATGGAGTGGTTCCAGTCTAAAAATATGATGAAAAGTGGCCTGCAAGTTGTGCTATAAAAAAAAATCTTTTGGATCCAGTGTGAAAATTGATGAAACGTGGTCCATAGTGGTGCTGAGGGTTGCAGCCTTCAGTCAGGGGGTTGTAGCTCCCTTTCAGGTGAGGCTGGTAAACGAAAGAAGGGGGTCATAGTTCCCTTCCAGGTGAGGCTGGTAAACGAGGACAGGGGGTCGTAGCTCCCTTCCAGGAGAGGCTGGTAAACGAGCGCAGGTGGGTGCCTGCGTGCTGGTATGAGTCTGCGTCAGCACATAGTTGTAAGATGTTTTCTTTATAATAAAATATTGAAGGCTGAGACAACGACAGCGGTGGTTTTCTCCCGACTTGGTTTCCACCTAAAATCCTGGTGTTCTTGTGTGATGCTTATGTGTGATGGTTTATTCTGTTATTACTGCACACGCTTACTGTTATCTAATCATCAGAAGAATGAATGTTGCATAGATCTAAGTAAAGAATTAATGACATAATAAGATCTCTGTATATACGCGAGTTTTGTGAAGGGTATCCGCGTATATACGCGAGTCTGGTTAAGAAAAGTAGCGTATGGGTTTTGAAATAAGAAAAATTAAAAGTTTTTAGTATGCCCTAAATACTGATTCACCCCCCCCCCCCCTCTCAGTATTTTTCCCAACAATTGGGATCAGAGCAGGTCCTTCTGCAGAAGCTTGATTGCTTGAAGGAGATCCATCGCAATGGGAAGTCATGAAGGAGTATTGTCTTTAAAGCCACATCTATTCAATGGAAGTAATCTGTTATTCTAGAAGATACGAAAAAAAGCATATCTGCAAAGTCTTGGTGCAGAGGTATGGGGAATCGTGGAAGAAGGTTATCAGTATCCGGCAAGTATTCCTACTGATGCAGCAGAAAGGAAGAAATATGAAGTCAATGCCAAAGCAGTCAATGTTTTGTTAGGAAGCATGTCTGAACCAAAATTTGCTAAAGTGATGCAGTTAAATTCAGCAAAAGAAATATGGGACAAAATCATTTCGAGCTATGAAGGAGATACAAAGGTAAAAAGTGCAAAACTCCAAACTCTTAGAATTGAATATGAAAATTTAAGGATGCATAGTGATGAGAGTATTGCCAGTTTATTTTTACGTCTAGATGATATTGTAAATCGTATGAGAAGTTTGGGTGAAACCATAACCGATACTACTCTGGTGGAAAAAGTATTAAGATCTTTGACTTCAAAATTTGAGTCAAAAGTATCATCTATTGAAGAAAGGCAAGATCTGCAGACTCTTACTATTGTTCAACTACATGGTATTCTGATTGCTTATGAAATGAGACAAGGAGGTCCCTCTCAAACCAAAGAAGCGGCTTTCAAGGCATGTGCAAAAAGAAAAGACAAGGAAGATGTCAAGGAATCAGATTATATATCAGAAGAAGAAGAAACAAATTTTGTGAGAAAAATCCAACTAGGAACTGGAAGATTCTGTCAAACCAGGAGGTAACTCCTCAAAATCAGAATATGTATTAGCTGAAGAATGTACATGCTTTTATAGATGGGAGGTGAGGCTATTGGGATTCATCTCCCAATGACTCTTGGCCTTCCTTATTTCCTAATATTAAATAATATACAAAAATAAATATGCACACCCATCCATAGGATTAGGTGTCAACATTCCCCCCTTTAATCCGAAGGGATGTTGGTGAGTCCAAGCATCTGTAGGTTTTAACCCTGAACAGAAATATCTACACGCGATTCTTATAACAGAAAATAAGCAATAGCAAGAGCATAAAACATAAAACAGATAAACACAGAGATTTTCCCCTGGATCCCAAATTGGGACGACCAGCTTGATTTTTCATTATATTCCTTTTAGTGTTACAACACATATATATACATGCCGAAGCATACATAAACCCCAATCCATTAACCCTGGATTAGAACATAACCGTAGTTCCCTTGACTGGATCTACAAAATACCAGGGGCCGAAAACCATTGAACCCCAAAACCATGTGCAAAACCATGCACAAAACCATGGGCGGATCCGCCTATGAGTGGGTCCACACAAAAACCAATTTTGGCCGGGGCGCTACCCCGGACCCCAACGATGGGGAATGCTTCGCCCCTCGTGACCCCCCAGCTATGCCCGACGCAACATACAGCGCGTGGGGCTAATCATGGAAAGAATATAACACATGCCCAACATTCTCCCACTTGTTGTTTTCTTTCCACGGGGGGCCACAGGAGAGCTTACTCATTTGGCCAATTCTTCAACACCCATTGTTTCTCTACACCAAGAGAACTTCTGAGTGCTCACAGACTTCGTCAATGCATCTGCAACATTCTTCAAAGTGTCCACCTTTACCAGCAATACCCTTTTAGCCTCAACCATATCTCTAACAAAGTGATATTGAACATCAATGTGCTTTGTCTTTGAATGATAAGCAGGGTTCTTAGCCAAGAAAATTGCACTTTGGCTATCACAGCCTATCCTTATAGCTTGTTGTACCAACCCCATACTTGAACACAATCTCTGTAACCAAATTTCTTCCTTGCTTGCATGAGTGGCTGCTATGTATTCTGCCTCTGTAGTTGAAAGAGCCACTACAGACTGTCTTTTACTCATCCAACTGACTGCACCTCCAAATAGGCTAAACACATACCCACTTGTAGATCTTCTTTGATCCAGATCTCCGGCCCAGTCTGCATCAACAAAACCATGAATGTCCAACATTCTTTCCAATCCCGGTCTTCCCTGGTAGCACAAGCCATAATCACTAGTGCCACGTAAATATCTGAAAACCCGCTTCACTGCTGTCCAATGCTCCTTCCCTGGGTTTGACATAAACCTGCTCAATACTCCCACTGCATGTGCAATGTCTGGTCTAGTACAGACCATTGCATACATTAGGCTACCCACTGCACTTGCATATGGAACACGGGACATATGCTCCTCTTCTTCTTGTGTCTTGGGACACTGTTCAGCAGACAGCTTTACACCTACAGGAATAGGAACATTCACCGGTTTACTATCCTGCATATTGAACCTCTGCAATATAGTCTCAACATACTTCCTCTGGTTTAACCAGAGCTTCCTCTTTGCCCGATCTCTCTTAATTTCCATGCCCAAAATATAGTTTGCGGCACCCAGATCCTTCATGTCGAATTTGGAGAACAGTTGGGTCTTCAAATCTTGGATAATTTCTTTGTCATTTCCAATCAACAACATATCATCCACATACAAGACCAAATAAATAACACGGTCACCAATTAATTTAAAATAAATACAGTGATCCTCCTTGCTTCTGGTGAAGCCAAGTCCCCGTATATAGGTATCAAATTTCTGATACCACATCCTTGGTGACTGTTTTAACCCATACAGAGACTTCTTCAACCTCCATACTAGTTCTTTCTTACCCTTCACCATAAAGCCTTCAGGTTGCTTCATGTAGATCTCCTCTTCTAGATCCCCATGAAGAAATGTTGTCTTCACATCCATCTGTTATATCTCAAAATCAAATGCAGCAGCAACAGATAAAAGTAATCTAATAGAAGTAACCTTGGCAACGAGAGAAAAAATATCACCAAAATCAATTCCCGACACTTGGGAATAACCTTTTTCTACCAACCGAGCTTTTTATTTCTCCACCTTGCCTTCTACATTCATCTTCTTCTTAAACACCCATTCTCCCAAAGAGCCTGCTCCGGCCAGCAGCCTCCACCAGATCCCATGCCTCATTTTTGTACGAGGATGCCATTTCATCAACCATGGCCTCCTTCCGGTTTTCCATCCTGTGAATCTCTTGCCTCCACGAAAGTTACGGGTTCATCATGTGATTATAGACAAGGCCAAAACACGAACTGACGATGGACCTATACCTTTACGGTTGCCTTCTTTCCAGTAATCTTGCCAAGCTGGAGTTTCCAAAGTTTGTGGCTCTTCGTATTTGAGTCTTCTTTGGGTAATAGGTGGATTCATCCTCCTTAGCTCAAACTCTATCTTCTCAGGTTCCTTTGGTATGATTTCATGTTTAACAACATCTTCCTCTAAGCACCACATCACAAACATTTTGCTTCTTCTTGTTTAGGTTAAGCTGCTTACTTTAAATATCACCCTTTAATAAAGATGCACCTTTCAGATTTATTATCCAATTTGGTCCTTTTCTCCTTTGGAACATGTACATATGCATCACATCTAAATACCCTTAGATGTGAAAGAGAGGGTTTCTTACCAGTCCATACCTCATGTGGAGTCTTATCCTCCAACACTGATGAAGGTGATCTGTTAACCAGATAGCATGCAGTCTCCACTGCCTCTGCCCAGAATTCTTGTCCTAACCGGTACCACTGAGCATGCTTCTTGCCTTTTCCATCAGTGTTCTGTTCATTCTTTCTGCAACTCCATTTTGCTGAGGTGTGTATGGAGTAGTCTTCTGCCGTGCTATACCACACTTCTTACAGAACTCTTCAAATTCCTTCTTGCAGAACTCCCCACCATTATCTGTCCTCAATGCCTTTATCTTCTTCTATGTCTAGTTTTCCACCAGAGCCTTAAATTCTTTAAATTTGTCAAAGACTTCAGATTTCTTCCTCAAGAAATATATCCATGTATTCCTTGAGAAGTCATCTATGAATGAAACATAGTACACGGACTTTCCCAGTGATGGAACTGACACAGGCCCAAACACATCACTGTGCACAAGTTCTAATATCTTGTTTGCCCTCTTAGCACCAGAAGGAAAAGAAACACACGGTCCCCCCCCCAGCCTACATATACATCGATCAATCGAAATCCGAGGAGAACCAATGGAGCATACCTTATACCTTCATCTCTGTGGAGTATCCCAGAAGGTCCTTCTCTCAGCCATGTCTCGGCCTTTTGATGCCATAGCATGGTCTTTTCTCGAGCGACAGCTAGGCTTTCTACACTTTCGGGAACCACGGAGGCACCGTTACACCCATTAAATAACGGTGTACATGTAAACTTTTGTCGGAAGTTCAGGTCAGACAAGGCATTAATACCGATTAACCGAACCATCTTTGGGGCACTCTTCCTGAAATTTTGTTTTTACACCATCATCCATCTTGCTTCTGAGAAATCAGATTTGGCTAATGCAAATCCTGCGAACACACAGAGAAGTCATTCTAATCCTTCCCCTGCAGCTTCAAACGACCTTGCGTGGCGATTACGGCCTTCCTATGTCCCCTAGGAAGACATCACCATCATATTTCTCATACTCGTAGAACCACTCCCTATGGGGAGTGAAGTGAAAGGATGCACCTGAGTCAATCAACCATGACTCATGATCTACATCTGTATTTGAAGAAGAAGCCAAATACACATCCCCACCTTCATCCGAGGTGGTTTTTTCCTCTGCAGAAGGAGCATCATCAGATCCCTTTCCTTTCTCGGGAGCTTTAGATCTGCAGTCCTTTTTGTAGTGCCCTTCCTTTCCGCATTTCCAGCACACCTTTACAAACTTTCCAGGAGATTTAGATCTCCCTCTAGATTTAGATCTCCCACTCGAAAACTTATTCTTGTTTCTGTTCTGGGACCTTCCTCGTACAGATAAGGCATCTCCATTATGACCCTCCATATTTCTCCGTCTCATTTCCTCCGACAGCAAGGCTGAGACAATGTCATCAAAATTCAAGGTAGTTGTATTGCTACCTATTGCAATAACCAGACTGTCCCATGAATCTGGTAGAGAACACAAAAAGCTGATGCACTTATCTTCATCTGAGATTTTAATATCAACAGATGACAGCTGACTTACCACAGTATTGAAGGCGTTCAGATGCTCTGTCACCCAGTCTCCATCCTTCATCCTCGGGTTATACAGCTTTTTCCGCAGGAACAACTTATTCACCAGAGACTTAGATTGGTACAAAGTCCCAAGTTTTTCCCACAGTTCTTCGCCGTAACCACGGATACATTCCAGCAATCTTGGTCAGGCCACACGTGGCAGTATTGTGCTCTTAGCCTTCCTATCCAGTTTCTTCCAGTCTTCATCTGACATTGCCGTTGGTTTAGTACCTGGATCTACCATGATCCACTGATCTTTATCCACCAGCAGATCCTCCATCTTGAGCTTCCACAACTCAAAACTCTGACCATTAAATTTCTCGATCTCTATATTTCCGCCGCTCGCCATATTCTTTCACCGCAAGAATCGATCCCGCAGATCTCCCACTGCACAGGGTCCACCACAGGCCCGAGCAAAAAACCCTCAACAACAAAGGCGTCCCCTTGAAGCCGAAATAGCTCTGATACCAAATGTAGGTTTTAACCCTGAACAGAAATATCTACACACGATTCTTATAACAGAAAATAAACAATAGAAAGAGCATAAAACATAAAACAGATAAACACAGAGATTTTCCCCTGGATCCCAAATCGGGACGACCAGCTTGATTTTTCATTATATTCCTTTTAGTGTTACAACACATATATATACATGCAGAAGCATACATAAACCCCAATCCATTAACCCTGGATTAGAACATAACCGTAGTTCCCTTGACCGGATCTACAAAATACCAGGGGCCGAAAACCATCGAACCCCAAAACCATGTGCAAAACCATGCACAAAACCATGGGCGGATCCACCTATGAGTGGGTCCGCACAAAAACCAATTTTGGCTAATCATGAAAAGAATATAACACATACCCAACGGTGGAGACTGCTTCACCCCTCGTGACCCCCCAGCTACGCCCGACGCAACATACAGCGCGTGGGGCTAATCATGGAAAGAATATAACACATACCCAACAGCATCGATCTGAACTTTTCAAACTTTTCTCTTCCAAGTGCTTTGGTGAAGATGTCAGCAGTTTGCTCATTTGTGGAACAATGATGTAGATGGATGGTTTTGGCCTGAACATGATGTCGAATTAGATGGTACTTTGTATTGATGTGCTTTGTTAGATCATGGAACTTTGGGTTCTTGGCCAACTTTATTGCAGAAGTGTTGTCGATCATGAGTGGAGTGGAATACATTTGTTTCATCTGCAAATCTTCCAGGATTTTCCGGAGCCACACAATTTCCTTTGTTGCTTCAGCTGCTGCCACATATTCTGCCTCGGTCGTGGAATCTGCTGGAACTGACTGTTTGCGTGATCTCCATGAGACATCTCCTGATCCAAGACTCATGGTGTAACCTGTAGTAGACACCCCTGTTTCTTTGTCGCCATCAAAGTCTGAATCAGAGTATCCGATCAAGCTGAAGTCGCCTACCTGTGTATATTTGAGTCCAAAGTCTTGAGTCCCTTTCAAGTACCTTAGCCTCTTTTTGCAGCAGACCAATGTCCTTCACAAGGTTTTTGCATGAACCTTGAGAGGATTCCAACAGCAAATGAAATGTCAGGTCTGGTAATGGTCAGATAGATAAGACTTCCTACAAGCTGTCTATACTTAGTTGCATCCTCAAATTCCTTCCCCTCAATAGATGTGAGCTTCAAGTTTTGTTCCATTGGAGTGATTAAGGGTTTACAGTCATCCATGCCAAATTTGTTCAAGAGATCTCCAATGTACTTCTTTTGAGAAAGAAATACGAATTTAGGATGTTGAATTATTTCAATACCCAAATAGTAATGAACATGACCCAAATCAGTCATTTCAAAACCTTTCTTCAACTCTTCTTCATGGATGCAATATAGCTCTCATTGTTTCCTGTTATCAAAAGATCATCTACATATACCACAAGATATACAACTGTTTTTCCAACTTTCTTAACAAACAAAGTTGCATCATCAAGATCAAAATGTTTGAAATCAAGTTTCAGAAGATGCTCGGTCAATTTCTCATACCAGGCTCGTGGTGCTTGCTTGATGCCATACAAGGATTTTACAAGTTTGCAAAATTTGTGTTCTTGACCCTTTATCACAAATCCTTCTGGCTGGGACATATAAAATTTCTCCTTTAGATCTCCATTCAAGAAGGCTGTTTTTACATCCATCTGATGGACTTTCCATCCATTCTGAGCTGCTAAGGCAAAGAGAGTCCGGATGGTGGTCCATTTTGCTGTGGGAGCAAAAGTTTCTTCATAATCGACTCCTTCTTTCTGTGCGAATCCTTTTGCCACAAACCTGGCCTTGTGCTTGTCAAGTGAGCCGTCTGCTTTGTACTTGTTCTTGTAGACCCACTTACGGCCAATTGGTTTCGTTCCCAAAGGCGGATCAACCAACTTCCAAGTGCCATTCTTTATCAAGGCATCATACTCCTTCTGCATCGCTTCTTTCCATTCATCATGAGAAGCGGCTTCTTTGAAGGAAGTTGGTTCATGATCTGTAGACAAACTCAATTCACAGTTATAAGCAATATCCATATCAACAGGAGAATCAAAATTATCTACATCACCTTTGATTTGTTGAGTGGAACTTCTTGTTCCTGTTTTTCCAACCTCATCAGGATGAACATTCTCCAGCGTCTTTGTCAGCCATTTGGGAGGACCTTTCTGAGATGGCCCAGGCTGGTCATTTGACTGAGTTGGGATTGATTCAAGATTCAATCTCCCAATTCTGTCAATCACATCATCCAATGTGTCATCCGTGGTTGTTTCTTCATGTGGGGAGAGAGTGCTTCAGGACATGATTCCACAGTTTGATTCAATATAGGAATCCCCCTTTCAAGATGTGGCATCTGATTATCAAATTATTGGAAAGACTTTGCATGTGTGAATCTATCCAGGCGATCAAGTTGCCGCTCAACAACCTTGTCACTCTTGGAAGATTCAAGAAATATGACATCTCTTGCTATTACAAACTTCTTATTTGTTTCATCATAGAGACGATATCCTTTGGAGGTATTGGAGTACCCCAAGAAGATACATTTTCTACTTCTAACACCAAGTTTGTTCCTTTGACCCTTGGGTATCAAGGCATAACAGGTGGACCCAAAGACCCTGAAATGCTTTACCGAAGGAATGTGGCCATGCCACATTTCAAAAGGAGTTTTGTTTCTAATTGAAATTGAAGGACACCTATTCTTTATGTAAACATCACATAGAACTGCATCAGCCCAAAACATCAATTTTACATTCTTGAAAAATAACATGGAGCGGACCATATTTAAAATGGTTCTGTTCATTCTTTCAGCTACACCGTTCTGTTGTGGATTATATGGCACAGGTGTTTGATGTTTGATTCCATGTTGACGAAGATAATTTTCAAATTCGTTTGAAGTGTATTCTTTTCCATTATCAGTACGTAGAGAGCCAATATGTGTTTGTGCATCATTTTCAATCCATGCATGAAAATTCTTGAAAGTTTGAAAAGCATCAGACTTATTCTTCAGTAAGTAAATCCAACACATTATGGTGTAGTCATCAATAAATGTCATCATGTATTTGTTTCCATTTGCAGAAGCAATAGGCATAGGGCCACATAAATCTGAATGAACAAGCTCAAGTTTTCTATGTGCTCTGGAGTGTGAATCATGAAATGGTTGTTTGCTATGCTTTCCTAGAATACAAACATCACATTCCTTAGGTTTTCTAGGAATTGTAGGCAGTCCATTAACACCATTTTTCTTCAACAAACGAAGGCTTTCATAGTTTAAGTGTCCAAATCTAGCATGCCATAAAAGACTTGATGGGAATGTACCTTCATCATGATGTGAACTGAATGCAAAGTTTTGAGCATGAGCGGATGAACCTTTCAGCTTCAAGAGTCTCCCTTCTTCTATTCCCTCCATGACAAGTGAGTGATCTGATGCTTTTCTGACCTCTGCCTTGCCATCAAACAAGTGAATGGAGTGTCCTTGCTGCCGGATTTCGACCAGGGACAGCAAGTTTCTCTTCAACTCAGGGAGGTATAGAACCTCATGTAGGATATGATCTGGAAGACCAGGCAGGTTCCTTCCCTTTTGTTATAAACCATGATGACAGTTGGATTTATCTGCAGAAATATCTTGCTCCATGTTTCTGGCAATTAAGATTCTTCCAAAAAAAATCTTTCTTAATATGTGTGACATGCTGCTGCACGAATCTAGCAACCAATCATCTCTCCATGAAGTAAATGAAACATCAAATGATTTTAGTTACTTCTGACATTACAAATAACCTAGAACGGAGAATGAGAGTGGGATTAAATTTGGTTTACCTTTGTCTTTGTCATCAGTTTTACCTCTGTCTTGATTTGTTTGCTGCTGAGCTTTAGATTGTCTGCCCCCCTTTTCTCTAAAGTTTCTTCTTCATTTTCTGCCTTCTCTTCCTTCTTCCTCACAGTTATACAGCAACATCTTTTCTCTCCTATGCCAGAAGTAGGCGGCCCTCTTTAGAAGATGAAGGGTACATGTCTTCTTTTCAGGAGAGAAAAAACAGATTTGCTGGAAAATTTCTCTTGAAGGAGAGAAAACAAAAAAAATCTTTCTTTAAAATGTAATCGGTTTAAAGAGTAGAAGCTCTTTCCTTAAACCATGAATTTAAAAAAAACACAAATACATACTAAAGAAAGATACCGCAATATATATATATATATATATATATATATATATATATATATATATATATATATATATATATATATATATATATATATATATATATATATATATATATATACACACACATATTTGGGAAAAAAGTATTATGGGAGGTTAGGGAGGGCGGTATAATGTGGGAGGGGCGGTATAATGTGAAGTGGAATGGTAGGAATGGTATTAAGTATGAGTGAAATAGTGGTATTGTATAATGAGTGGTATAAAGGAATTGGAAAGGGCGTAATGAATATGGGAGGGCGGTATTGTGAATACGGTGACAGCGCTGTATTAAAGGTGGAGGGGCGGACAGAACTCCAACTTATATGACAGACATAGCAACGTATGGTAATGGATATAGCAACGTGTGGTGGTAATGACAGTTGAAAGGGCGGAAATGGACATACAATAATGAGCGGTATTGCAATTCAGCTGCGGGTATATGATGGAGTATAAGAAACTGGAGTATATGAGAAGTATTGCAATTCAGCTGCGGGTATATGGTGGAGGTTGTGTGTTCAAAACCCGAGCCACGCTCCCACACTGACTTAACAAAATTGCAGTCGACGTTGAAGGTTAGGGTGAGCGTAACAGAGCGATGTTATGGAGTGAAGAGCTGTGGCGGTATTTAATATGGATGATGTATTATAAATGGAGGGCAATTGTATATATGCAGACAGCCTGTAATGGTTGTTAAACAATGACATTGGTAGCGTTGTATGTTAGATAGCTGTATTATATTGGCAGAGGTAGCGCTAAAATGCAGACAGCATATTATAATGGGAGGCGGTAATGCATAGGGCCGACTGTGAAATAGTGTGGTAAACGTTGTATCGAACCAGGGGCGTTATATATGAGATATATATGCAGCGTGGGTAGCAGTTAGGAAATGCAACAACGCTGTCTATGGCAAAGCGCTGTATGGAACGTTGTAAGGAGGTGTGCAACGATGTATACAAATGAGTGAATAAGTAGTGTAGAGCGGTGAACAATAGGTGTGGAGTGAGGATGACAGTGCGTATTGCAATTGAAAGGAGATATAACTCAGATGGTGGTGTCGAGGGCGTTAACTGGTGGAGGGCGCAGAGAATTTATGTCATAACACAGAGATATAGTATTATGAAATGATATTATAAATGAATGGAGGGCGGTGTGAATTGAATGAGTCGATAGGTATGGAGAAGGGAGGAGGCTAAAAGGCCGTTATAAATTTTTTTTGAAATGGAATCTTGCAGAATGACAGAGGAGCCTGCAAATTTCAGAATGACAGAGGAGCCTGCAGTCTTCAGGAGCTGTAGGAGCTGGAGCTGCAAATGTCAGGGCTATATAGAGAAAAAAAATGCAGAATAACAGTCTAGCAATTAAGAGCAGCAAAAAACTATTAATAAAATTGACTGAGCAAAGGAGAGGGAGTTACACCACAGGGCAGAAATGCCAATAGTGGAGTTGGCTCTGATACCATGTCAAACCAGGAGGTAACTCCTCAAAATCAGAATATGTATTAGCTGAAGAATGTACATGCTTTTATAGATGGGAGGTGAGGCTATTGGGATTCATCTCCCAATGACTCTTGGCCTTCCTTATTTCCTAATATTAAATAATATACAAAAATACATATGCACACCTATCCATAGGATTAGGTGTCAACAGATTCAAAGGTAAGCTCCCCTTCAAATGTTTTGGTTGTGGAAGAGTTGGTCATTATGCTACTAAATGTCCTTATGAAGAAAATCATGGTAAAGGGAAACAATTTGAAAATAAAAAGAGTTATTATACAAATGAAGTATATGATGAGGAAGAAGAAGATTCTGACCAAGATCTACAAGTGCTTATAGCAAAGAAACAAAAGAAGAAGGCTACTCAAAAGAAGACATCTCAGAAGACATGTGCGGCAGAAAATGAAGAAGATAAAATAGGTACTGATTGTTGTTCTTGTGATTCACTTTCTTGTGCAAGCAATGGTGAAGATAGTGAACGTAACAGTATAAATCTAGAAGCAAAACTCAATATCATTGATGAAAGCCATGATTGGAATCAATTTCATAAGAGAGAATCTATCTACAAAGATATGATCTCTAGAATGAATGAACATAAAGAAATACTGAATGGACAGATAGACAAGTATCAAAAGTTGTATGTTTTTTCAACCAATCGAAGTGAATGAATTGAAGCAGAAATCATCTCTCTCAAAGAAGATCTGGAAAAATCAAATAGGAAGAATGAAGAACCCCCATCATTTGAAAAGGAATGACTTGAAGCAGAAATCATCTCTCTCAAAGAAGATCTGGAAAAATAAAATAAGAAGAATGAAGAGCTGCTACAAACATATGAAGAACAAGAAAATTGGTTGAAGGAAGAAATTTTAAAATTGAATGATCAAGTAGAAGAAGGAAAAAGGGTCGAAGAAAGCATGAAGAAGAAATGCCAAAAATTGGAGGTTGAGGTAAACATTCTTAAAGGTAAATTAGAAGAAAAGGATAAACTCTTGAAGTTTCAAGATAGTACTAAGATTCTGGACAATATTCTTAGTAATCAAAGGTCTCCTGCTATTAAACTTGGTCTTGGTTTTCATGAAACGGTCAAAGGAGAATCTAGTTTGCAAGGAAGTGCTAAAAATTCAGAGGATGACAAAGCAAAACTAGAAGTGGTGAAAGAAACAAAAGGTCAACCAAAAAACATGAATATTCAAAGGAAATAATTCAATAATGTTGAATTATTTAAATGTCATAATTATGGGCATGTTGTAGAAAATTGTAGAAGTAGATCATTTTAGTCACAATCAAACAGATTCTATTCAGAAAGGTACTCTGGTTGCTTCAAGGGATATTGTTTTTCATGCAACAAGTATGGTCATAAAGCAGCTGATTGCAATAGAAGGAAGAACAGAGAAACACACTATGATCCTTATGCTTACATCTCTGGTCATATAAGATGTTATGCTTGTAACAAGTATGGGCATGTGGAAAAAGAATGCAGGATGAACAGATCTGAGAATTTAAACAATTTCCAGCACACAATAAGAAACTTCAAGTAAAGCTGGAAAAGGAAGGAAGACCAGTCAGAAACGTAGGGAATATTTACCCTACTGCAGTCATCCGCTTCTGAAGCTTAATTCTCTTAATGACTGAAGGAGTGATGTGAGATACTTTATAGAGATCAGTAATGTATGATGATTCTCATGGTTGGTTTGGTTATTCTGGTTATGTGTATTTCTGACAGAACATCTGATGTGAAGAAGACAGGTATAGGTGGTACAACTTTAGGGGGAGATGAAGGAGTGTGCAATTTTCTATGTTTCACTTTCCATACGCGGGTTCTGTGAACAAAAGCCGCATATACACGTGAGTTACGGTGGAGACAGTCGCGTATGCACTTCTGATAAGAAAATTTGTATGACAACTGAAGATCAGGAGCATAGGTTCAGGGGGAGCATCAGTCTGACTACTAATGATTGTATTATTGGCACTGTATCTGCTTATTTATCAATTCTAAATGACGATGACATGATTCATGGTTTCTTATGATGAGATTATGGATGAGCCCTGTTTGCTTTTTACTGAAGAATATTCTTTGTTTTCACTCATGGACGAGATGGAAGTCTTATGATTCAGAGATAAGGACAGATCATGCAGAGATTGTTGCTGATAACTTGCTGTTGAAAGAGTTTTAGGTTGCACAAACTAAGGAGGAGCCTTGGTCATATGGAAAGGATGCTTGGATGCACATTTTTCAGGGGGAGCATTAGCCTTGCTGAGTATAATGCATTGTTGGCATTATGATGGTTATGAAATATGATCTCTCTCTTGAGGTCTTTCTGGTATTGGTCATAAAAAGTCATATTTGTAATTTGATGAAAAGGTCATGTTGAGACCTATGATGCAAAATTGTAATATTTCGTCCTTGTAAGGACTTGTTCAATTTGTAAACCTACTTGGTTTGGGTAGCCCGAGTCCATCTTAATAGCTTCACTTGGTTGGGTAGTTGAGTCAAAATCTATGGCCTCTCTTAGTTGGGTACTTGAGTCTCATATGTAAATCCACTTGGTTGGATCTTTGATGTAAGTATGAGTCCTTGGTGATAGGAAGGTCATAGGGTCATGTACTTCATTAAAAAATATGTTTGAAATTTCAGCATGAACTCAGGGGGAGCATGGTAACTTCAGTGCACATTAGATCTACAACGCTCTTCTTTTTACATGAGGCGAAAAACCTTGTGTTGGTTTTGATCCGCCCTTTGCCCTTGATGTCAAAGGGGGAGAGTGACATGGTGTTTGAATAAGGGGAGAATATCATTATGATTAATGTATTTATCTATTATGGTGATCAAACACCATCATGGTTCCCATCAAGTCCAAAAGGGGAGATTGTTGGCAATATGATGCAGAGTGTTGTCCTTGAAGGCAACCCACTTGATGAAGATGATGGCAACCTACTTGATAAAGTTGTCCTAGATTTTCTTGACGCTTGATGAGTTTATTAATGATGTAAATCTGATGTTCTACAAGTAGCTCAGAAGTACCAGAGAGGGAAATATCAGTGAGGGCCAAAGCAATGATGAAAAATGTGTGTTTCAAGGAATACGTGGGTTTGTCAAGGAGAAAGCGCGTATGCATGCAGATAAGAACGTGCCAAGTCACGTATGGTCTTTTGCGCTCCAAAATTAGAATACCAAGGGGCATTACCATGGTATTGACCCATTGTATTGAGCGATGGATTGTCTATTTGACCCCGTCCAGGAATACCATCGGAAGAGGTGTGGTTTTGGCTCATGGTATTGATAAAGGGTAAACCTATATAAGGAGAAGAAAATCATTGTGCAAAGTCTGTGCATGAGTCTGGGTTTAAATGAATACTTCACTCTGAAGTATGTCTGAATGGAAAGGGTAACAGTTTGATGATAGATCTGAATCTGTGATGCACCTATGAAAAAAATGATGAAGAAGGTTCTCTAGATCTGAAATGTATCTTCTAGATTTGTTTATGGAATGTTTAGATCTGAGATGAGGCGAACATATGTCTGAAGTGAAGGGTTAAATCTGCACTAAATATCTGAATTGAAGAAGTATGCTGCTCTGTAATAATTGAAGATCTATACGCTAGTTTATTACAGCGGAAGCGCGTATATACGCGGGTTTTATAAAGCGAAAGCGCGTATGGGTAGTGAATTCAGTTCTGAATTATGTGCAGAGGTATACGTGGGTTTATATGTATAAAGGCGCGTATATACGCCAGATTAGTAAAAGGAAAGCGCGTATGAAAACTAGGGTTTGCTGAAGGATCAAGTATGAAATTTCTGATCTGTTCTGTTGTGTCACTGCTATCTGATCTGGGTTGCCTGAATTGATAAGTATCCATTTTGATGTATGATTGAGCTTAAATGTATGGAGTGGGTCCAGTCTGAAAATATGATGAAAAGTGGCCTGCAAGTTGTGCTATAAAAAAAAAGCTTTTGGATCCAGTGTGAAAATTGATGAAACGTGGTCCATGGTGGTGCTGAGGGTTGCAGCCTTCAGTTAGGGGGTTGTAGCTCCCTTCCAGGTGAGGCTGGTAAACGAGATCAGGGGGTCATAGTTTCCTTCCAGGTGAGGCTAGTAAATGAGAGCAGGGCGTTGTAGCTCCCTTCCAGGAGAGGCTGGTAAAAGAGCACAGGTGGGTGCCTGCGTGCTGGTATGAGTCTGTGCCAGCACATAGTTGTAAGATGTTTTCTTTATAATAAAATATTGAAGGCTGAGACAACGGCAATGGTGGTTTTCTCCCGATTTGGGTTTCCACCTAAAATCCTGGTGTTCTTGTGTGATGCTTATGTGTGATGGTTTATTATGTTATTACTGCACATGCTTACTGTTATCTAATCATTAGAAGAATGAATGTTCCATAGATCTAAGTAAAGAATTAATGGCATAATAAGACCTCTGTATATACGCGAGTTTTGTGAAGGGTATCCGCGTATATACGCGAGTCTGGTTAAGAAAAGTAGCGTATGGGTTTTGAAGTAAGAAAAAGTAAAATTTTTTTAAAATTATGCCTAATCTTGAGTTCCCCCCCCCCCTCTCAGTATTTTTCCCAACAATATATATATATATATATATATATATATATATATATATATATGACAATATCTTTCTAAAAATATATGAACTAATAACTTTGAGAAGTATTTTTCTTTAAATATTTCATATTAATAAGTAACTATTCGAATAACTCAATCAAATTGAGATATTAGTTCTAATATATGTTTAAACATAATTATTTTAATATTCACACATGTTTCAGAGAAAATTATCTAGGGCTAGTTTTGGAAGACCCAAGAGTTAAGAACATAAAATTCAATAGAGAAACTCAAACCAACATGCATACAACTCTAATGTAATAGCCTCGGGTTAAAAATCCATGTAATAAAGTTAATAAATGCAAGAAAGACCAAGGTCATGGGACACGTATTCGAAGCTAAATGTTTGGAAAAACATCCTAGCATGTTCATTTGGTTTATTATGGCTAAGGGAAGTTGGTAAAGGAAATGGAAAAGGCATTGGAAAAGGAAAAGAGGCATTAATTGGCATTTTATTTAAGAAAATAAAGGAAATTAGAAGAAAAGGAAGGTTAAAGGTCACGGGTTGCATGTGAGGAGGAAAATGAAGGAAAATAATGGAAATTTGAAGAAATGAGAGGCCTCATTGAAAAAAATGTCTCTTATGATCAATACAAAACTTTTGAGAGTTTAATTTTCTTGCTCTCTCTCTCTATTCTATTTTCTCTCATACTCTTCGACACTTAGAGAATTCTTGGAGAACTCTAGCATTGGATCAAGGAAGGAAATGGAGGGAAAAAGAAGGCAAAGGGAAGAAAAGATAAATCAGGGAAGAGTTGGATCAAGAAACTACAACAAAATTACTTGCAGGTATTGAGTTGCATGTATGATTTCCTTCCTAGTTTTGGCATGCATGGTATATGCGTGTGTGTATTTGGTTCTTTTGTTGTCATAGGGATGGGTTTTTATAGGTGTGATAGTGGAGGTCAATAGTTCCTTTCCATTTATCGATATCCATGGTGTGATGGGGTTTCTCTTAACTGGTTGAGTTGGATTACTAAATAGTTTCAAGAATTAGCGGGGTGGTTTCAGGAGGAAACAAAAGGCCTAGGAATCCCTGGACCAATGAAGGCGGGATTACTGTAAATCATGATTATGTATACACTCATTTAACCTAGGAATGATTGATCAATGAATGTAGTGATATAATGTAAATCCTAGAGGGTGGAGATAGACAAATTACTCACAATTTAGGTGGGGAGATCAAGAGGCATCCATCTCTGTATAGGCCTAGTGATCCCTAGACCAGTATGTGGTGGAATTGTGGTGAATCTTGTTAGTGTTGGCCTAGGAATCCCTTGGAAGGATTCTGGTAACGCCTCAGTGTATCAATGAGTGCTTGGGCCTAGGAATCCCTTGGTGGATTGTGATAAATATTGAGGAATCCCTGGTTATTTTTTTTTTAAGTTCCACATCCATACTTAGAATATGAAGAATGGGTGATTGAATGAAAGAAAGATTTGGTTTATCAAAATCTTCGGTTTTGCCGTATGGGGAAGTCCCTGACCCGGTTTCATTTTTCATATGATAATATGAGATATTTCCTCTTGTGTATTATGTGTAATTTCTTCTTCTTATTAGGTGGTTATAATGATTTTTCTATCATTGTTGATTTGTTGGTTATATGATAGTTATAAGCTTGGTTTATGATCGACTTAAGTTATGGCTCACATATTGTTTTTGTTTGGAAATGAAATGCTAATAAACGCATGACCTAATAGATGATATTGCAAGTATTATGAGAGGGCATGAGACCTTCTTGAAAATTCTCAGATAAGTATGAAGTCCCTATGCCCAAATGTGTTTATATGACATGTAGATTATGTTTTCCAATTGTGTTTGAAATAATTCTTGTCATGTCATGGTGTTGTTAGATCACGTCATTGTTTAAGTTTTGCATTAGAGGCCTTTTAATCTTGTTATTTATCATTTTTTTTATACGTACATCAATTTATAGGAATAGGTTTGGGTCCTAGCCCTGGAAAAGTGGCTCAAAATCGAGGATCACTGGCACAAAACTCCTTAACAAATATGTAGTCGCATGGATGCCCATCGTGTGCTTCTTACTGGAGGGTTTAATTTTCATAGGGGGGATTTTCATGGGTGTAACTGGGAGTATATATCATTAGGAAATAAGGTTAGATAAGGGGTTTCACACCTGTAGTGGCAAGTTAGTCCTTGGGGGTCCTGTAGCTTCTAAGGAAGGTTAGTTTGGTTTTGCTTTGTCGATTCCAATTCCTTAACTATACTTGGGTATTTGAATCATATCATAGTAACTCTTCATCACATTTTTACCTTGGTGGACCATTTAGCTTGCGTAAATGTGGGACGAGGGTGTTATAGAGTGGTATCAGAGCATGGTCCACCCCTTAGACTGGATGGGTGGAATATGACTATCATGCATGCATGTTTTTTGTACATGTTTTTTCATGTATACATGATGATGGTCATTTTTGGAGTTGTGTTTCCATGTTATTGTTTTGAATGCATGTAAGTTGTATGTGTATGTCAATATGTTGTTGTGTATGTCTTATTATGGGTATGGTTTTCATGCATAAGTTCATGGTATACATTTGGTATTGTCATGAATGATAACTAGATGGCGATTAAGGTGATGTTGATATATTGATTATGATTATGATTATACATGTATCATGTTAATATGTTTTATCTTGTAGAAAAGATATGCTCCCTTGAACTATACTAAGGTATATTGATTATGTTTATATTTTGGTTTACCTTACATGGTATACTTGCAGGAAGAATATAAAATATGTCTAGAAAGATGGTAGAATATAGTTCATGATATTCTCCTTGTAGATCCTATGAGCAACATGGTGACAGGTGCTCTCCTAATATAACAGACACTATGACAAGATCATTCATGCACAAGAGAAACAATAAGAGTTTAATGCAATCACCGTTTAAATTATGTGAGATATGCAGAGACAGGGACTGCCTAGGATTAGTCATGGAAAATAGGACAAGAATAATGGAGCATATGGAATTCGGTCTCATGGTGGGCACAAGTTAGATAGGGATTTCATGATCAAGAATGGAAGCTTCTTGGACACACCGGATAGGAGAGGTGATGGAGATAGGTTCTATTCTAGTTTTGGTTCTGATAGGTATCATCGTCATCATCGTTATCATCCTTACATGAGGAGTGACGGGGGATATTCGATACATGAGTTCAAGAAAGCAAGCCACCTACATTTTATGGATATTTGAAGAAGTCGAAAGATGCAGAGGCATGGTTACTTGGCATGAAGAAATTCTTTGAGTTGCATGAGTAAAGATAGAATATGAGGGATAGAATAACTATCTTCAGCCTCAAAGAGAAAGAAGACATTTGGTGGGAATATGTGAAGTGTTTTAGAGACATTAGTACAAAGGAGTTCAGTTGGCACAAATTAAAGAGAGTCTTCAGGAAGAAGTACATTTCAGAGAGGTACTACGCTAGTAAGACCAAGGATTTATATGACCTAAATATGGGATCAATTATAGATGAGGAGTACACAAATAAGTTCTTAGAATTGTTAAGCTATGGACCGTATCTTAAGCATGAGAAAACCAAAATTTAGAGATTTGTTAGTGGATTACCATTAGCATTTAGAGATCACATTGATTATGATGAGCATTGATTTCTGGAAGAAGTAATTGGTAATTTCAAGCATCGTTATGAGAAATCATAGTGCAAGAAACAATATCAACAAGTTTGGAAAGGGGAATACAAGGATAAAGGTGAATGGTAGCCAAAAAGGATAAGAACCCAAGATACAATTGAGAAAGAAAATGTTGCACCTTACAAGAAGCTTAATGGACAACACCCCATAGAAAAATAGAACATAGGTGATGGTAGGAGATAGTTGTTGTGTTGGACATGTGGTAAGGAGCATATGAAGAAGGATTGATCATAGAATTAGGGTGTTAGGCCTCATAAATACTGTGCACAAAAGGCGTAGACTATTGGGGATGTTGGGCATAGCATGCCTTGTATCTATGAAGCAATGGATAGGCACGAAAATCACCATGCATCTATTATCGAGATGGACGGTAAAATTTGTGATCAATTTGCTTCTATTTTTATTGGCCTTGTATCTAATTATATTTATGTGAACTGTGACTTGGTGGATAAGTGTAGTTTGAATAAAGGAGTACATGCAAAATCTTAGATAGTGAAGTTTGATATAGGTAGAAATAAAAGAGTTCATAATTTGGTAATATATTGTGCATTTTAACTGAATGGTATGCCTACATCAATGCATCTAAATGTGATTTTATTTGGATCATATAAAATGTAGTTGGGTATGGAGTGGTTGTCCCTTTATAGGACTGAGGTAAACCGTTGTGATAAGGATATTTATAGTTTTGATTATAATGGAGAACATATGATCTTACAGGGTAAGAAGAAGGCAACATCAGTTAGAATGGTAACAACTATGTAGGAAAACCATAGTTTTATGCAAGGGTGTGTGTTATTTTGTAGTGGATATCTCTAGTAATAAAGGTAAGGATGTTGAGGATGCAGAGGTATTGAACTAGTACTTTATTCTACGGTAGTTTCAAGATTTATTTTCCATAGAGATTCCATAGTTACTACCTCAGAGGGAAGTGGATTTTTCTATTAAGTTGGTACCAGGGGCAGCACGAGCATCGAAGGTACCTTACAGGATGAGAAATCCATA
The DNA here is from genome assembly GCA_034641835.2 of Pinus albicaulis. NCBI lineage: Eukaryota > Viridiplantae > Streptophyta > Pinopsida > Pinales > Pinaceae > Pinus > Pinus albicaulis. Next base: position 42,848,758 of record CM076580.1, read on the forward strand.
CTTAGTAGAATTGAATTTTCCATTAGGGGAATTTTGAGGTCTAAAATGGGACTCCTAAGAAAAATGTACAACCAAAATAAACTTTATAAGAACCAATAGGATTAAAGATGATGATTTCAACCATGGGGGATGATTCACCATTTTTGGAGTAAAAAGGTAAAAGATTAAAAAATAATAAAATAATAAAACTATTTTTTCAACATATCTCCCTAATATTTTACTCAAATTTCGAGGGGGAGTACTCATTGGATGAAACATTTAATTCCTCATCCAATGAGTACCCATGTTGCATACTTTCGATGGACCCTTCTACACGAAAAATGAGAAATACATGAAAAATGTGATTGCAATCATGTTTTTCATGTATTTCTCATTTTGCTTATAGAAGGGTCAATCAAAAGTATCCAACATGGGTACTCCTTGGATGAGGAATCAAAGTTTTCATCCAACAAGTGTTTCTCCTCGAAATTTGAGTAAACCTATAGGGAGATAAATTGAAAATATGAGTTGAAAAAATAGCTTTTTCATTTTTCCCTCTAAAATTTGATGATGTAATCTAATATTATTTTATCATTTCCAGTATTATTTTATAATTTCCTTAGGAGGCCCATTTTAGACCTCAAAATTACCCTAATGAGTTGAAGGAAATGCTTGATAAGGGATATATTTGGCCAAGTTTTTCGTCGTGGGGCACACTAATATTTTCTGTGAAGAAGAAAGATGGTACTCTAAGGCTATGCATTGATTACAAGAAGTTCAACAAGGTAAAAATTAAGAACATTTATTCTTCATCGAGGATCGATGAATTTTTTAATCAACTCAAGGGAGTAGCGATGTTTTGGAAGATTGATTTGATATCATGATACCATCACGTACGCATCAAAGAAGAGGAAATCTACAACACTGATTTCCAAACTAGGTATGGCCATTATGAGTTTGTTGTAGTTCCATTTTGTTTGAGTAATGCCCCAAATAATTTTATGTTCTTGATGAATATTCTGTTGCATCCTTATCCGTACAATATTGTTATTGTGCTCATTGATGATATATTGATATAATATAAGAATGAGGAAGAACATGTTGAAAATTTAACAGTAGTACAGAGGTTGATAAGAGAACATCAATTGTATGCCAAGCTTATAAAATATAGTTTCTTTCAAACATTGGTACATTACTTGGGGCATGTTATCTCCAAGGAAAGCATAGGAGTGGATTTGGAAAAGATAAAGGCTATCATGGAGTGGGAGCTCCTAGGAATTTGGATGAGGTAAGGATATTTATGGGGTTGGAAGGTTACTATAGGAGGTTCATTAGGAAATTCTCACATATTGCCTATCGTATCACATCATTGCAGTGGAAAGGAAATAATTTTGAATGGATAGAGGAATTACCAACAATTTTTGAGAAATTGAATCAATTTTTGACAAATTCTCTAGTCCTCGAGATTCCGGATAAAGAGTATGTGGTGTGCAACAATTCTTGAAGGAGACAACCTTGGGGAATCCTTATCTAGGAGGGACATGTGGCATGCTATGAATAAAGAAATTTGAACGAGTCCGAGAGGAATTATGTGACATGTCATCATCTTGAGTTGCAAGGAGGTTTGTATTAATGAGCGACCAAAATGTATTAAGGTATTTTTTTGAACAAACGAATCTAACTTCCATCCAAGCTAGATGGTTGGTGATGGTTAGTGAGTTTGAAATGGATATAAATTATATTAAGTGTAAAGAGAATGGGGTTTCAAATTCTCTTATAAGAAGAGAATAGGTGAATCATATAGTAGTTATGAGTTCTCATGGGACAGATTTAGAGGATCAGATCTTGAATGAAGGAAAACCGAATGATAGGTACAATGATATTAGCCACAAATTAGATCTAGGTATAGGTGATTAAGATTAAGAATATCATCTCACAACGGATGGTTTGGTCATATTTAGGGACAAGATATATGTACCAGACAACAATAGCTCAAGAAGCCTATCTTAATGGAATTTCATGTTAATCCATATTCAAGTCACCCAAGATTTCATAAAACATTGACAACGGTGAAGAAGTTATACTCTTGGCTGAATCTAAAAAAATAAGCGGTGGAGCTTGTGGCTAGATGTTTGGATTGTTAAAGTACAGTGTAAGCATCTAGGTGTTTTACTACATCCGATCCCAATTCCAGAGTGGAAATGGGAGGTCATTTCTCTGCATTTCATCATAGGTTTTTCGAGGACATCTAGAAAACATGATTCCATCATGGTGGTGGTGGATAGGTTGAAAAAAGTAGTGCACTTCATTTTAGTGAATTCAAAATATTCATTTGATGATGTAACACATGTCTTCGTCAGATATATAGTGAGGTTTCATGTTGTACCAAAGAATATTGTGTCAAATAGGGATGATAAGTTCACGTCTAGTTTCTAGAAAGAGTTATTTGGAGGTTTGGAAAAAAAGTTGGCCTTCAACACAAATTATCATCCACAAACAGATGGATAGACACAAAGGGTCAAAATGATTTTAGATCACATTGTGAGAATGTATTTTATGTATTTTAGATCACATGGTGAGAATTTTTTTCATTGTAAATACGACATCAATCTAAGTTATAAATAACCATGGGAAGTATGTTTTGGTTTTCAACAGTGTTGTTGGTTTTAGGTGTAATTAAACACCGAGGACGGTGTTCCCCTAAGGGGCAGCATTATTTAATGGCCCCATGTTAAAAATACATGTAATAAATTTGGTAAAGGAAAAATAGGACCAAGTTCATGGGTCACGTATTACAAGTTGAATGTTGGAAAAAGCATCCTAGCGGGTGTTCATTTGTTTTATTATGGCTATGGAAAATTATCAAAGGAAATGACAAAGGAAATGGAAAAGGAAAACATGCATTAATTTGCATTTTATTTATGAAAACAAAGGAAATCAGGGGAAAAGGAAGGAGAAATATCTTAGGTTCCAAGTGAGGAGTAAAATGAAGTAAAATAATGGAAAATTGAGGAAATTAGAGGTCTGATTGAAAAAAATACTTACGAGGATCAGTACAAATCTTTCGAAAGTTCATTTTTGGAGCTTTCTCTATATTATATTATTTCTCATACTCTTCGACACTTATATTATTCTTGGATCACTCTAGCATTGGATCAAGGAAGGAAAACGAAGGAAAAAGAACGAAAATGGAAGAAAAGATCAAGCAAGGAAGATTTGGATCAAGCGGCTATAGTGTTACTTGCAGGTATCGAGTTGCATGTACAATTTCCTACCTAGTTTTGGCATGCATGGTATATTCATCTTTGTATTTGTTTTTATGTTTTCCATTGGCATGTGTTTTTCCTAGTGTGATAGTGGTTTTTAGCCTTGCCTTGCCATTTCGAGATAGACATGGTGTGATGGGGTTTCTCTTACTTGGTTGAGCTATATTTCCTAATGCTTTTGAAATGGAGTGGGGTGGTATCAAGAGGAAACACAAGGCCTAGGAATCCTTGGACCGATGAAGTTGGGATTGCGGTAAATCATAATTTTTTATACCCTCATTAGGCCTAGGAATCCTTGACTAGTGAATGGTGGGATATACAGTAAAGCCTAAAGGGTGGAGATGGAAAAAATACAGACCGTTTAGGTGGAGAGATTTGGAGGTATTCATAAGTGTAGAGGCCCAGTGATCCCTAGAATAGTATGTGGTGGGATTGTGGTAATTCTTTGTAGTTTATGTTTCTTGTTTTACCTAGGAAGCCCTTGGCGAAATCGCGATAAAGCCTAGTTGTATAAATGAGGGCTTGGGCCTAGGAATCCCTTGGTGGATTGCGGTAAAGCCTAAGAAATCCCTGTTTGTTTTGTTGTAAGTTCCTCATTCATGGTTGGAATATGGAACGAGGGAAATTGGTTGAAAGAAATATTTGGTTCATCCCAATCTATGGTTGGGTGCTACGTGGAAATCCCTCACCTGGTTGCATTTTTCATATGATAATAAGAGCTCTTTAATCTTGTGTATTATGTGTATATGTGTTTTTTATGATGTGGTTACAACGGTTGGTATATCATTATTGATCTATTGGTTATATGTCAGTTATAAGCAGGGTTTATGACCAACTTGAGTTATGGCTCTCACCTTGTTTTGTTTCGTAAATCAAATTTTAATGAATGCATGAACTAATAGATGATATTGCAGCTATTATGAGAGGTGACCAAAACTTTGTGAAAATTATGAAATAAGTGCGAAGTCCCTATGCTCATATGTCTTTATATAACATGTATATTATATGTTCTTGATGTGTTTGACAAAATTTCTGTCATGGATAGGCCTTGTAAATTTAGGTCCTTGTTAAAGTTTTTCATTAGAGGCCTTTTAATATTTTTATGTATCATTTTTGAGAGTTTCATCAAGTTTTGGGAAGAGGCCTGAGTCCTGGCCCTTAAAACGTTGCTCAAAATATGGCGTCACGGGCATAGCAATACTTAAAAACTTATGTAGTCACATGGATTCTTATGTTGTGCATGTGCTTGGAGAGTTTCAGTTTCATGGAGTGTTAGGTCCCTATATTACTAGTATAGTCCCTTATTTTTGTGAGTGTAACCCCCTTATTGTTATTATTGTACCCTTGTAACCCCCATATTGTTATTACTTTTCCCTTAAATTATTATTGTTAGGTCGGCTAGGATTACATTGTGGCCCCACTAGGATTACATTATGGCCCCATGGACTCCTATATATAGAAAGGAGGTTTTGTAAATTGTATCATCCAAGAATTTTTCATTTATGTAATGTATTGGAGTTTTCCCCTCGAAGTGGCTTATTTATAAGGCATTGATATCTCTTTTATTCTATTTTTGGAGCTGGTTACACAACATTTGGTATTAGAGCTTTGGATTCTAGGGTTTCGCTACTCTAAACAGGTCATCATGGCATTTTCTCTATAACTTTTTTTCTACGAAGGTTCAGAATCTGAAATTTTTAGGGTGTGAAGCCGAAATCCTGAGGAAACTTTTCAAGACATTTTAGATCTTGGTTCACAGTAGTTTCGAAGATATGATCTATGGAAGGTAGTGCTTTTTCAGGCTCCCTAATTTCATCTCAAAGAGGTGATCGTGGGGAAAGATTCATAACTCTCTCTCCAAGCATAGGATTGGAGTGCCGTAAAAATTTGTCGCAAGAAAAATGACTATAGTTTCTTTTCTATCAATTTCAGAGCCGAAGGACGAAACAGTGACATGTGGCAAGTCATACAAGTTCGCTCTACTGAACCAGTCCATAATTAGGTCATTGTAGGAGATTGGACACAAATTTGTCTTGGAGAATCCAAATCAGGTCAGACCTGTGGCAGTCAAAAGAGAATTCAGAGGACTACGTTGGTACCAAAATTGAAATATTGAAGTGCTGCAATCACATAGATAATCCAATTTCAATATCGAGATCCTAAAAAGAAAGAAAAAGGTGTGTATTGTTTTTCCGAATTACATAAGTCTTGTTTGAAGAATCAATTTGAATTGATTCCAAGGGCATATTGTAGAATAGATATCAGTATTGGGTTCTAAGAGATGCCCCGTAAAAATAATTCAACACCCATTAAGCCTTCAGAAGGCTCTACTATGACTCATGAAGATGAAGAATTGCAACATGATCTATCAAAATTACAAGAGCAAGTGCACCAAATTTTTCTCTCGCAAAGAGAAACAAAAAATAAAATGGAATTTTTGAAGAAAGGCATGGAAGCTAAGATGGATGGCATGGAAGCTGGCATGGAAGCTAAGATGGATGACATGAAAGACAACATGGAAAAAATGAAGAATGATCTAAAAGTAGACATGGAAGGTTTGACAAAGTTGATACAAGAAATGTTTCATAATGGTGAAAATATAGTAGAAGAAACTCATGATGAGAACAAAATAAATGTTAATCATGATTTCACAAACTCTAATGTTGGCGAGAAGAACCACTATATTCCAAAAATGGAGATGAGGAAGTTTGATGGAAAGGATCCTGTAACATGGATACTACAAATGGAGCAATATTTTGATCTCCATAACGTGCAAAACACACAAAAGGTATGCATTGCAACTTTACATTTAGAACAAAATACATTTGTATGGTATCGATGGCTTTTCTCCCGTAAAAAATTTGTCACTTGGTCAATTTTTACAGAGGAAATGATAGCACATTATGAGGATACAAAGAGCAACACCTTCTTTAGCCAATTGATAAATCTCAAACAAAAAGGCTTAGTGGGGGAGCACATTGAGGACTTCCAAAAATTGAATATAAGGGTAACTGATATTCCAGAGGAACATAAGATTGATCTCTTCATAGGCACTTTAAAGGATAACATCCAACATGAAGTTCACGTTTTGGAACCTGATTCATTGGAGAAGGCATTCAGGTTGGCAAGAAAAGTTGAATGTAAAATTATGGCGACAAGGAAGCCTACCACTCAATTCTATAAAGAAGGAAGTGTTACTACGCCTAGATTTCCACAACCTACAAGGTTGACACCACAACAATTGGAAGAAAAAAGAGAAAAAGGGCTTTGCTACAGTTGTGATAGCAAATACACTAAAGGTCATAAGTGTCTTGAGAAGAAATTATTTTACATAGATTGTGAAGAGGAAGAAGAAAATGAACAAGAAGAGGATATACACCAGGAACCAGCCCTAGAAGAGGAAGAAATGAATCCGACCATATCGTGTAATGCACTGGCAGGAATTACCACTACTCAAACTCTCAAGATAGAAGGACATATCAAGAAGAAAAGGGTAATAGTGTTGATTGATTCAGGTAGCACCCATAATTTTATTCATTGTAAGGTAATAAATTAGAAGGTGTTTTCTATACATTTGAAATTTCAAGTGATGGTTTGATGGAGGAACTATAAATTTCTGCATTCCATAATGTCAACAACACAGAATATGTATTCACTAGTCCAATGCTTTTCGTTCCTACGGGAGGTGCTGATGTTGTACTAGGAGTACAATGGTTACAATATTTGGGGACAGTAGCTTTTAATTTTCAAGAAATTTTCTTCAATTTTTTTTCAGAAGGAAAAGAAGTCGAATTATGGGGTATTGCGGGGAAGCCGGGAAAGATAATGAGCTCTAATGTCATGACAAAGCTTCTAAAGAAACAACAACGAGGCGTAATTTCACAATTAAGCTCACTAGAAGTTCCAACATCAAAATCATCTATTTCTGTAGATCTTCAACAAGTCTTGGACAATCATTCCAAGGTGTTTGAAACTCTCAAAGGACTCCCACCTATTCGTGATCATGATCATGTTATTTATTTGATTCTAGGAAGTGTTCCTCCAAACATCAAGCCTTATAGATATCCTTATGTCCAAAAGTGAGAAATTGAACATATGATTGTAGAAATGTTAGAGGCAAGTATAATTCAACCTAGTCAAAGTTCTTTCTCTGCTCCTGTAGTATTGGTACACAAGAAGGATGGATCATGGCGAATGTGTCCAGATTATAGGGAGCTCAATAAGCTCACCATTAAAGACAAATTTCCCATTCCTGTGATTGATGAATTATTGGATGAATTACACGGAGCAATTTATTTTACCAAGTTGGATCTTCGTTCAGGATATCATCAAATTAGAATGAAGACTGAAGATATTCCAAAAACAACATTTTGAACTCATGAGGGTTATTATGAATTTTTGGTCATGCCTTTTGGCCTTACCAATGCACCTTCTACATTTCAAGGGTTGATGAATTCCATTTTCAAACCCTTCCTTAGAAAATTTGTGCTAGTATTTTTTGATGATATACTAATCTATAGCAGGTCTTGGAAGGATCATGTTCAACATGTTGACGGGGTGCTCAAACTATTGCAGGAGAAACAATTATATGAAAAAACATCCAAATGTTTCTTTGGAGTACAAGAGGTGGAATATCTGGGTCATATTGTATCTCACGAGGGTGTTAAGGTAGACCCTAACAAAATTAAAGCCATTAAGGAATGGAAAGTCCCCACAACCATAAAGCAGTTGCGAGGATTTCTCGAGTTAACATGGTATTATCGCAAGTTTGTTAAGAATTATGGGATAATAGCAGCACCTCTAACAACATTATTGAAGAAAGATGCATTTTCATGGACTCCTGAAGCAACTAAGGCCTTTGAACATCTTAAAGAGGCAATGTGCCTAGCACTTGTCTTAGCTACGCCAAACTTCACAAAAACCTTTGTTGTGGAATGTGATGCCTCAGGAAATGGAATTGGTGTTGTTTTAATGCAAGAAGGAAGACCCATTGCTTTTGAAAGTCGTCCAATCAAAGGAAAGTATTTATAGAAACCTATTTATGAGAAGGAAATGTTAGCAATACTGCATGCACTGAAGAAATGGCGAACTTACCTAATGGGAAGACACTTCAAGGTAAAAACTGATCATGATAGTCTTAAACACCTTTTGGAACAAAGACTATCTTCAGAAGAGCAGCAAAAATGGGTCACAAAGATGTTGGGTTATGACTTTGAAATAATCTACAAAAAAGGAAAGATTAATGTTGTTGCAAATGCACTCTCAAGAAAGAATGAAGAGGTGGAAGCATTGCTTTGTGCCATTTCTATTATCCAACCAGATTGGATAACCGAAGCAAGAGATGAATGGAAGAAGGACAAAGATGTATGGACACTCATTCAAAAGTTGCAACAAGATCCTAGTACATATGATACATTTAGTTGGAAAAATGATTCCTTATGGTACAAAGATTGCTTATATCTTTGTAAGAATTCCCAACTAAAACAAAAGATTCTTCTGGAATTGCACACTTCTCCTTTAGGAGGACACTCAGGATTTTTAAAAACTTACCACAGGGTGAAGAAGAATTTTTTTGGGATGGCCTTAAATCTGATATTCGAAAGTTTGTGGCGGAATGTTTGGTTTGCCAGCAGAATAAAGTGGAAACAATTAAGACCCCAGGACTTCTACAACCTTTATCCATTCCAAGTCAACGTTAGGAGGAGATTTCAATGGATTTTATCACAGGTTTACCTAAGTCCGAAGGAAAGAGTGTCATCATGGTGGTAGTTGATAGACTTACCAAGTATGCACACTTTGTGCATTATCTCATCCATTTAAAGCAAGTACAGTTGCTACTACATTTATGGACATAATTCAAAAGCTATATGGAAGCCCAAGGGTTATTGTGAGCGACAGAGATCCCATTTTTACTGGAAATTTTTGGACGGAGTTATTTTCTTGTTTGGGTACTCAATTAGCTCATAGCTCATCTTATCATCCTCAATCTTATGGTCAAACTGAGATAGTAAATAAATGTTTGGAAGGATATCTTCGTTGTTTTGTATCTGATAAACAAACACAATGGGTCAAGTGGTTGCCTCTTGCTGAATGGTGGTATAACACTTCCTTCCATACTGCAGAAAAAATGACCCCATTTATGGCACTGGATGGATATCATCCACCATCCATCACATCATATTGAAGGGAAAATTTGAAGTTTGAAGTAGTGGAATATCACATCGAGCATCAGCAAGAAGTTCTCCAACTCTTAAAGGATAACCTGAATTTGGCACAAAACCGAATGAAACAACAGGCAGATCAACATCGCAGCGAGAGAAGTTTTTATGCAGGTGATTGGGTATTTTTACGGCTACAACTATAAAAACAAATGTCGCTCAAGCAATCTAAGAAGGATAATAAATTATCGCCAATGTACTACGGTCCTTACAAGGTGTTACAAAATATTCGTACTCTGCCATACAAATTGGAGCTTCCTGCTTCTTCGTGAGTGCATCCAGTTTTCCATGTTTCATGCTTAAAGAAGGTTATAGGTGAAAATTTTCCAGTTCAAACAATATTTCCAGAACTTGATGAGGAAGGAAAAATCATATTGGAACCCGAAGCGGTCACGGAAACAAGAACTCGACAACTACGGAATCGATCAATTTCAGAGTATCTCATCAAGTGGAAGAACTTACCCACAAAAGATTCTACACAGGAGGATGATAATTTTATACAGAAGCAACCAGAGCTACTCAAGCATTGAAGACAACACTTTTTTGAAGGAGAGGGGCATGTTAGGTCCCTATATTACTAGTATAGTCCCTTATTGTTGTTAGTGTAACCCCCTTATTTTTATTATTGTATCGTTGTAATCCCCATATTGTTATTATTGTGCCCTTAAATTATGATTTTTAGGTCGTCTAGGATTACATTGTGGCCCCACTAGGATTACATTATGGCCCCATGGACTCCTATATATAGAAAGGAGGTTTTGTAAATTTTATCATCCAAGAATTGTTCATTTATGTAATGTATTGGAGGTTGTCCCCTCAAAGTGGCTTATTTCTAAGGCGTTGATATCTCTTTTCTTCTATTTTTGGAGTTGTTTACACAACATGGAGGGATTTTCATGGGCATGGATGGGAGTATAGTTTAGTTAGTAATCAGGTTAGCTCAGGGGTTTGGCACCTGGAGTGGTTGATTAGCTCCTGGGGGGGCTTGTAGCTTTTTTGGAAGGTCAATTTGGTTATGGTTTTTCGATTCCAATTCCCTTACTATATATGGGGAGTTGAATCATATCATAGTAACTCTTTGTCACATGTTTACTTAGGCTGAAAGATTAGATTCAGTAAATTCGGGAAGAGGGTGTTACATCTGAATTCACAAATCATGTATAAATTACTTACCTATAGGTCATACACTTGATGAATATCTTGTAGGGTAGAAACCATAAATCGTCCTTATAATATTATAGACCTACCAGATAAACAATAAAAAAAAGTGTGGATCGCATAATTCAAAGAATACAAATATGTAAAAAAAAATAGCTCACAATTTTATCCATTATGCATTCACATTCATGATCAATAAACAATATAAATATGAAAAAAAAAATTAGTACCTTTATTGAAAAACAATAAAATAGAAATAGTATCTTCGATTGCTAGAATGTCCTCTCCCTCCTTTTCCTCTACTTATATTACCTATTGCTCTTGCTCTATGAATCATGCCTTGAGTTTGAAGGAAATTTTATAAAATGTTATTTCGACCTTTAGTTCATGACTCATCATTTGACATTCATCCTATCAATTCTCCAATCGAAAACCATGCCTTATCCTTACTTTCCTCTATGCCTGTTGCAACCACATCAAATGAAGGTGGGAAGCATCGACTAAGAATTTTATGAACCACCTTTTCATTAGTGACATCCTCTCTATGAGATCTAATACAATTTAATACAACCATGACCTAAGTCATAAACTGATATATAGTTTTAGTATCTCTCATTTGTAAATTTTCCAAGTTCTTGCGAGTCTGAACCTTTAGATCCTTGGATATTGTCTTTGCCTTGATATTTTTTTCCCAAAATTTCCCAAGCTTACTAAGCACAAGGATATGTTGCAATATTAGGGAATATAGAGTCTTCAATTCTATCATGTTGATTCCACTGTGCTTTTAAATCCTTTATTTTACTCTCTATTCGAGCATTTCTTTGGGGGATTTTCATTTTTTCTAAGTACACAACTTCATGTCCTTTATATTTTGTGATTGCTACTTCCTAATAGTCCAAATTATTTAAAAATATTTTCATATTAATGTCCCACATTGGATAAATTGTCATTGAGTATGAAATCCTACATTTTTTGATTGTTGGTGGAATCCATCACTGAATTTTGTAACAACTCCCCCTTACAATGGATTATGGGATTCTCTATAATTTTTAACTCACTAAAACCATAATGGAGGTGATAAAAACTTAATTCAAGCCAATCCAGCTTAAAATCGTGACTTTAAGAACTACAAGAAAATCTTGGCACAATTATGGTTTCTCCCCATAAGAATTTTTATGGGATATTTGGTGGTAGCTCTATAAGAAAATCTCAACAAGAATAGATGGTTGGAAAAATTGAGCTACGACTAACTCTTGGGTCTCTTGATGCAATGAGGGTTAGACAAATACAAATGAATCAGTTCCTCCCTACAAAGGTCAATGGGGGCAGCTTACTGCTTTGGAAACCCCTCTCGAGCTTCTCCTATGCAAATCTTGGTGACTAGGTCTGTTCTGAAAAATATTTTTCAATGATTACAACAAAAATGTAGAATCCTTTCAAAATGAATCAATGGCAGTTATTGTTCCTTAACCATGGGATATGATGATTTAGAAATCAAATTAAACAAATAAACAAAAAAGAACTCCCCTTTTAGCGATTCTCGTCAACTTGATGGATCAAGCTACAAATCTGAGAGCATGTGAAAATTTTAGAGAATGAGTGAAAAAACACATTAAAACAAAGAGTTACCAATATTGAAAAAGCAATGGAGCTTCAGATATCTTCTCAATAATAGAAAAACTACTTGTTTCAATCAATGCAACACCATTTTTTTATATGGTCTAACACATTATTGGAACCTTGTACTTGAGCATTGAATGAAATAAAATACCAAAAATATTGAATATGTAAACTACCTAGCTAGTCAAAATTTGCATTCAACAATTATAAGAATAAGATATTTTTGTTAAACATACCTAAACAGGGTATTAAGGAAAAATAATTATTGCGATCTGATGATTGAATATCTCTAAAAAAATTGGTGCTCTCATACTTCCATATAAATATAAAACTCTAGAGTTCCAGTTGTTTAACCATGGATGTCCTAATAAATTTTGCATGCATTTCATATAAATAGGAAGTAACCATTAAATTATGTTATAACCATCAAATTTATCTATATCTTGTAATATCATCATTGTTTAGCGAATTGTAACATACCTCGGTAACCTCACAAGAAAGTGCATGGAGTTAGGAAACTTTTTCAACATTTACCAATATGTAACTTTCTAAATTAATTTTTATATTCTGTCATTGACCATTAGAATAACCATCACCATCATCTAGAGAAATATTTAGTAAAATCATAGTGAGTTACACAACCATTAACTGTCCTTGTTGTAGCATATTAACTTAAATTTCCTGCTATAACTATGCATCAATTTGATTATCATTTTAAATAAATTATTAAATCACATACTTGATAATATAAACATCACATCACAAAAGAAATTAGCATCATGAAAATGACACAATAAACAATCACATCATTAGATACTTATATACCTTAGAAACCCAGTAGGGTGAAAATCAACAAACGTTTAATTTTGTTATTAAACGTTCGTGAGGGTGTTCACCCATCACTAAATGGTTATAAGGGAGTCCATCCCTTTGAAATTTTCATAAAATATTATATATATAATTAATCTTAAATGAAAAACTAGCTATAACCTATTACAATCATCATGATATCTTTTACCGACGAATCCTCAATCTTTGTCTTTGTGTTCGTACTGCTTCCATCAGTTTGTCATTCTACAGTTGAAACTCCTAAACCTGCATGGACTAAAAAATATTTATCTTCCCCAATGTTAAGCATGAAGAATTCTTTGATCAAGTCACTATCCTTTCTTTCCATTGATGTCGTCAACCCACTTGATATCATGATTAGATAAAATATTAATAAACCAATAATCAATATTTATTTCTGACACTTCAACAACTATTTGTATGCATGTATAAAACATAAACATAATATCATGAAAATTCTTCTTTATCATCATTTCACATGCATTAGTAACAAATAAATCACTATCAAGCATCATATTTCCAACGCACACTAACAAAATCTTGCATTCACTTTCATATTCTTTCCAAAGGAAAGCTAACATACTATACAATATTCTTGGGAATACAATTCATAACAATCTTTCAAGATAACTATCCCAACAAGCAATTTTCTTTGTACCTACTATTATGCCTTCTTTTCCAAAGGGATTAACATAATGGATTCGACACTTACACATGTGAATACATGTTCTTTTCGAAAAACATATTTTCCACAAGATACATATTCATAATGGCCATTATATATATAAATTCAAGATCTATTCCAAAAAAAGTTAACATAATGGTTATAGTTTCTTGGATGCAACTACTTGTCCTCTCCAATAGAATATACTATTGGGCTAAATCCATTTATTCTTTCATGCATGTGAAAGGAAATTTCCCTCTTACCCAATAGATGTAGCCCAATATCTATGCATAATAGTCTCCCAAAAGGAAGCTAATACCATACATAATTACTTTAGGTGTGAACTAGATATTATTTTTCCCCAAAAGAAGGCTAACACAATCAATATTATGTGATTGCACCTTCCTTTTCCCTAAAAGTCTAATCCCAAAACTATGATTTTCCATGCATGCAAGTGTGTACATTTCTCTAAAGAATCTTAATATAATAAAGCATGTGATTACTAGTTTTCCTCTCCAATAATCTAATTAAATACTGCATACAAGCATATGTTTTCTCTTCTATTCTTTTTGAAGAGTTATAGAACAATAAATGCTATCTTGCATACAAATACAAATATTTATTTTCCAATAAATCGTGCAATTCACAAAATTACTTAGCCATGAAAAATGTTTAAGAATTCAAATAACATGAAATATTCTAAGAATTCAATGAACAAAACACTTATTCCTCTATGCACGAAATTACATAGAGGATTTCTCAAGAAATAATGTTGATTCTGTATCATATGAAATTTTCGAAGCAAATGTATTCAATTCATATATTCTCATGCCGCATATGCAAACAAAATAGTTTTCAAAGGACATGGTTACTTATGTTTTGATGCATGCTTGAAATCCATTCTTCCTCGCTCTTCGCTCCATTCTCCATGTATTATGTCATTCCTTTCTTTATTTTTCTCATAGACTTACAATAAATAGAATTAAGGAAATGGAAAAGATTTTTTAAATATTAAAAGAATTGCATAATATAACCCATTAATCACTCCATAAATCTATTTTTTCCTAAATCAGAAAATGAGTCCATGAATCTCTCATTCTTTTATTTTCAAGCTACATTTCCTTTTGCCTTGCGAGAAAAATATCACTTATCCATAATTTTTCTAAAAGTATTACTCATTATTTCTAAAACTCATAAAAGATACCAACTTGGAAATATAATTTATTTATATAGAAGAATATAAATTATGGATTACAAAATTTTCATATAATGCCAATATAAGAATTAATAATATTTAATTATTCAACAACCCTCATTTTACTAGAATGTTTGTGTGGTGGCTTAGGCAAAAGATATTACGCAAATAATGTGGAGTAATTTTCAATTAACATGAAATTGAAAATGAAATATTTCCTCAACTACTCCATAATGACATCATAGACAATGACATGACCTCCAACAAAAGCATATTAATCTCTTGGCTATAGAACCATTTATGATTTATGTCATAAATGACTATGGCATGAAACATTGTGTAGAGGTATAAATGGAAAATATATTATATCTATTGCGAAGCTAGAGCATTATAATCAATTTGATAAGCTATGCTTCACTTAAATATAAGGCATCGTTCCTTTCACTCAAGAAAAACTAAATACATGAAATGTTAAGAATATTTTCTTGGAGTACAAGCTATCAATACTCTTTAAATTGTTGAATTAATCATTGTACATATGGGAATCCACTAGCCTAGATCCATCTTAACTTTGGATCTATCAAGCACCGAGAGGGACCAAATATCTCTAGGTGCAAACCTCTTTTTTGAGTGCAAAACTTGAGGAAAGGTTTGCACCTAGAGAGATTTGATCCCTCTCTGCACTTGATAGATCCAGAGTTAAGATGGATCTAGGCTAGTTTCAGTCGTGTGTGGCCAAGGAAATATATCGATAATATGAGGAAAATATGATTAAGTTTATCAATAATATGTAAATACATCTAATATTAATATAACCATTTTAAATATGCTAGATATGTTTGAGATTTATCGATTCATTTTAATTTTAAATTCACTTATTTAATTAATGATGAAATAAAATTTTTGAATGCAAAGTGACAATGTAATAATATTGAGTGATAGAAAATGTAAATAATAAGAATGTAGTAAATTACAAATAGCCTTCATTGTGATCAATCTCAAACTAATTTCTTCGATTATTCTTATTGTCACCCTTGTTAGTTTTGTCATATTTTCACATTGATTATATGAAAAAGATAGTTGAAATCATAAATATTTAGCTCGAGTTGTTGTATTAAACATCATACCTTGTCTCTCTTTCTCTCCAATATTATTAGGTTTAATTAAGTTATAACAAAAAAATAAATCTACATTGTCATACATATAATTACATCAAATCAGAAATCAACATATACACTAAAATCAATGCATCTAATGCAAAAAATAAAATAATATTAGAAAACAACATCTACACTAAAATCAATGCATCAAATGCAAGTAATCAAATAGGATTAGAAATCAACATCTACCCTCAAATAAATGTTTCTAGTGCAAGTAAGCAAATAGGATTAGAAACCAACATATACACTAAAATCAATGCATCTAGTAAAAGCAATAAAATAGGATTATAAACCACCATCTACACTGAAATCAATGCATTTAGTGAAAGCAATCAAATAGGATTATAAATCATATATATTGAAATCAATGCATCTAGTGTAAGAAATAAAATATAATTAGAAATTAACATCTACATTGAAATTAATGCATATAGTGCAAGCAATCAAATAAGATTAGAAATCACCATCTACACCAAAATCAATGCATTTAGTGCTAGTAATCAAATAGGATTAGAAATTATATACATTGAATTAGATGCATCTAGTCCAAGTAATAAAATATCATTAGAAATAAAAATCTACACTAAAATCAATGCATCTAGTTCAAGAAATCAAATAGGATTAGAAATCACAATCTGCATTGCAGTCAATGCATCTATTGCAATAAATATTCTTCCCTCTCTCCCCCCTCCATATATATCTATATATCCCTCCATTTATCCTTCTTTGTCTCTTTATCTCACCCCCACAAACACACACTCTCTCTCACTCCATATTTATCAATCTCTTTGTCCCTCCATCCCTGTTTCTATCTATCTCATCTTTCTCTTCACCTTCCATCTATATCTCTATCTCCCTTTGTCTCTATATATCAACCCCAAAACATGCACTCTCTTTCTCCAATCTATCTATTTATCACTCCCTCCTCCTCTCCCTCCCTCTCCCCCTCTTATATCTCTCTTCCCTCTTGCTATCCTCTCTCCCTCTCTCTCCATATTCCTTATCTCTCTCTCTCTCTCTCCATCTTTCACTCTCTATGTATTTCTTCTTACCTCCCATTCTCTCCCCCTCCATCTCCATCTCTCTTTCCCTACCTCTCTCCACTGTCTCTCTTCCTTTCTCTCCCACCTCTCTCTTTCTCTCTATCTTCACCTTCCAACTTTGTTAACATATGCCTCTCTCTCTCTCTCCTTCTCTCCTCCCTTCTCTCTATCTCTCCTTCTTTGTCTCTTTATATCACCCCAAAACATACCCACTCTCTCTCCATCTCTCCCTTATCACTCCCTCTCTCTCTCCACTTGCCACTCTATGTATTTATTCTTCCCTCCCTCTCTCCTCCTCTCCCTCAAGTCCCATCTCTTTTTCTTCCTCTCTCTCCCTCTCTCTCTCTCTCTCTCTCTCTCTCATTCCCCTACAATCCTCTCACTTCCCCCTCACTCTATTCCTCTCTCTCAAGATCTCTCTCTCGTCCTTCATCCCTATGTGTGTGTGTGTGTGTGTGTGTGTCTCCATCCCTCTCTTTTCCATCTATCTCTCTCTCTCTCTATCAAATCCTCTCTCTTCCCCCATCACTCTATCTATCTCTCCAACTATGTTACTATATCCCTCCCTTTTTTCTTCTCTCTCCTTCTCTCCCCACTTGTTTCCATCACTCCTCCTACGTTTCTTTATATCACCCCTAAACATATATAATCTCTGTCCATATCTCCCTTGTCACTCCATCTCTCTCCACTTCTCACTCTCTATGTATTTTTTCTTCTCTCTCTCTCTCTCCAATCTTCCATCCTTCTCCCTCCCTCTCTCACTCTCTCTCTCTCCCACCTCCATATTTATGTCTCCCTCTCCCTCTCCCTCTCCCTCTCTTACCCTTCTCTGTCTCTCTCACTCCTCTCCCTCTCTCCCTCTATTCATCCCTCCTTTTCCTCTCTCGTTTAGTTTATCTCCATCTCTCCTTTGCCACTCACACTATCTCTCCAACTCTATCATATGTCTTTGTTCTTCCCTCCCATATATATATATATATATATATATATATATATATAAACAAATTTAATATTGTATTAGTATAAAGTTATTAAACTTAATAATATTAATATGAATATTAGAACTAATAATAATATTAATATTTTAATAGTAATGTCAGGGTTAGTAATGTTTTTTGTTTCATTCTATTATTATTAGTTTGGTCCATAGGCTTCATATATAATTAGGTGTTGATTTCTACTCCTATTTGATATATTTTTATTTATTTACCTTACATTTTTATACCTCTTTTATAAATATAGTATTTGGGGCATGGTATTAATAATAATCTGTCCCAGTATTTGGTCCATAGGATTCACCTAAATAAAACCTCTTTTTTGAGTTTTTGTAAATACAAAGATATTTATGAAGTAAATCTAAAGAGAGGTTTTATTTATTTACCATACCTCCCGAGTAAGTAGAAAAAGAAGTTTCATTTATTTACCATACCTCTAGTTTATTTATATTTTTATTTCTTTACCATATCTCTTTTCTGAGTTTTCTTAAAACTCTTCATCTTTTAAATTTATATTGTTTAAATTTATTTTAAATTGTTTATTTATATGGTTGTGTAAGTTATTCTTTAAGCCGACATTATTTAGATTTTATTTTTAATTTTATTTTTAGTTTTTTATTTTGGCTTCCGAAATACTTACACTTCGGGGTCATAATGGACTATAGGGTTAATAATGTTTATTTTTTGCATGTTATTAATAATAATTTATTCCATGGTATTTGGGCCATAAACTTCATATATAATTAGATGTTGATTTCTAATCCTATTTGATATATTTTTATTTATCTACCTTAGCTATTTATACCTCTTTTATATTTATTTATTTACCATACCTATTTTATAAATATGGTCTTTGGCCTAGTTTATTTATATTTTATTTATTTACCATATATTTTTATAGTGTTTGTAAACCTCTTCACATTTTGATAAATTTAATTTTTAATGAATTTTTAATTCTTTACTTATATGGTTTTCTAAATTATTGTTTAAACCGACATTATTGAGAATTTATTTTTAAAATTTTCTTTAGTTTTTGTTATTTTGGCTTCCGACATGCTTACACATTGGGGTCATACTGGGCTGTAGAATGCACCTCTCCATGCAATAATAATGTTTTTTTTGCATGCTATTAATAATAATTTATTCCTTGGTATTTGGGCCATAAACATCATATATAATTATATGTTGATTTCTAATCCTATTTGATATATTTTTATTTATCTACCTTACCTATTTATACCTTTTTTATATTTATTCATTTACCATACCTCTTTCATAAATATGGTATTTGTCCCATGGTATTTGGCCCATAGGCTTCACCTAATGATGATGATGATGATGGTTAACGTCCACTCAGACCAATCTTTGGTCTATCAGACCTAAAGAAAAGAGTTATTTAATTTTATTTAAGATTTTCTTTCTATGCTCAAAAAGCTTGGAGAGAAGCCTCCTGAGCTCACTATAATTTTGACATCTTAAAAGGCTAGGAAGGTCAGTATTGCAACAAATATTATGAAATTGAGCTCTAATGTGGTTGTACGCAGGGCACTTTAAGAGGAAGTGATTCTCATCCTTGATGTTCATATTCTCATAGAGGTGGCAGATCCTTTCCATCCGTGGTGTTTTAGGAACTTTCAAACGACCTGTTTCAGTATGGAGCTCATGAGAGTTCGTTCTAATCTTGGCTATATTAACTTTCTTCTTTGAGCTAGTTCAAACAGAGAGATACTTTTGATATTCTAAGGTGGGGTTGATGACCTCCTTATAATACCTTAATTTTCTTTTAGCTGCTAGATCTTTCTCACACCACAATTTTTCTTTGAACTTAGAAGTAACAATTTTTTTTAATGTTATTGATTTTTTGCAATGAAACATTCTCATCGATCTCCCAATGGTTTAACCCAGCCTTGGTGTATTTATACCAACCTCGTTTAAGCTTTAGGTGGTTTTTACTGGAATTTAAAGCTAGCTTAGGAAGTCTATGGTCTCCTATGCTACTGAACTTGTGGTCGTACAAAAAAAGCCTAGTCATAGCTAGGCTCTCGATAGGGGAAAGACCCAATTCTATAAGGAGAATAGGATAGGGTGTATTGCTTTTAATTTTAAGGTTATACATTAGAAAACGCTTTTGGATTTGCTCAATATTTCTCCAGGACTCTCTAGAGATGCTGCAACCCCAAACCTCACATCCATATAAGATAACAGGAGTGACTAAAGTTTCAAAGAGGAACTTCTTTCTATCCCACATTACGAGTTTTTTCATTTTACAATTATTTTTAAGACCAAAATAAGCTTTCCACCCCCCATTAATCCTTTTCTGAATGCTATAGTTCTAGTTGAGCTTGTGATGAATATCAATTCCTAGGTACTTGTCAGAAGACACTTCCTCCAAGTTACTATTGTCATACATAAAATTAGCGTAAGTGTCCTTCTTGGATTTGATAATCATAACTTTTGTTTTGTCAGTGTTAACAAACATACCCATGGTAGAGCAAAAATCCTTAAGAAGTATAAGTTTCTTATCAAGATCAGATGGACACCTTGAGAGAAAAAAAATATCGTCAGCATAGAGAAGAATGTTGACTATCCCAGTTAAGATCGTTCCAACACATCCTCCTTCCTCTAAAAAAACTTCTAGCTTGTCGATGTAAATGCCAAATTGGTTAGGGGAGAGGTTTATATTTACTCCATAAACCTCTTTTTTGAGTTTTGTAAATATAGAGGTTTATGGAGTAAATATAAAAAAATGTTTTATTTATTTACAATACTTTTAGTTTATTTACCATACCTCTAGTTTATTTATATTTTTATTTATTTACCATATCTATTTATAGTGTTTGTAAACCTCTTCATATTTTCATAAATTTAACTTTTAATTTTTTATTTATATGGTTTTATAAATTATTGTTTAAGCCGACATTATTGAGATATTATTTTTAAAATTTTCTTTAGTTTTTGTTATTTTGGCTTCGGACATACTTACACATCGAGGTCATACTAGGCTATAGAATGAACCTCTCAGCAAAATAATGTTTTTTTTTCATGCTATTAATAATAATTTATTCCATGGTATTTGGGTCATAAACTTCATATATAATTAGATGTTGATTTCTAATCCTATTTGATATATTTTTATTTATCTACCTTACCTATTTATACCTCTTTTATATTTATTTATTTACCATACCTCTTTTATAAATATGGTATTTGGCCCATGGTATTTGTCCTGTTGTTATGACATCCCTCACCGAGCTAGGAGGTATAATGATAAGGAGCTTTATTCTACAAAGAAAATACAACAAGGACTGTATAGACTGTCAAAGCCCCTTTTTCACCTATCAGAACCCTTGAAAAGGCTAAAAATCCACCTTTTGGCTTTAAAAGTGCTTATTTCTACATATTAGGCCTCTAAGCACTTTTCGGCTTAAGCCCTTGGCCCCCATTTCTCATATAACCTCGTTCTGTGTCCGACGGCTAAAAAGTCCTTAAACCCTCTTCAGCCATCGGATTTCGCTGGTTCCCAAATCCACTCATTTTCTCTTTTGCTTCACTGCCGAGGTTCACCTTTGCCGAAGAGATCTCCACCATTGATGTCCATCATTATCCAACGATCCTCACTCCATCGCTCTATCGCTACTTTCCCGATCACTCACCCAATATTACACTGCCCCGCTCTGATCTAGACTGTTGATCTCCCTCATCCAACGGCCCACATCACTCTCGCCTTATAACCCTACAACGGATCATCCCACTACCTGATAAAACTGCTAACGTCATCGTCGAGTCCCACCTTTCTTCCTCCCACACATCTTTTTCCCCCTCGCATTTGATCTCAGCCATTGATCTCCTAAATCTGACGGTCCAGAACTGTCTTCGCACTCGTCCTCGCCAAACCTCCCCACCATGCATATTCAACGTGAAATGGGTGGTTTCGATAGGACACGTGTCCTCCTCCAACCTGTATCGTGTTCATTTAGCCCCAAACAGCTTACCACCTCAACCTCACGCAAATACCACGTCCGGTATTCCCGAAACTTCTTATCATTAATTCTGCGCCAATTCTTCCTTCCAAACCATGATTTCGCCATAGAAATTCCTTCGTTGTATTCCTTGCCTCTGCATTTCTCCTCCACCTTCATCCGAGCCTTCTGAAGCAGTCTACCCCTCATCGCAGGATTTATTTAATTGGCTTGCTATCAGTGTAGGGTTTTCATGGAATTTTAAGTATACAGGCCATCTCATATCCAATCACACTGGCTTGAGGCTGGGGATGACAATCCTCCACTCCCAAGGAAGCAGAGAAGAAAGATGAAGAGGTTCAATTCCACATCTCAGTCAATGGATCATGACCATTGGCCATTCCACAGGAATCTCCAGCACAGAAGGCCAGTCCTACCCACGACTAACAGTATTGCCTTCGTCAGTAGCAGCAGGGGCTCCGCCTCATTAAAAAACAATGATCATTCATGACTGGGCCCACGTGGCCTTTTACCTTATGTTCTTTTCGCCTTGTTATTTCGGGTGAAATCCTTATTTCACTCCTGCAGTTTTCACTTTCAGTTTAGTAAACTGTTTACATTTCAGTTAGAAACGGCTTTAGGCCTACGTTGTAAGATGATGAGAGGCAATTTTACTTCATCATCATTTATGTTTTTGATTTAGACCTATAACAGCATACAGGCATCTAGGGAAGATATTTTCCCAAAATATCTTCTCGCGCATAGGAATCAGAGGTTATAAAAACATGAAGAAAACACTAACAAAAGGTTCCAGATTTTCCAAAGGACTCACTAGCTCGAGTATTCTGTATGTATTTTGTATGAGCTTTGATAGTGAATGTTTGAAGATCCTGTAGGGATTCAGTAATAAGAAGTTTTGCTGGAATTGAGGATTTAGCTCTAGATGATTCATAGTTTTTAACTCTTCTCCATGTTTTTTAATACAAATGTTCATTTCATGTCTCTCTATATTTCTTGTATCTAATGCTATGGAATGCGAGTGCTCCCATGTTTAAATGTGAATTTATCATTACAGATACTCATATTTACTCATATATAGTGCTTTAAATATGGCTTAGGCATGATACTTTTTTTCATTTTCTATCTCTTCTGTCGTTCTTCCAATACTAACTACAACGGATTCTTATCTTTGAACGAGCCTAGATATATGGATTCTTATCTCTGAATAAGCCAAGTATATATGGATACTTATCCTTGGATGAGCTCGGTTATAGTTGATATCTTACTCCATCTTTTGCCATAGCCATCGCTCATATATAACTTGATATCTGTGCATTCATTTTAGAAGTCAGCCCCCTTTACAACATTCTTTTTTAAAGCTTTCTAACGCATTTACTTACTGCATTTTGTACTCATTTTCTGCATTTTTCCCGGTTGTTGTGTTTAAATTTGGGGTTTTGGTTCCACCCTTATTAAAACCATTCATCTGAGTGATAGTAGCATGAGAGCCTAACATTGTCAACTACAATCAGTTGGGTCATATGCTCCTTGCATTTAAGATGTCCTAGGTACTGGTCTTTATACAACTCAAGGTTGTCTCTAGGAGCTACAACATCTTTCTGGCGTCGTTTCCGGGGAAGGAATTTAAATAAATAAATCCCTGGGCCTCAACAAATATCATCCACCCTTCAAAATAGGTGAGAAGGAAGGGTTGGGAGTTGTAGATCCCTCACCTTGGCGACTCCACTGTCATTCAAAGGATAAATCTATTTGTAGTCCTGGCTTCCCGAAATCCACACCTGAGGTCAGATACATCCCAGTTGAGAACACCTTCAGTGTCTGATCCAGAGAGTATTTTTCACAAGAGAAGTTGGAGAGAAAGACAATCAACTTATAAATATATTCGCAAATTCTCCCTGGAAGACTCTCCATCCTCCTCTCAATTAGCTCAAGATCAAGGTCCTGATTCTACTGCAAGAACCCTTGATTATAGTCCCTCACTGGAAAATATTGAAGTAAAAGATGTGGCTAAGTCTGTAGACACCACGAGCTTCTTTCTGCATCCCACTCCCGAAGTCGAAGAAGTTAAAGAAGTCACAGAGGTTTCCACTTCTCATATTCCAGCAGTTCAATCAACCCCTCAAGCTATTGTTCAGTATATCCCCATTGTCATACATATTTCTCTTCCACCACCTCCTATTACACATCAGATTCTCCCACCACCTCCACGACCTCCGATGGTTGTTCCCGGCTTCCTACTAAACAAATATGCCCCATGGAATTTCCTCAAATCCTGAACGACATGCCTCAAGATTACTTAAAGATCCTACCCCTTTTCAATGGAGAAAATGATATTCAAGCCCAGAAACACCTGGAAGTTTTCTGGGCCTTCGCAGAAAATTTCAATGTTGAACATTTGGATGTGGTGTTGATATTGTTTGTCTAGTATCTAGATGGAGAGGCTAGAAAATGGTTCAAGACCTTGGGGGAACGCTCCATTAATAACTGGGAGGATATGGAAAATGCCTTCACCAAGAAGTGGGGAGAGAAGAAGGACCATGGATACTATCTTACAGAATTCAACGCAGTTAGAAAGAGACATAATGAAGATGTGTTTGAATTCATCAACAGGTTTAATAAACTATATACAAGTCTCCCAGCCGAAATGAAGCCTCACCAGAACGCTGCTAAAGTGGTGTTTGTAGTATCGTTTGAGTCTGAATTTGGATTCTCTTTAGGAGAAAGGAATTTTTCTACTCTAGATGAAGCCCAGGCTGATGCATTGGAAGTATAATCCAACTTTTATTTTACGATTAAATCAAAAGGGAGGTCAGACCATGGTGCTAGGCGGAGAGGGAAAGAATAAGCATCTACCTCAAGTCAAGATAGACAGGTAGCAGATTACAAAATAGAGGAGATGAACAAAATGATCAAGAACCTTTCGAGTAAGCTGGTGAAGCTTGAGCTCGAGGTAAAAAATTCACCCTCCAAGCCATTCCAAACTGCTCCAAACAAAGGATTTAACCCACAATATAGAAAGCTGTTGGCAATATGATGTAGAGTGTTGTCCTTGATGGCAACCCACTTGATGAAGATGATGGCAACCTACTTGATAAAGTTGTCCTTGATGGAATGTGTCTTGATGAGCTTGTTAAATGATGTAAATCGGAAGGTAATGATGGAAGGAATGTCAGTATGTGCTAGAACATGATGAAAAGAGTATGTCTCAAGGCATACGCGGATTTGTCTAGACGAAGTAGCGTATGCACGTGGGAAATAACGTGCCAAGTCGCGTATGGGAAAAAGTGCTCTAAATTTGTAAAACCAGGGGTAACTACCATGGTATTGACCCATTGTATTGAATTATGTCTGTTTCATGTGATCCTGCCCTATTACCATTGGAATTTATGAGGTTTTGACTCATGGTATTGATGAAGGGTAACCCTATATAAGGAGAAGAAAATCATTGTGCAAAAGGTGTGCATGTGTTTGGGCTTTGATGAATACTTCACTCTGAAGTATATCTGTATGGTTGAACCCTGTTCCTAATTGATAGATATGAATCTATGATGCACCTATGAACATTATGAAGGCTGAAGATCTCTAGATATAGAAATGGTGAATGTCAAGGATGATCTGAAAAGAAGTGAAGAAGACTTGGTGCAATCCTGTTGAAGAGATTGAAGAAATCTGGGTAAGTTCATAGATCTGGTCTGTATTGCAAAGTTTAGCTTTTATAGATCTATACGCAGGTTAGTTTCATGAAAAGCACGTGTATACGCGGGTTTGTGGAAGGAAAAGTGTGTATACGCAGTTAGGGTTTTTTCCTTGAAAATGCACTGAAGTATACGCGGGTTCGTCTTCTGGAAAGCGCGTATATACGCAGGTCTGATTAAATAAAAGCATGTATGATTTCTAATCTAATGGTTGCTAAAGCTTGAATGTGTTTCTGCATATCTATTCTGAAGTCTGGGTTATATCTAATATTCTGGTTACAGTGGTCTCACTGTTCTGTTTGAAGCAATGAGCAAGGTATGATTGTTGATAAGTGAAGGGTTGTGTTGAAGTTGTTTGATCCAGTTTGAAAATTGATGAAACGTGGTCTGCAGTGGTGCTGAGGGTCGAAGCCTTCAGTCAGGGGGTTGTAGCTCCCTTCCAGGAGAGGCTGGTAAACGAGTTCAGGGGGTCGTAGCTCCCTTCCAGGAGAGGGTGGTAAACGAGAGCAGGGGGTTGTAGCTCCCTTCCAGGATAGGCTGGTAAACGAGAGAAGGTTGTAGCCTTCTGCAGGTGGGTGCCTGCGTGCTGGTTTGAGTTTGCACCAGTACATGATTATAAGAAGTTTTCTTAATAATAAATTTTGAAGGCTGAAATGACGGCAGCGGTGGTTTTCTCCCGAATTGGATTTCCACCTAAAAATCCTGGTGTTCATGTGTGTTTCATATGTGTGATGATTATTCTATTCTGTCTGCACCTGTTTACTGTTTTTGAAATATCTGATGAATGAATAAAGCAATGATCTGAGTTAAGATTCAAACACATAATTAGATCTCTAGACATACGCGAGTTCTGTAAAGGATATCCGCGTATATACGCTGGTTGCCTTCAGTAAAGTAGCGTATGGGGTTTTAGAAAGGAAAAAGTAAAAGTTTGATTGTCTGCACTAAATACTGATTCAGCCCCCCCTCTCAGTATTTTTCCCAACAATTGGTATCAAATCAGGTCCTTCTAAAAAAGCTTAGCCGCTAGAAGGAAGATCAAGCAAGATGAGCTATCAAGAAGGAACAACATCTATCAAGCCTCCGCTCTTCAATGGAAGCAATTTAATCTTCTGGAAAATCAGGATGAGATCCTTTCTTCAGTCTATGGGAGCAAATGTATGGGCCATTTTTGAACAAGGATATCAATATCCAGCTGCTACACCAACAGATCCAACTGAAACGAAGAACTATGAGTCAAATGCAAAAGCGGTCAATGCTATAACAGGAAGTCTAACAAAATCAGAATTTGTCAAGGTCATGCAGCAGAATACAGCAAAAGAAATATGGGATAAAATCATTCTGAGTTATGACGGTGATGAAAAGGTAAAAAGTGCAAAACTCCAAACTCTCAGAATTGAATATGAAAATTTAAAGATGCACAGTGATGAGAGTATTGCCAATTTCTTTTTACATCTTGATGATGTTGTAAATTGTATGAAAAATCTGGGAGAAACAATAACCGAAACTACTTTGGTTGAGAAAATTTTGAGATCGCTAATGACAAAATTTGAATCGAAAGTCTCTGCTGTTGAAGAAAAATAGGATCTTCAAAATCTTACTGTGGTGCAACTTCATGGCATACTGACTGCATATGAAATGAGAAGAGGAGGACCATATGAAGTCAAAGAAGCTGTTTTTAGAGCTTCTACAAAAGGGAAAGAAGTACAAGAAGCAGAAGGATCAGGATATATTTCGGAAGAAGATGAGGCAAATTTTGTAAAGAAACTTCAACTTGGTACAGGACGGTTTAGAGGTAAGCTTCTTTTCAAATGTTTTAATTTTGGAAGAGTTGGTCATTATGCTACTAAGTGTCCTCACAAAGAAACACCTGCAAAAGGAAAGGAAGTAGCTAGAAATAAGAACCGGTCTAGCACTAGAAGAAGTTACTATACTCATGATGACAATGATGGGGTATCTGATAGTGAGGAAGAATGTGAACAAGATCTTAGACTTCTCATGGCTTTTGAATCTAAAGAAGAAAATGATACTTTTGTGGATGCTCTAGAGGACAATGATTTTCTTGAAGAGAACAATCAACTCAAAATACGCTTATAAGAATATAAAATTCTCTTAGAAGAAAGGAAAATAACCATCGAGACTCTGGAAAAGCAGGTTGAAGAGGCAAAGAAGCACAATGAGAAATTAGAATGTAAAGTGGTAAGTGTAAGAAAATAATTTGAGAAAGCAAAGACTCTGAATTTCATATTTGCTAAAGGATCTGAAACCTTAGATGAGATTATCAAGGTACAACGTTCTCCTCTTATAAAGACAGGTCTTGGATATATTGGAGAATCTTCTCAAGCTTCAGCACCAAATTATCTAAAAGTAGCTACAGCTGGTTTACAAAATTCTGCCACTCAGCAAGGGAATAAAGAATCTTTACAGGTAAAGCATGATCATCTTAATGCAAGGAACACTAACAGGAATATCTTTCAAAGAAGCCCCAATCAACAGGTAAATTCAAGTAGAAGATTTCATGATCGCATAAATTTCTTCTTCAATGGACAATGTTTCTCATGTCACAATTTTGGCCATAAAGCTGCTCAATGTGTTGCATATAAAACCATCATGACAAGAGAAGCAAGAAAGAAAAGGGTTGATATTGAAACAAAGAAGAATACCTATAAAAACTTTTCTCCTCTTCTAAATGAAGTTTAATGTGCTTATTGCAATAACTATGGGCATGAAGAATCTGAATGCAGGAGCAAAGTTCAACCAAAAGAGCATCTTCCTTCAAAATCCAAAATATGGAAAAAGAAGGAATCACAGGTTGAAAATTGTGGCATAGCATTATTTGCGGAAGGTGAATAGAATCAATGGTACATTGATAGTGGATGCTCGAGACACATGACAGGTGATAAACACAAACTTCGTGCATATAGTGCTCTAGAAAAGGAAAAGAAAGTTACTTTTGGAAATGATACTCCTGTTGTAATTAAAGGAAAAGGGTCTGTGTTTCTAAAAGAAAAGGTGAAGGCCAATGATGTCATGTATGTGGATGGATTAAGGCATAATCTGTTAAGTGTAAGTCAAATGTGTGATCAAGGAATTGAAGTTGTCTTTAGTTCAAAAGAATGTGTGGTTCATGATCTTGATACAGGTAAAACAATTATAAAAGGAAAAAGAACTCCAAGCAACCTGTATGTATTGAAGAATTGCAAAGAACAATGTTACTTGAGTAAATCTTCAGAAAACTGGCTATGGCATAGAAGGTTGGGGCATCTAAGCTTCTCTCAAATCAACAAATCAAGCAAACTTAATGTTGTTCGTGGGCTTCCCAATATTTCTCTACCTGAAAGTATCATATGCAAATCCTGTCAATTCAGTAAGCAAACCAGAGTGCAATTCAATGCCAAGGATGGATCGTCAAGTAAGCCTCTTGAACTCATTCATACTGACATATGTGGACTTATGAGGAAAAATTCACCACGTGGTGAAGAATACTATATCTTATTCATTGATGATTTCTATAGAATGTGTTGGATTGGGTTGATCAAACACAAAGATGAAGCATTTGAAAAATTTCAAATCTTCAAAGCACTGGTTGAAAATGAATTAGATCTAAAAATCAAGTGTCTTAGATCTGATCAAGGAGGAGAATATACATCAAATGAATTCTTTGAATTTTGTGACCAACATGGCATAAAAAGACAATTTTCTATAGCAGGAACTCCACAACAAAATGGCGTAGTAGAAAGAATGAATAGAACAATTCAACAAATGGCTAGAGCTATGCTTGATGATTCCGAACACCTGACATTTTTTGGGGAGAAGCAGCTCACACAGCAGAAAATATTCTTAACAAGGCACATGTTCGGGTAAATAGTGACAAAACTCCATATGAACTCTGGTATGGTAATTCTCCCTCTCTGAAACATTTTAGAGTTTTTGGAAGTAAATTCTTTATCAAAAATAATGATGAAAAGCTTGGCAAGTTTGAACCTAGATCAGATGAAGGAATACTTCTTGGTTACTCATCTACAAGCAGGGCATACAAATGTTACAATAAAAGGCTTCAAAAGATTGTTGAATGTATTGATGTTGTTATTGATGAGTCTCATGCAGTCCCTAAAGAAGAAAGACAAACAACAGAAGAAGATGATGGTGAATTTTGTCCTTCTACATCAAATAGAAATGATATAGACAGTGGATCCAATGAAGAACCTGAAGATGATTTATCTGGAAAGGCTCCATCCAGATATGTTCAAAAGAATCATCCTGAATCTCAAATTTTGGGAGACAAGGAATCAGGTATACAAACAAGAAGGACTCTTGTGGGATCTCCTAGCTATCTGGCATTTCTATCCACGATTGAACCACACAATGTCAATCAAGCTAGCAAAGATGAATGTTGGATTCAGGCCATGAATGAAGAACTTGATCAAATTGAAAATAACCACACTTGGGAATTGGTACCAAGACCACATGATAAAAATGTCATTGGAACCAAATGGATATTCAAGAACAAGCTAAATGAGAATGGGGACGTTATAAGAAACAAATCTAGACTGGTTTGCAAAGGGTATACTCAACAAGAAGGCATAGACTTTGAAGAAACTTTTTCTCTTGTAGCTAGACTTGAAGCCATAAGAATGTTTCTTGCTTTTTCAAGTTTTCAACAAATCAAAGTTTATCAAATGGATGTCAAATCTGCTTTCCTCAATGGTGATCTAGAAGAAGAAGTTTATATAGAACAACTAGAAGGATTCATTTTGGGAAATGATGAAAATCTTGTTTGCAGACTTAAAAAGGCTTTATATGGTCTCAAACAAGCTCCAAGGGCATGGTATTATCGTCTTGACAAATATCTTCATCAACAAGGATTTTCAAAGGGGTCTGCTGATAGTAACTTATACACAAAAATTGAAAATGATAAACTATTGATTGTGGTTGTATATGTTGATGATATCATTTTTGGGAGTAACGAAGAATCTATGAGTCAAAAATTTGCTTCTGTCATGCAGCAAGAATTTGAAATGTCCTTACTTGGGGAACTAACATTCTTTCTTGGCTTACAAGTGCGTCAAACTACAGATGGTATATTCCTATCACAAGCAAAATATCTTAAGCAAATTCTGAAGAAATATGGCATGGAAGAATGCAAACCTGTAAGTACACCAATGATAACCGGATGCAATCTCAGTTCTCATGATGATTCTCCCACGGTGAATCAACCAGAATACAGATCAATGATAGGAAGCCTACTTTATCTCACAGGGACCAGACCGGATATTATGCATGCTGTTGGGATTTTTGGACGATTTCAAGCTAATCCAAAAGAGTCTCATCTTCAGGCTGTCAAGAGAATATTCAAATATCTACAAGGAACTCAAGACTTTGGACTATGGTATCCAAAGAATGCTGATCTTACTCTACATGCTTACACTGATGCAGATTGGGCTGGAAATGTTGATGATCAGAAAAGCACAAGTGGTGGTGCATTCTATATGGGGCCCCGGTTGGTATCTTGGTTCAGTAAGAAGCAAAGTTCTATTGCCTTATCTACTGCTGAAGCAGAATATGTGGCTGCCGCATCTTGTTGCACTCAACTACTTTGGATGATGCAAACCTTGGAAGATTTTCAAATCAAATGTACTTCTCCTATCTCCATTATGTGTGATAATACAAGTGCCATCAGTATCTCAAAGAATCATGTTATACATTCAAAGACCAAGCACATCCCCATCAAGTATCACGTCTTACGTGAACAAGTGCTTGAACAAAAGGTGAGGTTGGAGTATGTTCCCTCCAAAGAACAAGTTGCTGATATTTTTACCAAACCTCTGCCCAGGGAAGCGTTCGAATATCTCAGACAAAATCTGGGTGTTTTCTCTGCCTCTCAGAAGATCAGATCTGATTAAATTCAGAAGATTAAATTGGATACGCGGGTTTCTTTAAAGACAGTCGCATATATACGTGATTTTATACACAGAAAGCCGCGTATGGTTGGTTGCTGATAATTTTTTATTGGGGTTAGCATTTCTCAGTGCTGTTTTGTATCTCTGATGCTGTTTGATGTCTCTGGTGGTGTTCCAGTTCCTATATATCTGTTTCCTTCTCTATTATTGGGTAAAGATGCCTTGATGACTTGCTGATTGAAAGTGTTCAGGTTGCACAAGCTAAGGAGGAGCTTTGGTCATATAGAAAGGAGACTAGATGCATCAAGTTTAGTATAGATATTTGTCATTTACGAATACAAGTATTAATATTCTCAAATACACCCTTTTAGACCTTGCTGGGTTTTTTTAAGTGCATAAATGCGTCTTTAATTGTCAGTGCATATGTTGAAACCCATGATGTAAATTTGTAATATTCAGTCATGTAAGGACTTGTTCAAATCTGTAAACCCACTTGGTTGGGTAGTTGAGTCAAAATATGTAAACCCACATGGTTGGGTACTTGACTCTCATATGTAAATCCACTTGGTTGGATCTGTGATGTAAGTATGAGTCCTTGGTGATAGGAAGGTCATAGAGTCGTGTAATTCATTGTAAAATATGTTTGAAGATTCAGCTTGAACTCAGGGGGAGCATGGTAACTTCAGTGCACTTCAGATCTGCAAAGCACTTCTTTCTACATAAGGAGAAAAACCTTGTGTTGGTTTTGGTCCGCCCTTTTCCCTTGATGACAAAGGGGGAGAGTGACATGTGACATGGTGTTTGAATAGGGGGAGAATATCATTATGCTTAATGTACCTATCTGATGTGGTGATCAAACACCATCGTGGTTGCCATAAAGTCCAAAGGGGGAGATTGTTGGCAATATGATGCAGAGTGTTGTCCTTGATGGCAACCCACTTGATGAAGATGATGGCAACCTACTTGATAAAGTTGTCCTTGATGGAATGTGTCTTGATGAACTTGTTAAATGATGTAAATCAGAAGGAAATGATGGAAGGAATGTCAGTATGTGCCAGAACATGATGAAAAGAGTATGTCTCAAGGCATACGCGGATTTGGCTAGACGAAGTAGCGTATGCACGCGAAACACTACAACCCAGATGGGGAAAAGTTGCCTAAATTTGTAAAATACAAGAAACTACCACAATGGACTCAATTAAATAACGATGGTTCTATTTACAGATCCCGTCCAGGAATACCATAATGAAGTTAGGTTTGTCCTGAGTATACTATTCAGTTATTGATAAAGGGTAACCCTATATAAGGAGAAGAAATTCATTGTGCAAGGGGGTGCAAATGTCTGGGCTTTGATGAATACTTCACTCTGAAGTATATCTGTATGGTTGAACCCTGTTCCTAATTGATAGATCTGAATCTATGATGCACCTATGAACATGATGAAGGCTCAAGATCTCTAGATCTAGAAATGGTGAATGTCAAGGATGATCTCAAAAGAAATGAAGAAGACCTGGCGCAATCCCATTGAACATATTGACGAAATCTGGGTAAGTTCATAGATCTGGTCTGTACTGCAAAGTTTATCTTTTATAGATCTATACACAGGTTCGTTTCATGAAAAGTGCATGTATACCCGCATATGCGCAGTTAGGGTTTTCCCTGGAAAATGCACTGAAGTATACGCGGGTTCGTCTTCTAGAAAGCGCGTATATATGCGGGTTTGATTAAATAAAAGCATGTATTATTTCTAATCTAATGGTTGCTGAAGGTTGAATGTGTCTCTGCATATCTATTCTGAAGTCTGGGTTATATCTGATATTCTGGTTACAGTGGTCTCACTGTTCTGTTTGAAGCAATGAGCAAGGTATGATTGTTGATAAGTGAAGGGTTGTGTTGAAGCTGTTTGATCTAGTTTGAAAATTGATGAAACGTGGTCTGCAGTGGTGCTGAGGGTCGAAGCCTTCAGTCAGGGGGTTGTAGCTCCCTTCCAGGAGAGGCTGGTAAATGATTTCAGGGGGTTGTAGCTCCCTTCCAGGAGAGGCTGGTAAACGAGAGCAGGGGTTTGTAGCTCCCTTCCAGGATAGGCTGGTAAACGAGAGAAGGTTGTAGCCTTCTGTAGGTGGGTGCCTGCATGCTGGTTTGAGTCTGCACCAGTACATGATTGTAAGAAGTTTTCTTAATAATAAATTTTGAAGGCTGAAACGACGACAGTGGTAGTTTTCTCCCGAATTGGGTTTCCACCTAAAAATCCTGGTGTTCATGTGTGTTGCATATGTGTGATGATTATTCTGTTCTTTCTGCACCTGTTTACTATTTCTGAAATATCTGATGAATGAATAAAGAAATGATCTGAGTTAAGATTCAAACACATAATTAGATCTCTGGACATACGCGAGTTCTGTAAAGGATATCTGCGTATATACGTTGGTTGCCTTCAGTAAAGTAGTGTATGGGTTTTTAGAAAGGAAAAAGTAAAAGTTTGATTGTCTGCACTAAATACTAATTCACCCCCCCCCCCCCCTCTCAATATTTTTCCCAACAAAAGCCTCCTCTCCAAATATTGCAGAGAGATCGGAAGGAGCAAGAGGATCACATACAGCCTCTGTTGTATTTGTAAGGGCAGATGGATGGACCTGCCGAAGATAGTCCCGATGGGAAAGAAGATCAATATCTTTCTTACTCAGATGATGATGAAGTTGAGTCTTCTTTGAAAGAAAGTGAACGAGTGGAGTTTTTGTTGCAAGAAGAAGAAGAAAAAACAAGTGCTGCTGAAGATCCAGAGATTGATGATTATTGCAAGAAATTCGTGGAATTCATGCAGACACAATTCAAAAGAAAATATGATCTCAGGTCCTATAGGAAGAGGATACGCACACAAGAACAAGAAGAAGAGATACCTCAGAAGGAGATAGTTGTTTAGAAAGTCGGATATAAAGGTAAGAGACTTATAACTGAACCTTTACATTCTAAGGACTCCCTTCCTTCCTCTTCTAAGTTGGCCTCTAATCCAAATATAAATGTTAAACCTATTCCAATGGAAGAAAAAACTTCAGCCATGATAAATGAACCAAAGTAAATTCTCGTAGAGAAGCCTCCTCCTATGTTTAGCCTTCAGAAAGTGCTGGAAAAAGTAGAAATTCCCGTCCCTTTGACTGAACTACTGAAACAGCCAGCCTACTAGTCTCAGGTGTCTTCTTTCATGCTTCCTCAAGGAGGAGCCCCAATCCGAGATAGTTTAAATCTCCAGGAAGAATTGCCTATGGTCATGTTCGGTCCTCATGTTTAAGAGTTAGATGCTTCAACTCCTCCTTTCTATGTCTCTTTAGTAATTCATGATTTGTTGTTGCACAACTGTATGCTAGATTTCGGGGCATCCCATAACCTGTTACCTCTATCGGTGATGGAGAAATTGGGGCTGCAGATCACTCACCCATACAAATATCTCTACTCTTTTGATTCTAAAAGTGTCAAATGTTTGGGGATTATCAAGGATTTGGTGGTAAATCTAGCCCAAATCTCGGCTAAGATCATGGTAATGGACATAGTAGTGGCTGACATCCCAGCTCGGTTTGGGATGCTGTTGTCAAGGTCATGGGGTACAAAAATTGGAGCATATATAAAGTTGGACCTAACCTATGTGACCATCCATGTGTTTGGAGGCCAAGAAAGGAGATTAGACCAGGAAACAAGGTTTGTCAAGATGGTCACTAAAGCTAATAATTCAGTAAATTCACTGGTGTACATCAAAGAGGGTGAGTTTTCTTGTCTAATTCTTTAATAAGACCAATATTATTTGCAGGAGCCATATTTCTGTCAATTAAGGACTGAGCATTCTTCAAGTAATGAATAAGGTGGGGTTTGGACCTTGCACTTTGATGGAGCCAACTCAAAGGAAGGGAATGGAGCTAGGATTCTCCTGATCTCCCCTACTAGATAGTTGGTCCCATTATCTTTCAAATTGGAATATGAAGCCACGAACAATGTGGCCGAATAAGAAGCCTTGCTCCTAGGTATACAAGCATCAAAGAATATGAATATTCAGAGCTTGAAGGTTTTGGGAGATTTAGAATTGGTGGTGAGACAAGTAAGAAATCAATGTCAAGATAAGCACCCTTAGTTGAGGGCTTACAGAAATGAGGTATGGGACTTGGTAGAGAATTTCTTCTTAGCATTCAATATTAAATTCATGTCAAGAGACCAGAACAGAATGGCAGACTCTCTCGCAGTAGCTGCAAGCACTTTTCGACCACCTCAGAACCCTCTCCCGAGGTATGAAATAGAGTTTCACTACCATCCTTCCATCCCTGACAATGTCAAACACTGGCAGGTGTTTGAAGACAAAGAGAAAGTTAAAATATTCATGGAGACTGTTGGGGAATTCTCCAATATGGACATAGATGCTAGCGATGAAGAGACTAAGGAGCTTCCTCAGAATAAATGGCAGGATACTGTAGCTGGGCATAAGGTGTTGCAGCTCAAAGGTAATGTAATACCTAGAGGACTGGTCCTCCTGGAGAGACTATTTGATAAGAATGATGTCCCAATCTGGCAAAGTAAGGTTGTTGAAGAAAATAAGGTAGATGACCTGAACCTTGGCACGGAGGCTGATCCCAAGCTTGTGAAATTGTCTAATAACATACCCGAAGAATAAAAAGAGCAATATCAGAAGCTATTTCAGACATATAAAGACATCTTTTCCTGGTCCTATCAAGATTTGAAGACCTTTGATATTAGCATTATCTAGCATAAGTTTCCATTGAAAAGAGATGCT
This sequence comes from Pinus albicaulis, assembly GCA_034641835.2. Lineage (NCBI taxonomy): Eukaryota > Viridiplantae > Streptophyta > Pinopsida > Pinales > Pinaceae > Pinus > Pinus albicaulis. The sequence goes on from CM076580.1 coordinate 42,885,251, forward strand.
AAGCCACACAAACATAAATTAAGACAGATTAATCCTTTACTCGTTCCTTCCATAGAAAAGGAAATCAAGAAACTGTTGAAGGCTAAGATTATTGTGCCATTAAGATATTCTGAATGGGTGGCCAACTTGGTCCCAGTCCGAAAGAAGAACGGGGAAATAAGATTATGTGTTGAATTTCAGAAATTGAACAAAGAATCTCTCAAAGACAATTATCCACTGCCCAAGATGGACCATATATTGGAGAAGGTGGTAGGATCTTCACGAATGTCTATGATGGATGGATTTTCTGGGTATAATCAAGTAGTAGTGCTTCCGGAGGACCAAAAGAAAACCGCATTCACTACTCCTTGGGGAACTTTTATGTATGATCGAATTTTGTTTGGATTGATAAATGCGGGAGCTACATTCCAAAGGGCCATGGACATTGATTTTGTGGGAGAACAAGATAAATTCGTGGTAGTGTACCTAGACGATATCACAATCTTTTCAAAGGATGATGCTGAACATATAGAGCATTTATGCATAACCTTTGACAAGTGCTGCAGGTATGTATTGTCTTTAAACCCTCAAAAATCTCTGTTTGCTTTAGAAGAGGGTAAACTGTTGGGGCATATTGTCACAAAGGCAGGGGTAAAAATTGACCTGAAAAGGGTAGAAGGCATAAATGGTATATCCTTGCCCAGAAACAAGAAATAGGTCCATGTTATTCTTGGACGTATCAACTTCTTGAGAAGATTCATACCAAACTGTGCAGAGATAGTCTGGTACATAACTGAGTTGCTGAAGAAGGATAATGAAGTAAAACGGACTACTAAGTCACGGGAAGCTTTTAACAGAATAAAAAATGCTTACGCAGAAGCCCCAATATTAGCAGGACCGGATTATGCGAAACCCTTCATAATATTTTTGTTTGCATCTCCCCACACCGTCGGAGCTGTATTATTGCAGAAAAATATGGAAGGTCATGAACAACCTATTGCCTTTTTTAGCCAAGTGCTTCGCAACGCTGAGCTAAAATATAACATCCTGGAGAAACAAGCTTATGCCTTGGTCAAATCCTTGAAGGCTTTTTGGATCTATGTGCTGCAGTCCGCTATAACTGCATTTGTACCCACAGCAGCTGTAAAAGACATTTTGGTTTAGGGAGATAGTGAAGGAAAGAGAGGAAAATGGATAGTCAAGATACAGGAGTATGAGTTGGAGATACGCCCCACTAAGCTAATAAAGGGATAGAGATTAGCCAAGATCCTTTCTGAATCAAACTATCAGGCTTTGGGGATAAATTTGTCTATGGTGGCCAATGAAGAGCCTGGGAGAGCAGACGAGTAGCATGGGATAGAAACTGATACACAAAAGACCCATATGAATTACCTTCTTAGTCCATGGTACAAGGAAATTTTAGAGTACCTCTTGACTCTTAGATGTACTCCAAGCTGTGACAAGAAAAAGTATAGAACGTTGAGGCTAAAATATTAGAAGCTCATCATAGAAAATGGTCGTTTGTACTGGAGAGACCCATTGGGAATACTACTTTTATGTCTCACATAAAATGAAGTAGAAGAAGTGATGGCAGAATTCCATAAGGGAATCTATGGTGGTCACTACAACTGGAGGGCCATGGCACATAAGATTGAGAAAGCGGGCTTTTTATGGCCCAAACTTTTCAGAGATGTTTATGCTCAGGTAAGAGCCTGTGAAAAATGTTAGAAGTTTGCTGAAAGGCAGAAGTTCGCACCTTTGCCTATGATCCCGGTGCACATAGAATAACCTTTCCAACAGTGGGGAATCGATTTCATTGGTGAAATTCATCCTTCCTCAAGTGGGCAACACAAGTGGATACTAATAGCCACCGATTACTTCACTAAATGGGTAGAGGCCGTGTAAGCAAGGAATGCTATAGACAGAGTGGTGATCAAGTTTCTGGAAGATAACATCATCTCAAGATTTTGCTGCCCTCCTAAGATTGTCACAGATAATTCTCAAGCTCTTAAATCTGTCAAATTTATCACTTTTTCCCAATAGTATAATATTGGGTTAGGACACTCTACTGCATACTATCCATAGGGAAATGGATTTGAAGAATCCTCAAACAAAACTATGGTAAGGGCATTGAAAAAGGCCATAAATGAAAAGCATAAGAACTCAGATTCATAGCTCAAGTTCGAGTTATGGGCAAAAAAAATCACTAGTAAAAGGTTAACAAGAAAATCCCCATATGATTTGGTCTATTGTAGAGCAACATTTTTCCCGATACAATTTGCCTTACCTGTGGCTAGGTTCATGCAGGATTGTCAAGAGGAACCAAACGATCTTACCATAATAATAAATTAGTTAGTAGAGATGGAAGAGACTCGAAGTCGATTAAATCAGAGGTTGACTGAGTACCAAGAGAAAATGAAAGACATGTTCGATTAGCATGCTAAAGATAAAGAGATGCAGGTCAGAGATCTGGTGCTAAGATGGGACATAAGAAGGGTTGAGAAAGGAAAGCATGGAAAGTTCGATCCTCTATGGTTCGGACCTTCCAAAATTGCAGAAGCCGGAGGAAACAATACTTTCAGACTAGAAAATTTGCAGGGTGATATGCTCGAAGCCCCTATGAATAGGCAACTCTTAAAACCCTTTTTCCAGTATTGATTTAGGCCGAGAGGTCCAATGTATGATATTGTACATTATTCAGTTTCTTTTATTATTATGTTTGTTGTTTTGATTTGTCATGAATAAAGAAGATAAGGCATCAAGGGACTGTGGTCGCAAGAAGAAGACTAACAGATGGTCTGCAGAGTTCTCGACGCGTTCGAGGACAAATGGGTCGTCCCCAAGTGGAGCCAATGTTTTTATGACATCCATCACCGAGCTGGGAGGTCTAATGATAAGGAGCTTTATTCTACAAAGAAAATACAACAAGGACAGTATAGACTGTCAAAGCCCCTTTTTCATCTATTGGAACCCTTGAAAAGGCTAAAAATCCACCTTTTGGCTTTAAAAGAACTCATTTTTACATATCGAGCCTCTAAGCACTTTTCGTCTTAAGCCCTTAGCCCCCATTTCTCATATAACCTCATTCTGTGTCTGACGGCTAAAAAGTCCTTAAGCCCTCTTCGGCCATCAGACTTTGTTGGTTCCCAAATCCACTCATTTTCTCTTTTGTTTCACCGCAGAGGTTCACCTTTTCCGAAGAGATCTTAACCGTTGATCTCTGCAGATCCAACAACCATCGCGCGTTGCCTATCCATCGCACATCGCACATCGCTTTGTTCAAAGTTTTCGCTCCTAAACTCTTTTCCGCCGATGTGCGAAGTCCCGACAAGATCCTGACTGTTGAGCTCCTCCCGGATCCAATGGTCATCACTCCATCACGCTGCGCCCATCCATCGCACATCGCACATCACAGTACTCCATGTTATTGTTACATTTTTCCGCCGATGTGCGAAACACCGACACAATCTCGACCGTTGATCTCCGTAGATCCAACGGTCATCGCTCCATCTCGCTACGCCCATCCATCGCACATCAAACATCGTTGCACTCCATTGTCACTCTATTTTTCATCGCTGATGTTCTTTCCCCGCCGATATAATCTGAGCCATTGATCACAATCGATCCAACGGTCGACGCTATCTCGCTGCTTCGCTGTCCTCTGCCTCATCCATTCATTTATGAGAAGCCGCGATATGATCTGCACCATCGATCCTCCTGATCGAACAGTCATCAATTCATTGCCACATCACGGTTCACTCCCTCCCCTCACACCATTCATACCTTTGTTTTATTCCACGATGTGCCCTCCATGTTTCGTTTAACCCGAATCTATGGTGCAGGGTCATTGCGGGGGCACCTAGCCCGCAAACCCATCCGTACCCCCAAGCGCCCCCGCAATTACATTTAAGATGTCCTAGGCACTGGTCTTTATACAACTCAAGGTTGTCTCTAGGAGCTACAACATGTCCCATGGTATTTGACCCATAGGCTTTACCTAAATAAAACCTATTTTTTTAGTTTTGTAAATATAGAGGTTTATGGAGTAAATATATAAAAAAGGTTTTATTTATTTACCATACCTTTCGTTTATTTACCATAACTCTAGTTTACTTATATTTTTATTTATTTAAGATATATTTTTATAATGTTCGTAAACCTTTTCATATTTTGATAAATTTATTTTTTAATGAATTTTTAATTCTTTATTTATATGGTTTTCTAAATTATTGTTTAAGCCGACATTCCTGAGATTTTATTTTTAAAATTTTCTTTAGTTTTTGTTATTTTGGCTTCCTACATACTTACACATCGGGGTCATACTAGGCTGTAGAATGTGCCTCTCAGCGCAATAATGTTTTTTTGCATGCTATTAATAATAATTTATTCCATGGTATTTGGGCCATAAACTTCATATATAATTAGATGTCGATTTCTAATCCTATTTGATATATTTTTTTTTATCTACCTTACCTATTTATACCTCTTTTTATAAATATTGTATTTATTACTGGTACTTTTCTGTTGGCTCATAGGTGGATACCTAAATAAAACCTCTCTTTAGGTTTTGTAAATATAGAGTTTATTTACCATAGGTCTAGTTTATTTATATTTTTGTTTATTTAGCATATTTTTTTTAGTGTTCGTAAACCTCTTCATGTTTTGATAAATTTATTTTCTAATGAATTTGTAATTGTTTGTTTATATGGTTTTCTAAATTATTGTTTAAGCCAACATTATTGAGATTTTATTTTTAAAATTTTCTTTATTTTTTGTTATTTTGGCTTAAGACATACTTACAGATCGGAGTCATACTATGGTGTAGAATGCACCTCTCGGCACAATAATAATTTTTTTTTGCATGCTATTAATAATAATTTATTCCATGGTATTTGGGCCATAAACTTCATATATAATTAGATGTTCATTTTTAATCCTATTCGATATTTTTTTATTTATCTACCTTACCTATTTATACCTATTTTATATTTATTTATTTACCATACCTCTTTTATAAATATAGTATTTTGTCCATGGTATTTTTCCCATGGTATTTGGCCCATAGACTTCACCTAAATAAAACCTCTCTTTTGAGTTTTGTAAATATAGAGGTTTATGGAGTAAATATAAAAAAAAAGGTTTTATTTATTTACGATACCTCTAGTTTATTTATATTTTTATTTATTTACCATATCTTTTTATAGTGTTCGTAAAGCTCTTCATATTTTGATAAATTTAAATTTTAATGAATTTTTAATTATTTATTTATATGCTTTTCTAAATGATTGTTTAAGCTAACATTATTGAGATTTTATTTTTAAAATTTTCTTTAGTTTTTGTTATTTTGGCTTCCAACAAACTTACACATCGAGGTCATACTGGGCCCTAGAATGCGCTTCTAGACGCAATAACATAGACTAATCATCACTCTCGAAAGATAAGATTAACCACGAATTCAAGGTAATGGTAATGGTAAAAGTTTGAAGGTTTATATGATATTAAAGCCTTTAATCATTTTTATTTATTTAATGCAACCACTCATTCAATCACCACCACTACTTCAAAGTATTTAACAAATTTTTTAAAATTAATTTACATAAACAATTGAAAAAAAAAATCATTACTTTAACCTGCGCCATCATACTCCGCTGTATCTTCCATGTCGATGGCTTCCCCTCATAGTTCTGATGAACTTCATTAGACAATCCTTCCTTCTCTAAAATTTAATCATGAAGTGGAGAAATCTGTTCCACCCTTTGAGCCGTTAGGTCACAGCCCTAGAATTGGTCACGATGATCCACCTGGATTGAGACAATGAACGGAAAAATATGGCTAATTCATTGAAACGCTTTCTAATATTCGGAAAGGATAATCTAGTGGTTCACTTCTGTAATACCCCATCGTATTGCTTGTCGGATATGAATGTGATGACTAGTTTTTATTGTTTCTGATATTACACAAAGTATACTGTAGCTATGCTGCAATGTCAACATTAAATTATAAGGTCATTGCACTGTATAAATCGTTGCAATCAATATCCATGTATATTTGTTTATCATGGTACTTAGCATTTTTACCCATCAGGAGTAAGTAGAGGTAATCAATTGGTGCCAGGCCACCTCACTTAACCCGCATTTATTTCATCTCATTGCATATAAAATGTCTTCCTAAATTTCTACCCCAATTAGTCGCACCTGCACATCATTTAAATCGATGTGTCCTTATACGCGAGGCTGGTCCTTTAAAAATACTTGATGGTTATGAACCATAGTCGTTTGCCCATGTCGTGGTTTAAATTAATGAATCGGACTCAGTTCGCACCCAACAGTACTACCAACTCGCAGCCCTTATGTATACAACTCTATAAGTGGAAGGTTATGTGGCTTAACATATTTATGAAAGCCCCTTCTTATAATGTTCGCATCATTCAACAAATCAATTATTAAGTCCCAAAATTTAGATAAGGTCAAGTCTTACTTACCTTTCATCCAACGATCACCATCTCGTCACGCCCAACCAACCGATCCAACGACAATCAATGAACGGTGTGGGGTCCCACGGAGACTTACCTTGCCTAATAGCAGAATGGATCCAATGGTCCAAGGTTTATCGCGCCTCGACTGTTGATCGAACGACGCAGATGGATATTGCGAGCATTTAAAGACCAGACGTTAGCACACGATATGAATGGTTTTGGAAACCCGCCTTATGCCACACGTCCTCCAACAAATATGATCGCGTTGATTTTATGAAAATCACTTACCGTGCAAAGGTGGTGCGATCAAAACCGCTTCCGACTTTTGAACAGTAGGTGACTGTAGGTTGAACTAGGGTTAAAACCCTTCTTCCTATTCACTCTGGTTCATCAAACTCAAGTTAAATCCTCCACTGATATAATTATAACCTCCTCACGCTGTATTAATTCTCTCTTGACGAATTCACCTCCATCCTTCAATACGAAGCTTCCGACCTTGATTGTCACATATTTTGCAGTGCCCTTACACAGAATTACATCAGGGGAGAATGCAATTCTACAAAGATTACAAGCCTCTTCACACAGATTTCAACACTGTCCAATAAAACACAGAATTGTAGACTCCATCTTAATTGTACCCGAAATCAACATATTCAAGGGTTTATTCTAGTTCAGCTCTCCTTATTAAGATCGATCCTTTCAGTGATCAATCTTTCGCAGGTGCTATAATTACAAATTATGTCAAGTCTCTATTGCACACAGAGCCACTAATTCAACTATTAATACCGAGGTTACAATTCAGAGATTTTTCTCAATCAATTTCTTATTTACTCAAAATCACCATTCGGTCATAGCACAGGGTTTCAGCTGCCCACAGGAACTCAAACATTCTTCCTACTGAATTCAATTAAGATCATACATATATTTCACACATAATCTAGCTTAACCAACACACATATGATTCAGAATATAACATCAACCGAAAGGTCGATTTCTCCAAGGGCACACAGGATTCGTTATGAAAAGGTTAAATCCACAATATCTATACAATGCTGGAACAATTCATTCTATAAACACGATCACTTACAAAACCCCATTGTTTAGGCCAGATATTCTGTTCGGTGGCCTTCTACTCTTCCTACTCTGCCACTGGGCAGTTCTATACTTCTCTCTCTTCTAATCTCTTAAGGATTACATTTATACCAAAATGGACGACCTGAATTGATTCAGGTCTCCAAACAGCTCAACAATTCTTAACATTCCTAATTCCTGAAATTAGACTCAATAACTGAACTGATCCTAAATTGACTCATACCCTTGGCTATCTCATTGTATTCCTATCTTAACCAATTTCTCATGTTCTCAAATGACTTGAGAACAATTACAATTCCCTACCAAATTTATTCAAAATACTGATATTTACATGAAACTTTGAAAACATAAGACCCTCCTAGGTCTTATAAAAGTACAAGTATTTCTAGAGCCTAATGCCCCTGCATCAGACTTCCAAGCTTCAAATTGTTCATGATCTCCTGATCATGTGTCTTTGATCTCTGCCTCCTGGGTCCCAAACCTTGTTTTGTTGCTGATCATCAGCTGCATCATCCTTCAATTGCATTTCACCAGGTTTCCAAATCTTGTTCTACAATTTGCTTCCAGCTGCGCTTTCACAATCTGCCTTTGTGTTTCCTTTGCTGAAAGTCTCCTGCTTTCTTGCTGCTGGTTGCTGTTCCTGAGTCACCCTCATCATCGGCTCCATGATGTCTTCAATTTCCTTGTTCAGCCTATCTTCTAGCTGGATATTTCCTTGCCTACTGTTGTTGCTTCCACTTTCTGTGGCATCCAACATGGTTGCTCTTGTTGTTACTGCTTCTACTAACATGTTTTCAATTCCTGCAGATGTCATCCCCCATGTTGCATCCTCCCAAACTTCCTGTCCCTCTCCAACATGCTTTGGCTCATCATCTAAAAATTTTCTTTTAGAAGATAAATCATCAATCAATTGTCTTCTTGCAGTAACATACCCATCCAGTATACTAGTAAATAGAATTAAATTCTGCAAGCTAGTATTTGCTCCTCTTTTCTTCACAGCTTCAGGAATTTTTATTCCAGCATCTGTAGTTTCTCTCTCTTGCATAATTTCTCTCAGAAAACATTCCAGCCATCCATTCTGTGCTTGCCTTACATCTTCAGTATGTTGTAATTTAAACTCAGAATTTCCTCCTTATCCATGGGCAACCTTCAGCAATTTCCTGTCACCTTCTTGATGGATTCTGGCAGTCCAACCAAGTGATTTAAGCTTTGCTTTCTCATCCTCTGTCAGCATAGAACACTAATTCTTCTGTACTGCAACAGTTTTAAAAATCTGTCCACCAATTCTTTCTTGTACACTCATATCATCCATATGCTGAAATATGGCTTCGACATCTTCATCTCCTGTCAGCATGGAATGTTGATTCTTCCTAACTTCAGCAGCTTCCAAAATTTGATCTTCAGGCTAGCTTTGGCCCATCCAACTAGCCAACTCCTCTCTGTCAATGGTAGTGAAAATTTCCTGCATTGAGACATTTTGGTCTCACTTTCCTTCTATGTATTATTAACACATGAATCATCATCAGTAAAGTTACAAGGCCTTAACACATTTTCCTCCCTTGAAAACACATCAGTGTTTTGTTTTGAACTTCCTCCTAAATCTTTTGTCAGCACCTCAGCATGTTGATTTGCCTCTTTCATGAGACTGTCAGCTAGTCTCTCTTTCCTCCTATCCTCTGCTTCGTGAACTCCATCCACGAAGATCTTCCTTCCTTGATTCCCCAGCAACTTATCTAGTACACAGGTCCTCTGCTTCTCCAATTCTCTTCTCTAAGAATCCAACTTTCAATACACTTCAACAACTTCAATAGGAGTAGATTTCGGGAACGTTACACAACCATTTATGCCTCTGCTTGTCGTTGACCAATCCTCTGCTGGTCCTTCTCTCTCAGCCTCAACATTCTACTAAATATCTTCATTTGAATTTTCTTTCTTCATCTCTTCATGAGATTTCACTATCTCAGCATTGGTTTGAATAGATTTCAGATTCAATGTCTTCTTCTCATCAACAGACTCTGAAGCTTGTCCATCTTCTAGCGGTGTACCTGCAAACACACACAAATTTTTAGTTTTCAAACCACAAGACCTTTCAGTCTTGGCTGCTTTCTCAAGCACTTCTTCTTGAACAGGTTTGCACATGGAATCTTTAGTTTCCATCCTTGCCTCAAGAACTCTGGGTTCTTCTTCCTCTGTGGAGTCTATCATCACTTCACATTTTTCAGACTCAAAGACACAAGCCCTTACATCATCTGGACTTGTCCAATAACTCAAGAAATCCTCAATGATTTCCTCCTCAGCAAGACAATCTTCTTTCTACCTCAAGTCTTCATCATGTCCTACAAGGTGTCTTGCTGATCTCCGTTGTTCATTTGTGAGTTTTTCTGCTTCACAAGCAGAAATTTCTTCTTTCAACTCAGCTGCTCCGAGTTCTTTCCTCAATAAAGGCAATCTTCTTTTTCCTGAATCTCAACTGTAACGGTTGCCAATTTACTCTCTTTTTCATGAGCCAACCAACTCTCTGGCTTTCTTCTATCCTCGGTTTCAATCTGTTGAACTGCTCCCTAATCCCAACTAATTCTTTCTGCCATTCTTCATCAGTGAATCTCTTCCTTATGCCATTGGCTTTGGCAATTCACTCACTCTTCTGCTGTGGCTTCTCTCAGAACCTCTGCAATCCCTGCAATATCCTCTATGGCTCTCAATAGACATTTTCTTCTCTAGGAGTTCTTCATTCACAAGCTACACTAAGCCTCTACAACAACAAGCTCTCTTGCTACAACTCACATCACCAATCCCTTCCTCTGGATCTGGCTTTTGGCAAGTACTGGTCCCCTCTTCTGCTGGAACCTTCTGAGCACTCTCCTTTGCTCACTAGGCTTCACTCTGCAACTTTCCTCAAGAACACCTCTGTCGTTTTCTCATCCAACCTTTTTTGGAATTCTTCCAGGTTTTGCCACACTTCTTCTCCCCTCATAGTCCCTTGCTGGACTCTTATATCACTTCTCTCAAAGCCGTGATCTGCTTCTGCTGAGATTCTTCAATTGTCTGCATTCAAAATTCTGTAAACAATTCTCCAAACTAGAGTTAACCACTACTCACCTTCTCTTGAGAACACTGCACTTTTCCTCTTTATCCATCCTCTAGCTGAAGATCAGGCTCACTGTCATCATCATCAACTTCGTCTTCAATTTTCAGCAACCACAATTCTGCAATTACAATTTCAAATTAGATTGAAGTTAATTACCTGCAAGATCATGATCTTGTCTTCCACTCACTCTGAAAATCCTATTCACTGTGCTCTGTGTACTTTTCTTATCAGATCTTGGAATCTGATCTTCCCCTTTCAAATCTGTAATTACCCCTCAACAGATTTAGAACTTCAAATTTTCTGCATTCTCTCATCACACGCACTGTATGCTGCAATTTTATCAGTCTCCACAAGTCTGATTTCTTTGCATTCACCAACTTATACTTTTCAAAAAGAGCTATTCCAGCTCTGATACCACTTTGGTGCCGGGCCACCTCACTTAACTCACATTTATTTCTTCTCATTGCATATAAAATGTCTTCCTAAATTTCTTCCCCAATTAGTCGCACCTGCACATCATTTAAATCGACGTGTCCTTGTACGCAAGGTTGGTCCTTTAACAATACTTGATGGTTATGAACGATAGTCTTTTGCCCATGTCGTGGTTTAAATTAATGAATCGAACTCAGTTCGCGCCCAACAATACTACCAACTCGCAACCCTTATGTATACAACTCTATAAGCGGAAGGTTATGTGGCTTAACATCTTTATGAAAGCCCCTTCTTATAATGTTCGCATCATTCAACAACTCAATTTTTAAGTCCCAAACTTTAGATAAGGTCAAGTCTTACTTACCTTTCATCCAACGATCACCATCTTGTCACGCCCAAACAACCGATCCAATGGAAATCAATGAACACCGTGGGGTCTCACGGAGACTTACCTCAGCTAATAGCAGAATGGATCCAACAATCCAAGGTTTATTGCGCCTCGACTGTTGATCGAACGGCGTAGATGGATATCGCAAGCGTTTAAAGACAGGACGTTACCGTGCGATATGAACGGTTTTGGAAACCTGCCTTATGCCATGTGTCCTCCAACAAATGTGATCGCATTGATTTTATGAAAACCACTTACCGTACAAAGGCGGTGCGATCAAAACTGCTTCTGACTTTTGAACAGTAGGTGACTGTAGGTTGAACCAGGGTTAACGCCCTTCTTCCTATTCACTTCGGTTCATTAAACTCAGGTTAAGTCCTCCACTGATACAATTAGAACCTCCTCACACTGTATTAATTCTCTCTTCAAGAATTCACCTCCATCCTTCAATACGAAGCTTCCGACCTTGATTTTCAAGTATTTCGCAGCGCCCTTACACAGAATTACATCAGGGGAGAATGGAATTCTACAAATATTACAAGCCTCTTCACAAATATTTCAACACTGTCCAATAAAACACAAAATTGTAGACTCCATCTTAATTGTACCCAAAATCGACATATTCAAGGTTTTATTCCAGTTCCTCTCTCCTTATTAAGATCGATCCTTTCAGTGATCAATCTTTCGCAGGTGATATAATTACAATTATGTCAATTCTCTATTGCACACAGAGCCACTAATTCAACTATTAACACCGAGGTTACAATACAGAGATTTTTCTCAATCAATTTCTTATTTACTCAGAATCACCATTCGATCATAGCACAGGGTTTCAGCTGCCCACAGGAGCTCAAACATTCTTCCTACTGAATTCAGTTAAGAGCATTTATATATTTCACACAGAATCTATCTTAACCAACACACATATGATTCAGAATATAACATCGACCGAAATGTCGATTTCTTCAAGGGCACACAGGATTCGTTATGCAAATGTTAAATCCACAATATCTATACAATGATGGAACAATTCATTCTATAAAAACAATCACTTACAAAACCCCATTGTTTAGGCCGGATCTTCTGTTCGGTGGCCTTCTACTCTTCCTACTCTGCCTCTGGGCAGTTCTCTACTTCTCTCCCTTATAAACTCTTCATGATTAAATTTATACCAAAATGGACGACCTGAATCGATTCAGGTCTCGAAACATCTCAACAGCTCTTAACATTCATAATTCCTGAAATTAGACTCAATAACTAAACTGATCCTAAATTGACTCATACCCTTGGCTGTCTCATCGTATTCCTATCTTAACCAATTTCTCATGTTCTCAAATGACTTGAGAAAAATTACAATTCCCTACCAAATTTATTCAAAATACTAATATTTACATGAAACTTTGAAAACATAAGACCCTCCTAGGTCTTATAAAAGTACAAGTATTTCTAGAGCCTAATGCCCCTGCGTCATCGATCATGGGCGAAAATTTTCCTAATCGAAAATCTTACGATATTTTAAAGAATATATTCAAATATGAGCCATATCAAACAATATGCATAAATACACTCATATACAAATATACACATAGGTTGGATTCAAAGCCTTATTTATGTTCAATTGCAACTTTCACAAGTCTGGTCGTCAATTTTTGGAGTTAGATCTTTGGTGAAATTTTATGCTAAACATAGTGATACTGTTTTCCTTCCTGGAGGGACAGAGTGGCATAAGCCGACGAAGACATTGAAAAAAATGATAACATTTGAAAATAAAATATCACAGCTAATGCTTCTAATGAACAATTCCAGTCAAAACATCCATGCTAGGACTAGCTTTTACTGGCCGTGATGGTATAGAAAGTATTGTGGAAGTAACAGTTCAAATCAGAATATGGATTGACTTGTACAAGTTGGATATATAAAATATAATCTTTTCCTTCAATATTTTATTATATTAATCCGGATGTATACAAAATATAATCTTTTCCTTAAATATTTTATTATATTAATATTGATGTTTCACTGCCATGAACAAAGAAAGTGTGGCATGTACATTCACTGTTAGATAATTTAATGATTTATAGTATATACCACACTACATTAAATGGCGGCCTATAATCAAGAAAATAAAGCTCACCAGTAAGTTGTGAGAAAAGTGGAAAATGATATAGATCGTTGCATTACATTTAATATACTTGAAGCATAGTGATAGTCTACTAGGCTACACATTCGCCTAGAAAATAGTGAAAAGTCTTGAACCAAAGTAGAAATTTTGTGAAATGGGAAATTTAGTTACAACATACTATTATAATCCAATTTAAAAAAAAAACCTTTAACCCAAATTTTTTTTTTCCCAGCCATCCAATTTATAACATGTATAAACTAGCACAACCACATTATATTTACTAATGTGGTTGATATACGCTGATAAGCTTATATAAAATAGATTTACAACCACATTTACCAATGTGGTTGATATATGCTGATAGGCCTATATCCACTACCCATCACATTAATTTATATATCAATAAATAAATATTATATATAATAATTTTATTATATTAACTTGAAATATATATATTATATATTAATAATAATATTTATTAATATATTAATTATGATTAAAATCACAAAAATATTTTATATATATTAATAATATTGATTGATATATTAATAATATTATAATATTTATTAATAATATATATTAATAATATTAACTATATACATATTATATATTAACTTGAAATATATGTAATATATATTAATAAATATTAATTAATATAATAATAATATTAATAATAAATAATATTTTAATATTTATTAATATATTAATATCATAGATGGTTATATTACTAATAAACCAAAAGAACTAATAATATATTAATAATATATATTATATCATAGTTGGTCATATTATTAATAATATATATTAATAATATTAAACCCAAAAACATAAGAAAGTAATAAACTTTAAGAATTAATATATTAAACTCAAGAGAGTAATAAAGCATATGGAACAATATTTAAAAACAAAAAACCTAAGATATTAATAAACCCTAACAATTAATATTTTAAAGTGAAGATATTAATGAACCCAAGGGATAATTAATAATACAAACCCAATGTCATCATAAACCAAAGGTTTAAATATTATAAACCAAAGGAATTGGTGAACCCAAGGGATAAATATTATAAACATAAGGGATCAATATTAAAAACACAAGAGATTAATAAACCGTAAGAATTGATATTTTAAACTAAAAAACCTAATAAATTATTAATCCATAAGAATTAGTATTTTAAACATAAGATATTAATAAACCAACAGGATTATTAACATTATAAACCAAAAGAACTAATAGACCCAAGGGTTTAATATTATAAAGCAAAGGAATCAGCGAACCCAAGGGATAAATATTATAAACCTAACAGATGAATATTATAAACAATAGAGATTAATAAACCCTAAGAATTAATATTTTAAACTGAAAAATCCAAAAAATTAACAAACCCTGAGAATTAGTATTTTAAACTCAAGAGAGTAATAAACTGAATGTGTGATTAACATTATGAACCAAAAGAACTAATAAACTAAAGGCTTTAATATTATAAACCAAAGGAACCAATGAACCCAAGGAATAAATACTAAAAACCTAAGGGATCAATAAGGCTAAGGGAAATATTAAAAACAATAGAGATTTATAAAACCCAAGAGTTTAATACTATAAACCAAAGGAATTGGTGAACCCAAGGGAAAACCAAAGGAATTGGTGAACCAAAGGGAAAATCATTACCCAACAAATTATAAACTAAAGGAATTGGTGAACCCAAGGGAATTGATTTAAACATTGAGACAATTTTTGTCACAATGCGACATTGGACCAACTATGACCATGGTTGGCCATAGGTGATTTTCATATTGAGACAATGTTTGTCAGAATGTGACATTTGATCATGGCTGACATTGATCGATTATTCATATTATAAACCAAAAAAACTAATAAACCTAATGGTTTAATATTATAAACCAAAGGAATTGGTGAACCCAAGGGAAAATCATTACCCAAAAAATTATAAACCAAAGGAATTGGTGAACCCAAGGGAATTTATTTAAACATTGAGACAATTGTTCTCACAATGTGATGTTGGACCAAATATGACCATGGTTGGCCATGGGTGATCTTCATACCGAGAGAATATTTGTCAGAATGTGACATCTGATCATGGATGACATTGATCGATTATTCATATTATTAAGCTAAAGAACTAATAAACCCAAGGGTTTAGTATTATAAACAAAAGGAATTGGTGAACCCAAGGTAATTGATTTAAACATTGAGATAATTGTTGTCACAATGCGACGTTGGACCAACTATGACCATGGTTGGCCATGGGTGACTTTCATATTGAGACAATATTTTTCAGAATGTGACATTTGATCATGGATGACATTGATCATTTATTCATAGTATCAACCAAAATAACTAATAAACCCAATGGTTTAATATTATAAACCAAAGGAATTGGTTAACCCAAGGGAAAGCCATTACCCAACAAATTATAAACCAAAGGAATTCATGAACCCAAGGGAATTGATTTAAACATTGAGACAATTGTTGTCACAATGACACATTGGACCAGCTATGACCATGGTTGGCCATGGGAGATTTTCATGTTGAGAAAATATTTGTCAGAATGTCACATTTTATCATGGATGACATTGATCGATTATTCATATTATAAACCAAAATAACTAATAAAACAAAGGGTTTAATACTATAAACCAAAGGAATTGGTGAACCCAAGGGTATTGATTTAAACATTGAGACAATTGTTGTCACAATGCGACGTTGGACCAACTATGACCATGGTTGGCCACAGGTGATTTTCATGTTGAGACAATATTTGTCAGAATGTGACATTTAATCATGGATGAAATTGATTTATTATTCATAATATAACCAAAATAACTAATATACCCAAGGGTTTAATATTATAAGCCAAAGGAATTGGTGAACCTAAGGGAAAACCATTACCCAACAAATTATAAACCAAAGGAATTGGTAAACCCAAGGGAATTGATTTAAACATTGAGACAATTGTTGTCACAATGTGACGTTGGAACAACTATGACCATGGTTGGCCATGGGTGATTTTCATATTGAGACAATATTTTTCAGAATGTGACATTTGATCATGGATGACATTGATCGATTATTCATAATATAAACGAAAATAACTAATAAACCGAAGGGTTTAATATTATAAACCAAAGGAATTGGTGAACCCAAGGGAAAACCATTACCCAAACAATTATAAACCAAAGGAATTGCTGAACCCAAGGGAATTGATTTAAACATTGAGACAATTGTTGTCACAATGCGACGTTGAACCAACCATGACCATGGTTGGGCATGAGTGATTTTCAAATTGAGACAATATTTGTCAGAATGTGACATTTGATCATGGATGACATTGATTTATTATTCATAATATAACCAAAAGAACTAATATACCCAAGGGTTTAATATTATAAACCAAAGGAATTGGTGAAACTAAGGGAAAACCATTACCCAACAAATTATAAACCAAAGGAATTGGTGAACCCAAGGGAATTGATTTAAACATTGAGACAATTGTTGTCACAATGCGACGTTGGACCAACTATGACCATGGTTGGCCATGGGTGATTTTCATATTGAGACAATATTTTTCAGAATGTGACATTTGATCATGGATGACATTGGTCGATTATTCATAATATAAACCAAAAGAACTAATATACCCAAGGGTTTAATATTATAAACCAAAGGAATTGGTGAACCCAATGGAAAACCATTACCCAAAAAATTATAAACCAAAGGAATTGTTGAACCCAAGGGAATTGATTTAAACATTGAGACAACTGTTGTCACAATGCGACGTTGAACCAACCATGACCATGGTTGGGCATGAGTGATTTTCATATTGACACAATATTTGTCAGAATGTGACATTTGATCATGGATGACATTGATCGATTATTCATATTATAGACCAAAAGAACTAATAAACCCAAGGGTTTAATATTATAAACCAAAGGAATTGGTGAACCCAAGGGAAAACCATTACCCAACAAACATTAAAAAGCTAAGGGTTCAATAAGGCTAAGGGCAGTATTAAAAATAATAGAGCTTAATAAAGCCTAAGGGTTTAATATTATAAACCAAAGGAATTGGTGAACCCAAGGGAATTGATTTAAACATTGAGACAATTGTTGTCACAATGTCAGAATGTGAATTGAGACAATATTTGTCAGAATGTGACATTTGATCATGGATGACATTGATAGATTATTCATATTATAAACCAAAATAACTAATAAACCCAAGGGTTTAATATTATAAACCAAAGGAATTGGTGAACCCAAGGGGATTGATTTAAACATTGAGACAATTGTTCTCACAATGCGACATTTGATCATGGATGACATTGATCAATTATTCATATTATAAACCAAAAGAAATAATAACCCCAAGGGCTTAATATTATAAACCAAAGGAATTGGTGAACCCTAGGGAAAACCATTACCGAGCAAAGTATAAACCAAAGGAATTGGTGAACCCAAGGGAAATGATTTAAACATTGAGACAATTGTTGTCACAATGTGATGTTGGACCAACTATGACCATGGTTGGCCATGGGTGATTTTCATATTGAGACAACATTTGTCAGAATGTGACATTTGATCATGGATGACATTGATCGATTATTCACATTATAAACCAAAGGAATTGGTGAACCCCAGGAATTGATTTAGCTGGAACAATTGTTGTCACAATGCGATGTTAGAACAACTATGACCATGGTTGGCGATGGATGAATTTTCATATTCGGATAATTTTGAGATGAATCAAATTGATCGATTATTCATATTATAAACAAAGAACTAATAAACCCGAGGTTTAATATTATAAACCGAGAATTGGTGAACGCGAGCGAATTTTATTTAAACATTGAGACAATTGTTGTCACAATGCGACGTTCGACCAACTATGACCATGGTTGACCATGGGTGATTTTCATATTGAGAGAATATTTGTTAGAATGTGACATATGATCATGGATGACGTTGATCGATTATTCATATTATAAACCAAAAGAACTAATAAACCCAAGGGTTTAATATTACAAACCGCAGGAATTGGTGAACCCAATGGAATTGATTTAAACATCGACACAATTGTTGTCACAATGCGACGTTGGACCAACTATGACCATGGTTGGCCATGGGTGATTTTCATGTTGAGACAATATTTGTCTGAATGCGAAATTTGATCATGGATGACATTGATCGATAATTCATATTATAAACCAAAAGAGGTAATGAACCCAAGGGTTTAATATTATAAACCAAAGGAATTGGTGAACCCAAGGGAATTGATTTAAACATTGAGACAATTGTTGTCACAATGCGACGTTGGACCAACTATGAACATGGTTGGCCATGGGTGATTTTCATATTGAGACAATATTTGTGAGAATGTGACATTTGATCATGGATAACATTGATCAATTATTCATTTTATAAACCAAAAGAACTAATAAACCCAAGGGTTTAATATTATAAACCAAAGGAATTGGTGAACCGAAGGGAAAACCATTACCCAACAAATTATAAACCAAACGAATTGGTGAACCCAAGGGAATTTGTTTAAACATTGAGAAAATTGTTGTCACAATGTGACGTTGGACCAACTATGACCATGGTTGGCCATGAGTGATTTTCATATTGAGACAATATTTGTCAGAATGAGACATTTGATCGTGGATGACATTGATCGATTATTCATATTATAAACCAAAGGAACTAATAAACCCAAGGGTTTAATATTATAAACCAAAGGAATTGGTGAACCCAAGGGAAAACCATTACCCAACAAATTACAAACCAAAGGAATTGGTGAACCCAAGGGAATTGATTTAAACATTGAGACAATTGTTGTCACAATGTGACGTTGGACCAATTATGACCATGGTTGGCCATGGGTGATTTTCATATTGAGCCAATATTTGTCAGAATGTGACATTTGATCGTGGATGACATTGATCAATTATTCATATTATAAACTAAAGGAACTAATAAAACCAAGGGTTTAATATTATAAACCATTGTGCTGAATTTGTAGAACCTGAAGTAACGATTAAAATTATCGGTGACAATTGCGTTTCACGTGACGTTTGACCAACTATGACCATGGTTGGCCATGAGTGATTTTCATATTGAGACAATATTTGTCAGAATGTGACATTTGATCATGGATGACATTGATCGATAATTCATATTATAAACCAAAAGAACAAATAAACCCAAGGGTTTAATATTATAAACCAAAGGAATTGCTGAACCCAAGGGACAACCATTACCTAACAAATTATAAACCAAAAGGAATTGGTGAACCCAAGGGAATTGATTTAAACATTGAGACAATGGTTGTCACAACTGAGCACCAACTACCTTAGCGCGAGCCTTGACATCTATAGCCATATTGAGACAATATTTATCAGAATGTGACATTTGATTGTAGATGGCATTGATCGATTATTCATATTATAAACCAAAGGAACTAATAAACCCAAGGGTTTAATATTATAAACCAAAGGAATTGGTGAAGCCAAGGGAAAACCATTACCCAAAAAATTATAAACCAAAGGAATTGGTGAACCCAAGGGAATTGATTTAAACATTGAGACAATTGTTGTCACAATGCGACGTTGGACTAATCCACTCGTTTTGGTTGCCTGCTGTAAGGATTAATATTGAGACAATATTTGTTAGAATGTGACATTTGATCATGGATGACATTGATCAATTATTCCTATTATAAACCAAAAGAACTAACAAACCCAAGGGTTTAATATTATAAACCAAAGGAATTGGTGAACCCAAGGGAAAACCATTACCCAAAAATTTATAAAGCAAAGGAATTGTTGTACCCAAGGGAATTGATTTAAACATTGAGAAAATTGTTTTCACAATGTGACGTTGGACCAACTATGACCATGGTTGGCCATGGGTGATTTTTGTATTGAGACAATATTTGTGAGATTGTGACATT
This sequence comes from Pinus albicaulis, assembly GCA_034641835.2. Lineage (NCBI taxonomy): Eukaryota > Viridiplantae > Streptophyta > Pinopsida > Pinales > Pinaceae > Pinus > Pinus albicaulis. The sequence goes on from CM076580.1 coordinate 42,905,800, forward strand.
TGATCGTGAATGACATTGATCAATTATTCATATTATAAACCAAAAGAACTAGTAAACCCAAGGGTTTAATATTATAAACCAAAGGAATCGGTGAACCCAAGGGAAAAATATTAATAACCTAAGGGACCATTAAGGTGAAGGGAACAATATTAAAAACACATTAGCTTAATAAAGAATATGACCCAATATTTTAAATAGAGAGGAATTTTAAAGTCACATGAATATTATTATGATAAATCGCAAGTGATCAATCAACCTTAGTGGTTGTTAATATTATAAACTGAATAAGAAAGATGGAAGCCTTGTTTTCTATCGAGCTTTTTCTAAAGATAAGAAAGAAAACTGATGAGTGTAGAAATATTTGCCACCGCTTGATTATAATAGGTGCCATCATTATTATCGATATCTCCATTTGAAAGGAAAAACGACAAAATAAAAATAAATACACAAAGAGATAGAAACATCGAAAAATTAAGGGATCAATAAGGCCAAGGGATCAAAATTAAAAACACAAGAGAGTAACAAACCATAAGAATAGATATTTAAATTCGAAATCCTAAGAAATTAATAAACCATAAGAATCAATATTTTAAAATCAACTAATTAATAAACAGAAGGGATTATTAATATTATAAACCAAAAGAACTAATAAACCCAAGGGTTTAATATTATAAACCAAAGGAATTGGGGAACCCAAGGGAAAAATATAAAAAACATAAGAGATCAACAAGGCCAAGGGATACATATAAAAAACAAAAAAGATTAGTAAAGGCTAGAAATAAATATTTTAAATGCAAATGAATGACAAACTCACGTGATGATTAGATAACAAAAGATACATTTCATTGAGCTATATTATTATTATTATTTTTATTATTATTAATTAATATATATAGAAAATTAACAATTAATAATGGTTTACATGTTTGTTTTAAAGTTGTTTTTGTTTGGCTAAGAGTTCAATTTTCTCAATAAGGAAATAAATTACTACTCAAAAGTAGACACATTTTGTAAGAGTGAATGATGTGCCTTGTAAACCACCCAGTGGCGTGGCTTTCCTTAAATGATAGTGATGAGTCAACATAGATATTAGCTTGAGATGGATTATGATAAGTTTTGTCATCCTACTATTTTAAAAAAAAAACACCTTTTATTTTGTTTTAATTATTTTTTTAAATTAACTTGAAAAAAAAACGCACAACTATTTTTTTAAAATAAATTTCAATCTTATCATAAATATTAAAAATATCTCATGAAATTTAAATTACTGTTATCCATTTAATAAAAATAAAATATCTATTTAATAATAAATAAAATAAATTTGGAAAAAATTATTTCAAAATAAACAGAATCTTATCATCAATATTATTAAAATTATTTCATGAAATTTAAATTACTATTACCCATTTAATAAAAATAAAATATCTATTTAATAATAAGTTAGTAAATTATTTTAAATTAATAAAAACTGAAAATTAATAAATTATTTTAAATTGGATTGTAGGTACAATATATATATGTATATATATAGTGGAGAAGAAATATTTTTATTTTATTTTACAATATCATTATTATTATTTTTGTTAGAATTTAATAGTGATATTAGAGGTAATTACTCGTAAATCTATAAAGTCTTCTTTCTATAAATTAAGAGGTCTGAATCTAGGATTTCTCAGTTTTTCACATATTTTATATTACCTGGATCACCAATTAAATTCTCCCAATACATAATATTATTAAATTTATTTAAATATTTTATTAAAGTTTTTTCATCACATTTATATTTAGATAATTTATATTATTTAAAATTTACTTTCCACATTTATAATAATTTTATTAGTTCAAATTCTATTTTTTAAAAATAAAAAACATATTTTATCTAATTCATTAGATCAAAGTAAACAATTTTATATTATTTTTTATGTTTAAAATATTTGAAATAATTAATCATAATTAATAAAAATAATAAAAATGTATTTTTTAACATTTTTTAAAAGATATTAAAATTGCGATTTTTGCACTGTCTTGTCTAACATGAAGATGAAATATTCAAAGAAAAAGTTGGGCCAATTATGTCATCAAATAGGCATTAATGTATCGATTAACTTGTTCATAACTAATGTCATCAAATAGGCATTAATGTATCGATTAACTTTTTCATAACTACTACTGTTAGGTAACGATGCTTTTTACTTCTCTCAAGAATATGACAACTTGCATTTTGTATTTTGTTAAAAATAATAATGAATCAAAACAATTATTAAACATTTTTAATTATAATAATAAAGAAAAAAAAATTTCATAAACACATACATGAAATTGTTTATTTTATGGATTCCCAATCCGTACAGCAATATATTCATTTAAGTGACCTATCTAATTAGATAAACATAAACCTTTAGTGAAACCCTAAAATGTTTCACAAAGTGGATGGTAAAATGTTTAACAAAGTGAACGATATCTATCAGACATTGCAAATGCCATCGACGGATATCCATTATGTGAGAAAGAAACTTTGATCAAAACCCGACCATTCATTGCTGGAAAGCTCTCGTTCAAAACATAGATGGAGATTTTGCCAAAGTGAAGTGGCTGCTATTTTTAGCCGCTGAAACTCTTTCACAAGAGGGACATGCGGTAAGGGTTGAAAAAGACCTGAGAGGTGGCGATGACATTTTGAGAGCTTTCAGTTTTTGCAGCTCTGTGTGAAGTTTTCGGTTCTCGGCTGCAAGTGACTCATTATATCTCTTCAAAAGCTCACAGTCTAGTTTGGTTTGCTTCAGCTTTGTCCTGAAACAATTTCATCCATTTAATTAACGTATAACATAAATTTAATAATAAAATCTAGTTTTCAAAATAGAAAGTTATCAATACAATAAGATCTCCCATCAGATTAAAACTTTTCCAAATTATAAATTTGCTGGAATTATAATTTCCAAGGCGAGATATTTTACAATATTAATGTTGACCTGCAAAATACAATGAATAAATAAAAGACAACAGCTAACCTTGCTCGTCTATTTTGGAACCACACTTCAACTTGCCAAAGACAGAGATTTAAGTGTAAGGCCAACTCTTCCTTTTGCTTCTGCTTCGACCAGTTAGGTATGGAGAGCTCCTTCAATGCTTTGCGAGGTCCCACGAACTCAAGAAATATCTACGCCAAGAGATTGCATGTCTCCACCCAGAGGTGGCCTTATGGTCTGAAATAAATTAGTATCATTACAGAATTTCAACCATCAGCCGTTGGAGAATGAAGAATGGGAGAGTCTGAAAGAAATTTGGGCACGTTGGAGAATTTTAACCCTTTCAGCCGTTACATTCCACGTTTCAGTGTGATCGTTCACCCATAATATCTTTTCCTGTAGGGTAAATTCTATTTAACTCGTATTCTAAGAATTTGTTTTATTTCTTTGCTGTTAGGAAAACCGCTCATGTTTAAACCGCATCACGAGAGCGTTACTGGCAATTAATTTTGAGAATTTGAACCATCGATTACGTGGCAATTAAGTTTGAACCATCAATTAGGTGGCTCATCGGGTTTTTATCAGAGCTTCTTTCCCACATAATGAATATCCATCGATGGAATTTGCAACATGTGGTGCAATACGTGTTGTTCCTCTTGTGCCTTCGCTGCCAAGTGTATAGCCAGTTTTTTTTAAATGATACTTGGAAAGTGGTGGTATGTAAATTTTAATTTGTTTATTTTTTTAATTTCCAGATTTCACCCTAATTTGATAGGTGGCAGTAAACAAATGACATAGTAAATTTTTAATCATGTTTTGTAAAAGATTAATTTAAGTATGTTTTAAACATGTGATTTAGATATGCAAGGAAGTTACTTTTTTGAATTTCATCCATTGATTTAGTGGCGACGACCAGAATATACCGGCATCTTTCAATCTAGACCATCAGATCAAAAAGATTAATTAACATAATCACAAAAGATGCTATTTCCAATAGGGGGATACGCCTATCGGCATAATTACCTCATTTTACATCCCAATACCATCAAAACGAGCTATCATTGTTAAAAATAATCTCTGACTAAAGCAGTTACAATTAGTTATCAGTTTGATTCATTTTTTAAAAGACATTTTCAACAGTCATGATTTTACATATTTTATGAAAATTCATGCAAGGCCAGCATAAGATTCTGCAAAGAGATATTTTCAAAAATCACGAGTTCAGATACTTGAGAAAAATTATGTAAATAATTTTGTGACCCATACAAGAATTTTTTTTAAGAGAATGGAGAGCATAGCCAAAACTAAACATTTAACGAATTAAGTGTTAGCTTACATTTATATAAATTTAGTTAGTTTTAGTGTTTGTATGGGTTAGACATGCACATTAAAATAACATAAAATATATTTAGCTTTAGCTAGCCTTAGTGTTTGCATGAAGTTAAGATTAACTCTATAGATTTTTTTATCAATTTTGAGAAATTAAATTTATTTATTCTATTTTCCAAACTTTTTCAATTCTTGTAAGGTTATGCAATGATTTTCTAGTTTCATGTGCTCAAATAATCATACGTGATATTAGAGTTTTTGAAGGACAGGAGGAGGTGCATGAAAAATATTTCGCAGGTATGAAGTTCAAAATATTGAAAACTCATGCGAGATTCAATTTTTCATATCACAATATTGGATAACTTCCATGACATCAGAAAGGTGAAATAATTTAGTTCCCATCTTCATCCATGCTCACTCCATATGACTACTTCCAATGAAACCTAGACATTTTTCTTCACCTTAGAGGAAAAGGTTTGTATCATATAGTTATGGATATGAAAACTGAACCCAATTCCACGATTGAAAAATCCAAAGACTTCAACGGAATGGACAAGGCCTTTGGTCTTCTATTGTTGACAATATCTCCAACATTCTATTTCCATGTGGATGCATGCACCCCTCTGAATCAACTATGGAGAACCTTGGAGAAAATATCTGGAAAGAAAGATGAGATGTGGGCTCAACTTCACAAAAATGAGCTAAACTCCTTAGATCAAGGTAGCATTGAGATTCATGACTTCTTTATGAAATTCAATTCATTGATTTTTTAATTACAATATTACAAGATCGATAAATCCAAACACAAAATTCAATTTATTATTTATATTTTGTTTAATCTAGGTCCTGAATATGTTTCTTTTGTTTCTAAATTTAATACAATTAGGTTTGAAACCAAAGAAAAATAGAAAATTCCCAAACTTGATGCATTTTTTGAGTCTCTCATCCAGAGGAGGATAAGCTCATCAAGTTGGGTACAATAAAGCCTTCAAATTCACATGCACTTTCCATGCATGAAAAAGGAAATTCCGTGACTTGAAACCAAATCAACAATCCAAAGGAAAAGGAATGGAAACAGATGAAAATCGAAGAAAGGGAGGAAACCCAAAACCTCAAGATGACTCTTCTAGCTCCAAGGGCAAGAATGGAAAGAAAATAAATTCTAAGTGTCCTTATTGTAACAGAGGCTATAATCCTAAATCCCCTTTCATGAAAAATACTATTTATCTTATGGAATACACTCTTGAAAAAAAAAATCTTGGTAATCACATTCGAGAAATTTCCAGAAAGAAGATGAAATATAATCCATTAGAAACAAGTGGCTATGGTCATGCTTTGATTTTCCTTCATTCTACACCATAAAATTGGATCATTTATTCAGGAGCTTTGCATCATATGGATTCTTCAAAGGAATATTTTTGTTCCCTACAATCATACTGAGGACGTCCTATTGTCATGGGAGACAATTCTATTGTTGAATCAACTAGACAAGGAAGAGTGCATTTCGAATATCAAAGCTTTAAGAATGTATTTCATATTACGAGATTTCTCTAAATATTCTTTCAATGTGTCAGATGACACACACTGGCACCGAAAGGAAAGTGAAATTTACCTCAAATTACATGAGAGTTTATGACATGAAAACCTACTCAAATATTGCATTTGGCAAGGTAAATGACTAGTCTCATCTCTATACATTTTATAATTTTGTTCCTCACTCAGATTCCATTATTCTACTCATGCATGCAAATTAAGAAAGTACAATTTACAACTAGAGATTTGGACACATCAGTTTTAGATATATATATATATAACAACTTAAGAAGAAAGCGATGGTCAAATCAATGTCATCCAATGACTTTTAAAAGGTTGTTTTCAATGGATTTCATCTCCGAAAGAATCTTCAAGGAAAGTTCCAGAAGGGGCATGCATGGATAGGACCTTCACCTTTGGAGCATGTACAAAGTGATCTTGCAGGACCATTTCTAGAAAATTTAATGTGTAAAGAAAGATATGTGTTATCCTTTGTACATGAGCACATGATTTTCACATATCTTTAATTCTTGAAGCTCAAGTATAAGGTTTTTCAGCATCTACAAATTTTCAAAGTGCATGTGGAAAATCAGTCTAGATAACACATCAAAATACTCTAAAAATATAACGGGAAGGAATATCTCAGTAAATACATGAAGGAAATTTTTAATTAAGTAGGCTTACAGTTATAGCACACAGTTCCTTAAACTGTGAAATAAAAAAGGTTGGCCAAGAGGAAGAACAAAACTTTGAAAGAGACGACACATTGCACGTTGCTTGCAAGATATATTCCATCAAAATTGTGGGTTAAAGATATTAAATGTGATTCATACATAATATATATCCTCATAAATATACTACTCGGGAAACAAATTTTGACACTAGGAATAACATGCAACCTAAATTCAGTCATTTCTGCATTTCCGGATCTCGAGTTTGGGCCCACATTCCTAGAATGATAATAAATTCTTTGGAGCCTCATAGCAAGGAATTCATGCTCGTAATATATTCCATTGAATTCAAAGGGTACATATTGTTTCATATCAACATTGAAGAGCTCTTTATCGAAAGGAATGTAAAGTTTGAAGAAAATCCTTTGTATGCACCACTAGATGAACCTGTTACAAAGTTACCCTTACCATGAGTTGGTGAGTATGTAGATGATGCTTCAAATAATATTTTTGATCTAAATAAGAATTTTCCAATGAAACCTATTGGATCATTATTTGTTTAATATCGAGATAATAATTCCTCATGTAGTTTGAAATATTCTTGACCACCTTTAGCACAAAAATGGCGAGTGATCTCTTAGATGATCCTTCCACTATAACTAAGTTCCAGTAGGATACACAAATACTCTCAGCTATGGATCCATGCATTTCTATGTATGATTATATGATGCATACATTTGACCCATAGACTTATGTAGAAGAAAATAGGTTTCATCTTTGGGAAGTAGCTAAAGATGAGGACCGCAACTCTCTCATCGAGAACTAGACTTAGGACTTGGTTCCACTACCTTCAAATTATAAACTTACGAGATAAAAGTGGGTTTTCTAGACCAAAAATTCAATATATGGCTAAGATATTCAATACAAATATTGGTTGGTGGCCAGAGGATTTATGTAGGTACATGGTGTTTATTATGATGAAACATTTGCTCCAATGCAAAAAATGGATTCTAATTGGCTATCTCTCTCCATTGCAGCAACAAGACGATGGGAGGTGCATCATATGTATGTGAAGAATTACCTTATTCATAGTGGTCTCGAGGAAGAAATATACATGGATTTGACACAGGGAAACATTCAAAATTCATCTTTGGTATGCAAACTAAAGAAATCTCTTGATGGCCTCAAGCATGAACCTAGAGCTTGGTATGTAAAAATCGATTCCTATTTGTTGTCCCAAATTTTTTTACATTGTACATATAATTCCAATGGTTATTTTCTAAAGAAAAATGAGTCCCTCTTCATCATAGTACTCGTCATAGATCATATTTTGATAACACATAGTTCAGTTTATGTCATTGTCGAGATTAAAACTACATTGCATAATTAGTTTCCTATGATAGACATGGGTCTAAACAATTTCATCCTTCAAATAGAGAGCAATAAGAATGGTGTTGGGATTACCATTTCTCAACCAAATTATGCTAGAAATCTTTTACCATGATTTCTCATGAGTGATTGCATGAAAACAACAATACCTTTATTGTTAGAGGTAAGTCTTAAGGATGGAAAAGCAACACCATTAGTTGATTGCACATTGTACTGTTAGCTTGTGGTGATTCTTTTTTATCACCTCCTAATCTTTAATATGTCATAGGAGTATTTTACAGATACATGATAGAGCCACATGAGTTGCATTGGAAGTATGTAAATTGAACTCCTTCGATATGTATAAGGGATAATAACCTATGGGATTCATTACACATTGTTTTTCTATACATATCATTGGGTTCACAGATTCATATTAGGTTAGAAATAAGCTTGAATGAAAGTGCACCTATGTCTATGTACTTAGTTTGGAATTTGGTCCCATTTGTTGGTCAAGCAAGAAGCAAGATATCATTTCTATATCATCAATGGAGGTCGAGTACAAAGGAGAATTAAATGCTTCAATTCATGTCATTTGGCTGTAGTATTTTGTTTCTCAGCTTGGTATCATTTTCCATCATCTGACTATCATATGGTGTGATAATTATAGTACACTAAAATTTTCTAGATATCCATTGTACTGAAAATGGTCCAAACATATCGAAATCAATGACAGAGTTGTATTGTTGATCTAGATATGTTTCCCATGCAAGATTCTCAAGTGCATCTACATATTTCTATGGACTTAATGCATGAATAATATAAGAATGGATGGGCATGCATGGCTCCATAGTTGAGAGTACTTGTGGGGTTCCCTTGAGTTGAGGTCTAGTGGTAAGATTATCTAAGATATCACTCATGTTGTGCCATTTTTGTGCTAAAGGTGGTAAGGAATATTTTATACTGCATGAGAAGTATTATATTTATATTTAGGAACTATTTATCGAACATGTTTTGTACGAAAAGGCTCATTGGGATCACAAATATCTAGCTAGGTCATTAGTTGTGCTCTAATAATTTTAGTGTAAGGTTTTTTAATATATGAGGGAGAGAAAAGCTACTAAGTGGTTACCAAGCTTCCATCTTGGAGATCCATTTTTGTCACCATGAGCTATAGGATCTAGTAAAATCCTGCAAGTTGTAAGGAGATGATATAGTCCAAAGTTATTCAACTTCAGTTGCTACAACATTAGTGGAAAAAGGTGGAATTAAAAGGTATAAGTATGATGTAGAATGTGAAGTATAATCTTGATGCAGGAAGAGAATCTAATTGTGAAAAATTGATACCACCTTTGCAGAACCTTGTATTGAAATTTTAATTTTATTATTGAAATCAACTAAGTATTAAGGTATTTATGGAAAATTTACCATAAGTATAATAAAATAAGGAACAAAAATATTAAAGGAAACCATCACAATTGTTGTTATTGATATAAGAGAAGTGAATATTAAAGAAGAAAAATATATTGTTTTTAATCTTATAAAGTCAACACCATTTCAATCTTAATCTTACAAAGTCAACACAAAATTTCAAACAATTGTAGTTGAGGAAAATGTATAAGTAAAATAATTTTTTGAATTGACGTAAGTGTTTTAAGCCTAGCTCATACTTACATTAGTAGTAAATACTGGTCACTATTAAGAAGTAATTTCTAGTACTAATGAATGTAAAAATTGTCATTAAAGGTGAGCCTTAAAGAATAGTCACTTTTAGAAATATATTCTCAAAAGATGTCAATCTAGATATTTTTAGAAAATTCGTGTAAATATTCTCAAGGTAATGGATATTTTAGACGATCATATGATTGATGACTTCATAGGTAGTTTAAAGGATAACATACAACATGATGTTCACCTTTTGGAAGCTAAGTCATTGGAGAATGCATTTAGGGTGGAGATAAAATTTTAAGGAAAATTTATGGCAACATAGAAGTCTACCACCCATAGCTATAAATATGGAAGTGTTGTTGCTCCTAGCATCCCATAACCTATAAGGTTGATACTGCAATAAATAGAGTAAAAAGGAGCCAAATGGATTTTTTACAATTCTGATAACAAATACACTAAAGGTCATAAGTGTACTGAGAAGAAATTAATTTAAATAGACTGTGAAGAGGAGGATGAACAAGAACAAGAAACATCAAAAGAACACGATATACACTAGGAATCATCCTAAGAAAAATAAGAAATGAATATTACTATTTCATGTAATGCATTGGGAGGAATTAGCACTCTTCAAACTCTCAAGATAGAAGGATATATCAACAAGAAAAAGGAAATAGTGTTGATTGATTCATGTAGTAACCATAATTGTATACATTGTAAGGTAACCAAGGAATCGAATTGGTTTCTATCTCTAACACCAGAGTGTCAAGTGATAGATTCAATTGGAGGAACTATAAATTTCTCAGTGAAGTGCCATAATATCAAGCTAACCATAGAGGAATATGTATTGAATAGCCCAATGCTTTCCATTCAAAAAGGTGGTATTGATGTTTTATTAGGATTCTAATAGTTTCAATCTTTGGGGATGATAAATTTTAATTTTCAAGAAATAATATTTAAATTTTACTCGGAAGGAAAGGAAATTGAATTGATTGGTATCACACGGAAACTAGGAAAGATAATAATCTGAAATGGAATGATATACCTTTTGCAGAATTATTCTTGCTAGATATTCAAACATCAAAATCATCCATTTCTCCATATCTCCAAAGAACATTGGATGATCATTGCAAGCTTTTTTAGAATCCAAAAGATCTCCTACCTTTGTGTTATCATTATCATTATATTCACTTGACTCTAGGAAGTTTTTCTCCAAAAATGATACCTTATAGATATCCCTGTGCCAAAAAGAGTGAAATTGAATGTATGGTTGTATAAATGGTAGAGTTATGTATAATTAAACCTATCCAAAGTTCTTTGTCTTCTTCAATAGTATTGGTGTACAATAAGGGTGTATTATGGCATATTTGTTGATATTATAGATAGCTAAAAAAGTTCACTATTAGATACAATTTTCCCATTCCTTTAATTGATTCACTTCACCAGGCTAAATATTCATTTTAGATATGATAAAATTAGAAACACAATAGAAGACATTCTGAAAACAACATCCAGCGCTCATGAAGGTCATCATGAATTTTTGGTCATGCCTTTTGGCCTTAATAATGTACCTTTCACATTTCAAGGTTTTATGGATTCCACTTTGAAACCATTTTTTAATAAAATTTGTGTTAGTATTTTTGATAATATACTAATCTACAACATGTCTTTGAAAAATCATGTTCAAAATTTTGGGAAGGTACTTAAACTATTGGAGGAGAAACAAATGTATTTAAAACCCTCCAAATTCTTCTTTGGGGTACAAGAGGTGGAATAGTTGGGTCATATCTCATCAGGGTGTAAAGGTAGACCCTAACAAAATTAATGCTATTAGAGAATAGAAAATCCCCACAACCTGAGAGCATATTCAAGGTTGAGAGGGTATTGTCACAAGTTTGTTAAGAATTATGAGACTATTGTAGCACCTCTAACAACATTACTAAAGAAAAATTCATTTTTTGGCTTTAGTAGAAAGTAAGGTCTTTGAACATCTTTAAGAGGAAATTTTCCAAGCTACAGTCTTAGTTAGAAAGACTTCACCAACACATTTATTATGGAACGTTATTCCTCAAGAAATGAAATTGGTGTTGTTTTAGTGAATGAAGGAAAGCCCATTTCTTTTGAAATTGATCCAATCAAGGGAAAGTATTTACACAAACCTATTTATGAGAATGAAATATTGGAAATAATACATTCCCTAAAGCATTGGGGCCCTTACCTAATGGGAAGGAAATTCAATGTAAAAATAGATCATGATACTATTACCTACTTTTTGGAACAAATATTATCTTCAAAAGAGAAACAAAAATGGGTCACAAAGTTTTATAGGTATGGAATTGGAATCATCTACAAAAAAAATGGAATCAAAATGTTGTTGTAGATGCACTCTCAAGATGGGATGAGGATTTTGAACATTTCTCTGTGTCATTTCTATTATACAACCTTATTAGATAACTAAAGCCAAGAATAAATAGAGGAATGATGAAGAGGTTTGGAAACAAACTCAAAAGTTTCAACAAGATCCTAGTAAATTTGATACATTTATCTATAAAAATGATTCATTATGGTATTAATATTGCTTTTATCTATGTAATAATTGAAAACTAAAAAAAAAAATTATTTTGGAATCACACACCTTTCCTTTAGGAGGGAAATGAGTATTTTTAAACTCTTACCACATGGTCAGGAAGGATATTTTTTGGGATGGCCTTAAAGTTGACATTCATAAGTTCGCGATAGAATGTTTAGTTTGCCAACAAAATAAAGTTGAGAGAATTAAGGTCCTAGATCTGTTACATCTGTTAGTCATTCCAAGTTACCGTTGGGAGGAATTTTATATGGATTTTATCATAGTTTTACCCATTTTCGAAGGATATATTTTCATCATGGTGGTAGTTGATATAATTTCCAAGTATGCACACTTTTGTGCACTACCTCATCCTCTAAAATCCAGTACAATTGGTATTGGATTTATGGAAACAATTAAAAAGATACATGGAAACCCAAAGATTATTGTAAGTGAAAAATATCCCATTTTCACTAGAAATTACCGGACATAATTATTTTCTTTTCTTGGTTCCCAATTAGCTCATACCTCATCTTATCATCCTAAATTTGATAGGAAAACTAAGACAATGAAAAAATGTCTGGAAGGATATATTTTTTTCTTTCTATCTAATAAAAAAAAATAATGGGTCAAGTGGTTACCTATGGTAGAATGGTGGTATGACACTTCCATATCGTCGCAAAAATGAAGCCATTTATGGCACTTTATGGATATCATCCACGATCCATCACATCATCTTTAAGAGAATTCTAAGGTTAAAGCGGTGGAAGATAACACTGAGCATCAATAACAAGCTCCCAATCACTTGAAGGATAGACTGAATCTAGCATAGAATCGAATGAAGAAATAGGAAGATCAACATCGCATTGAAATAATTTTTGACGTAGAAAATTGTGTATTTTATGACTACAACCATACAAATAAATGGCGCTCAAGAAATATAAGAAGGATAATAAGTTATCGCCTATTGAATATGGTTCTTAGAAGGTGTTGAAAAAGATTGGTACTATGGAATACAAATTGAATTTTCCTGCATCTTCGCAAGTACGCCTTGTTTTCCATGTTTTGTGCTTAAAGAAGGTTAGAAGTGGTAAGCTCCCTGTTCACAAAATATTGTGATAATTTGACAAGGAAGAAAAAATCACATTGGAGCTTGAAGCAGTCATGGAAAAAAGAATGAGGAAACTATGAAATAGATAAATTTTTTAGTATCTCATTAAGTGGAATAACTTAACCTGTAAATATTCTACATGGGAGGATGCAAATTTTATACAAAAGCACCCATAACTACTCAATCGTAGAGTAAAACACTTTTTTGAAGGAGAGGGGAATGTTAGGTCCTCATAATACTAGAGTAGCCCCCATATTATCATTGTTGGGCCCCATGTAGCCCCCATATTTTTATTTTTGTGCCCAAGTTAGCTCCAATATTATTATTTTTGTTCCCCAATTAGTCCCAATATTGTTATTGTTGTGCCCCATAGAGGCCCACTATTTTTATTGTCAAGTCGTTACTATATTATTGTTATGTAGGCCCTATTTATATTGAGCCCCTTTCTACTCCTATATATACCAAGGATGTATGATCATTTGTAGCATCCAAGAATTGTTCAATTACGTGATGTAAAAGGAGGATGACCCCTTAGAGAAGGTTATTTTCAAGTCATTGATCTATCGTTTCTTATATTTTGTGATATGGTTACTAAAAAAATAATAGTTGGTTGTGTATACATATTTGGAAGGTATTTCAAACATATTCAATATTATTTAGATTGTATGATATGACACTACAATAAAGACTACATATTATACTTCTGCTAAAGATATTACGGAAATGGGATTTTTCTTATAATCATATGATATCATTTTTTCCTAAATAAATTCATGAATTTATGTACATTTTACGACATCAACACTATCAACAAAGTCACTATCTCTTTATCTGACATTTTATATTAAGAAATTAATTACTAAAATCCATAATCAATTGTACCTACAATATACATAAAAAATAATTTTCCAAATTTATAGTTAGATTCCTTGGGAGACTCCATAAATTTGGAAATGCATATAATTACATACATAATATTATGTCTAGTTGTAGTAAGTTATATCATGCAACCTACAAGCATATTTTACATTTTTGAATCCACTATTGGTCCATCATCCTCTTGCTTAAATTTTTTCCTCTTGAATAGATGTCTGTATTGGTTTATAGTTATCAATCCTAAGCCTTTTTAAGATATCGGTGGCATACTTTTTTTATTGATGAAAAACCCTTGATACAATCGTTTTGACTTCAATTCCAAAAGATTACTTTATGAGATCATGGTTTTTCATATAAAATAATTTTTTCATGGTAGATTTGAAATTGTGTAACATCTGACTCATAGTAGATATCACGCCATCAACATAAATAAAAAATATAATGATTTTACCTTTATTTGATTCAATATATAAATTTGGCTCAATACTAATCTAGGAAAACCCATTGTTGAGTAAATATGATTCAATGTAATTATATAAAGCTCTTGGAGGTTCTTCAAGCTATATAATGATTTTTTCAAATTGAACACTTTGCACCCTTGGCCTTTTACTCCACATCCTGGTGGTTGATAAAAATGCACCTCATCTTCTAGTTTTTCATTCAAAAAGGTTGACTTCGTGTCTATCGGGAAAAACTGGCCATCTATTTTGGGCTATAATGGACATAAGATTTGTAATAATATCTAGTGTTATTATTAAAGTAATGTTTTAACCATATTCAATACCTAGTCACTGAGCAATAATTTCTCTACTAGCCTTACCTTATATTTCTTTACCCTTTCCTCCTCACTACGCTTTTTCTTGTAACCAAAATTAACATCAATTCCACTTTTTTCTCATTTGATATCAACAATATCCCATATTAAATTCCTTTAAATGGTTCAATCACTTCATTGATAATAAGGAAAAAATATTTTGATGATAAATTTCACCACACTACTCATATACTTCCCTGAATTTCATTGTTCTCTAATTTCTCATTGAATCTATTGATTCACTACGATAAGAACCACTATTCCTCTCATTTCTCTTTGAATTTTAGAATTCTTTGTTGGAAGGAAATCTATATTATTGTATTTGCATGTGTAACCATGGAAATATTGTTGGAGGAGAATATTATCCTAAGCATTCAATCTCTTCATCTATTGGAAAAAAATGGATTTCTACTATCCACTGCTTCTTTCTCTTTATCACTGAAATATTTTTTGACTACGGATTTCATATGTTTTCTTAGCTCAAATTTCATAGTGGATGGATTATATATTTTGTAGGTTTTGTTTTACCAACTATATCTAATGAGATTTATCCTTTCACTCATGTTGTTAGCATTCCTCCTTTTCTCCTTTGGGACATGTGCGTATGAAATACAACCAAAACCTCTAAACAAACAAACACTTGAATTTGTTCCCCTCCATGCTTCTTGAGGAAATTTATTTTTCATTTTATTTTTTAGATATATGTTACACATGTGTGCTGAAAAAGAACCAAATTAAACCCAAAAATCATTGAATGAATTTTTCAGTTTGAGAATGCTCCTTGCCATGTTCATAATGGTTCGATTATTCCTTTCATCCACTCCATTATGTTCAATGTAAATCTAGTTGTGGGATTCCTTTTAATTCTCTATTCTCTATAAAAAAAATCAATCTCGTTTGTTTCATACTCTCCCCCATCTGATATAAGTACTTTGACACATAGTCTAACATTCTTTTCCACTATCGCCTTAAAATAATTAAAGTTAAGGAATGCCACCAAATTATTTTTGAGAAACGAAAACTAGAATTTCCTGTTAAAATCATCAATAGATATTAGAAAATAAAATATTCCATCAATGGCCTCAGTTTACATGGTTTCACATAAATCTATATGTAAAATTTCTATATGCTCCCTGGCTCTATAGGAGGGTTATAAAAAGTTGTCTCTTTGATGCTTCCTAAGAATGAGTCTTTCGAATATATTTTTTTAATCATTCAATATGGGGAAATACATTAGCCATTGACTATTTGTATAGAATATTAAAACTTTTAAAAGTCAAGTTATGAAACCAAAAATTCCACAACCAACTTTCATCAACTCTTGAAAACAATTGTGCATATGACTATGGCATACTAACAATTTTGAGATTCAATGGGAACATTCTATTCTTGTTCATTTGGATCTTTCCAAAAAGTCTTCTAGTAAGTGACTTATCTATGAATTTGGACATGGAGTACCTGAAGCTTAAATCATAAAAAACAATTTTAACTAAATTACGTAATAGTCAACTGAGACTATATTTAAGATTGTGTATATAAAGGCATTAAAAATATATTTATTTTCATTTTCTTAGTTATGAAAAAAATAACACTTTTCCCATGGCCTTCACATAAAAACCATATCCTTATGTAATTTAATATTGAATAGAGTTATCAATATTAGAAAATAACATCTTCTTGCCTACCTTGTAATTGGTGAATCAAAAGTCTAGCAATTAAATATCCTTTTTTAAACTTATTTAGTTATTTGACATTATATGAACATTGGCTCACATGTACTTTCCTTAGTGTTGCAATCATTTTCTGTAGGCACGTTTATATCTAAATATTTATTTCTGCATTCATTTTCATAGTGCCAATACTTGTTTCATTAATAACAATGTACCTTAGAATTATCCACCCATCGTCTTCCTGTATCCCTCTAATTCTGAGATATTTCAGGAAATCTAATTGTTTTAACTATTTTTATATATTTCTTCCTTATATTTGATTATTATCTCTGTTTTTTTTACCTCTAACTATTTTTCCACTTCATCTACATCATCCAATGGATTCCTAACTATTAAAGGAATGTTCTATGGAATCCTATTCCATGTTGATTCTTGATTCATCAGGAAAAATAGAATACATCAGTATATCTATGATCAGTTTGGGAAGATATTTTTACCCCTAAATAGAAATGAAAACCATATCAAACTTTTAAGGTAGAATCCCAAGATATTTTTCCACAAATTTTCAATCTTCAATCATGTCTCCATGAGGTCTAATTTATTCATAACTCTTATCTCGCAATCCATGAAATGGTCAATGTTTTGTGCCTCCTTCCTATTCATTTTTTCAAACTCTCTCCTAGGGATTTGAAGCTTCATATTTTTTACTTTTTCATTAAACTAATATGCTGACTCCAAAATATTCAAAATATTCTTTGTATTTTCTCTCATTATTTTTGAAAAAAATTAGTCATTTACTAAACTGTGGATCCAAAACATGGAATTGTTATACTTCTTCCTCATATTTTCAAGTATGTTTTTATGGAAATTAGGCATGGCATATAGAGTTATATTATATAATTAAGTGAAGCCATTTTCTACTGCTTCCAAAAAAATTTCTTATATATACAATAAATTCTTCATTCTCTCAAATCATAACTTAAGTTTTTTCCAAAAAAAAACTATCCCTTATTTCCATATATTACTATTAAAGGCCATTTAAAAAATTTCTAATCTTGTTCTTTTAAACATGTAGGTATAATTATAGAAACCAAATTCTACAATGTTCACTACCACACAAATTACAAGAGGTCATTCATTATTATTATCTCATATTAATAACCCATGGTTATCCATGAATGCACTATTATTTTCCTTATTAGAAAAAGGATCCATGCACTAGCATATTTGGCCCAATTTCCAATGGCAAAAATGTCACTCTTGCGATACATAGGCATCCCAAGAGTGACACTTTGAGGTTGGGAAAAACGTCATTTCCTATCCCGTCACAATTCGGACACTTCTAATAACTGCGATAGAGTGAAAAAAGACACGACACGTGTCTTCATTTAGTCAATATTACAATCATGATGTTTATTATCGCTATTATGAAATCATGTGGGGACATAGGTATTATGACACCGATGCCTTCCCAGAAGGTGTCACAATATGAACGATCTGTCATCGTACATGTCATTGCACACTTAGCTCTATTAGTTTTCTAGCGACCGAAAAATTTTTCGGAAGTGCCACAATAGTTGTCGCTATTCCAAAAACTAACATAACATTATTGAAACGGTTGGGCCATACCAGCAATGGAAACAACCATCAGAAGTGTGACAAAAACAACCGTCGGGAGTGCAACAAAAGAAACCATGAGAAGTGTGACATAAACAACTTTTGGAATTGCGATGCGACTCTTAGAATTTTTTTTTTTGGGGGCAGAAGTAACCCTAATATGATCATTCACTTTAAGAATGAACTCAATTTTTTTTTATGGCATGATAGAAGTAGTTGATAAAGGAGAAAGGAAGATGTACAACCTCCCAAGTGAGCTAGGATGCAAGACAGTTGTCTCAGATGTCTTACATCCTAGCCTATCTTTCTTGGGAGCTTTTCGATCTTCGTTTCTCATTTATCAACTATTGGCATCATGCCAAAAGAGAAATTTGAGTTCCTTCCCCTCTCAGGCTTACTTCTGCCACTATTGAGGTAGCTCTAGTGAGAATTTGGTACCTATTTTATAAAATCAAGGGCATGTCATGGCTGACATCATTTTTTTTTTAATACTATTTGGTAAAGTATTATTACGTGACAACATCTCCCTTATCATCGGTTGTAGAGTGCATCTAAATTCAATGACTATAACATCAAAAATCTCCTTACTCATGATCTTTCCAACAATCAAGGAATAAAATCATCCTACATGGAGTCCAGGATGACTTGCTTTGTCTTGGCCATCTTTTTATATTTTTCCAAATACATGGGTTCAATAGGCATGAAACCCTGCACATTTTTCTCCAACAACTGTATTACTTAACACTTCCACAACTGAAGTTTCAGGGAACTCTAAATCTATCTTCATATCTAATATTGAGTGTAGTCACACTACTAGAGAAAATAAATCAACCTAGGGACAACCTATGATAGGTCCGTAATGTTTTTCTTAAGCATGGATCTTAGCATTCCACCCTTGAAACCTTTTGACAACTCCCTAGAGCAAGTGGAAGCCCTACTACCCATACATGGATGCTTGGAATAATTTCACCAAGACAATTTGATACCATGTCAAAAATCAGACAATAATAAGTTGATTCTAAAATCAGGAATTTAACGTAAATTTATATATAGTTAAAACCAAATACACCAATCAAAATAACTACAGGGCATGTTAACCTAAGAATACATACTTTTTATAATATAAAAAAACACATCTCAACTCTCAAAACCACATATCATTGTTTTTATATTAAATTTGAAAGCATTAAAAATAAAATTTTATAGCTCAAAAGATTAAACTCTCAAACCACCACAGTGGTTCACTCTAATTATCCTTTATTGGATAACGAGAGAATAAAATGAATATGAAAGTATGCACTAAAAATCAAGCCCTAATCCCAATGGAGACTCCTTGCATAAGATATATGAGGGAATAATGTCTATCTGTTGGATATGTACTGAGGCATTCACACATACATTGAGAATGCATGCCTCCCATACATCTGCATCATTAATAAGACTTTGGATGGCACATTCAGGCACCCTATATCTCTCCTCCATATATGCCCTTGTGCCCTCATTACCTACTCTATAGAAGTGCTGAAAGAGATGGAAAACAACCACAACCATCTACTCTACTGGAAGAGGAAGGTGCCAAAGCTGGAACACAGTTTGAAGTACAAACAAGTACAAAAGTAACATTTACTACATAAATAACATTAACTACTACAACGAACAAGGAATCCGCTTAATAAATGAATTCCATTACATCCTATCCATTACAAAATTGTCTACTTAATTCTAAAGACATTAGCAAGGTTGTTATTTAGCCTGGTTTTATCTTTCTGAAATCCCTATCAAAGTGGTTTTAATGCTAACGTTAAATTCTGCTGCAAAATTAAAGATGCGTTAATCCACCTTTTCTTACATAGAAAATAAAGTAAGAAGGTCAAAATGTAACTGTTTGTTTTGTGTGTCCACATTACACATTGATAAATATGCGAATCCATAATCCACAGTAGTGTTAGAAACAAGGTGCTCCTACGGCCTAGTGTGGAAAGTTGCATCACAACTAACAAAATAAATTGAAAAAATGGCATCTCACATCTAATGGAAAATAAATTACAACTATGTTAATTTTCCAACACAACCATTTACAACTATGTACTGATTATGCAAAATAGCAACACCAATTTCAAATATCACAAAATTATTTAACAAATTGACTGAATTTCACTCGTATACAATGCATCAAATTGTCATTAAAAGTGGGATGAATTAATAGGCAACCACGGGTCCACAACAATAGACTGAAGATTCATGCAGCCATTGCAGACTAGTGCCAATCCATATACAACCTTCTCCATTTCAATATAGCATACATTGTATCCTGGCTACAATCACTACACAAAAGTTACATGGATGGATATGAATCAAAGTAGTAAATTTGAAAGTAATTGAGGAATATTATAGTATGTCGTTTGGAATCGAGATAGCTCCAAGTTGTAAGAGACAAAAAAATATTGTCATTGTTTTTTCAGGCCTATTGTTTGAACTAGAAAAAAATGGGGGGTGCTTACCTCATCAAATAATGATTTTAGTAAGAATTTGATTGGCCACTCCTTGAACACTCCTAGCTGATCCATTATGAAGACCTTAATTCTTATAGGTCTCCAAACAATGATTTAAATTATATGTTAAATGGATATGTATTGAACACTTCTAATTGATTTATATTTATGTATTGACTTTCATAGGTCCCATTGGAATTTCTCTAAATGCAACTAACATATTTTCTTGTTAAGTTACAACAACCACGTATGGATAAGAAGCTCTGATCAATATAATACAATTCCAGATCATAGATACAAACATGTTAAATAGAACAAGAATCATGTATTATAAATCTCAAAATAGAGATAGAGACCAAGTAAATCATTGCATTTTTTAAAACAGATGGATATAAATTAAAATAATATTGGACTTATCTGCAAAAGGAAACATCCTCAACAAGGAACCCTAACCCATAATGTAAATCAAGATACAAAAACATCAGTGTTGTTGACATTCTGATCTTTAATATTAATTTTCTTGATCAAATTAAGGGTGAAGCCTTGGCCCTATGGTAAGTTTTAATTTCCTATTTTCTTATATTTGAAAGATACAAATGTATTGATATCCAAATTGTACCAATATATAATGGGAAAGCACAAAAATGCACTGAGTATTAGTTTGAATGTCACAGAAAGATGGCTAAATTTTTTTTACAACCATAAACTTTGAAGCATAGAAATCCAAAGCCCTGATAGAATAGGCATAGAATGGCAACAAAGAAAACATGATAGTCTTAAAGGACGGTGTTGTCATGGGATTTCCATTCCAAAAATATTCACAGTGGCCATGACAAAAATGGCCTGTTTGACAACCGTAATTAAAATATTAATTTACCAATCATGTAATTCATGCATACATTCCATAATAATCTTGTTAGGAATTCTATCGTCATAGGTCAACTATGGTTTCTCTTATAGTTTCCAACACATCAACAACAAAGAAACAACATGGGAAAAAAAACCTTGCAGAAGTTAAATGTGATAAAGGTGTCCTCAATCATCAGTGAAAACCCGAACCTCCAAGAATCCAGGAGAAAATAGTACAATATGCATTTCACAATGGAACTCATACATTAACAAATTCCAAACAAAGATGTTAATCCTTTTGTGAAGATGGAAAATCAACTAATCATGAAAAATACTAAAAAATATCATGTCCTTTCGAAAAAAAAGGTTATGCTTCTTCACAGTAGACTTACTTATCAATTAAGTCCATTGCTTCATATGAAATCTCCTAAGGGACATTAGACCAGGGTATTTCATCTGAAATCTCATTTTTCATTCAATGCATAACCACCAATTGTACCACCTGAAACTAAGCCAGTAACCCCTTCCCTTTTATTGCTTAGAATATTGGATTAGATTGACACAAAAGATTAGTAACTGGCTAGAGATTGACACAAAAGAATCAGATGATGCAGGGAAAAAAATACTATTGAATTGTGTTATCATTCCAGTCTTCAGAGAATTTGCTACTGCTCCACGGTTAATATTGGAAGGTTGCGATGGTTTGTTAAAATAATTAGGATTGTAACCTATGCCAAGCCCATAATCAACACCACGTATATTTGGACCTCCACCACCATTGCTGCCACTACCACCCCTTCCACCTCCTCGTTCACAACCTTTCCTCCCACTTGCATAGAAACATTTTAACAAATAATGTAAACCAGTCTATAAAGAGGTATGCAAATTTATCCAGAGAAATAAAAATAAGAAAGGAAAATAAACAACACAAATTTCAAGAGTTTTATCATTGAAAATAGATAATTATTGAGAATCACATACTAGGGATTTTCCTAGCCTCTTGTTTGGCCCGAAAAAGACTATCCTACAAGGTTGCAGTACAAATCTAGGTGATTAATGTGAATTGCATATTTTTTTCACCACTCAAAAATCAGACAGTTAATTGTTTTAGTGAATATGTAGTTCAAATGCTAACCAAAGAACTTAATAACTCCATAAAAAAATCATGAAAAAATTAACCAGTACAATCAAAGTATTCAATTTACATTCATCTAACCTTCATTCTAGATCCATTAGCTCCTCAGAGACATTTTGACCAGCAACAACCAAACTGTTCACAAGTTCGCCAACAAAGCATGCTTCCTTTTCTGTAACAAGGGTGTAAGTTATGCCTTATTTGTCCCTTGCCTGCCCCGTCCTTCCAATACGATGAAAATGCATATCTATGTCTATGGAAACATCAAAGTTTACAATATATTTGATTGACTTGATATCAAGACCACGAGTTGCAACATCTGTCACAATAAGAACATGGTAAATCCCTGGCTTGAACTTTTGTATAACCTCCATACGAGAAGCCTGGTACTTATCTTCATGAAGGGCTGCAATTTTGAAACCATCTTGAATAAACTGATGTTAAATCTCATCAACATTTTTTTTTGTTGAAGCAAAAACTAGAACATCTCCATTATCAATAGAACCATAACCCATTAATTATATAGTTTAAAATATGGGACTTCTTATTCTATTGCTATCACTAAAAAAAATCATTTATTTCATCATTAATGAACCATGCAAACTCATGTCATATCTTAATCGTAAGTGATGCATGTAGGCAAAGACTAGACTCTGGCATGTTTATCCACCACCCGACATTGTTTCAGTGAAGTAAAAATTCCCTCGCTAACAAGCTTGTTCCTCAATAGTATAATATGCAAGCCTTTTCTTACTTATACTTGCCATCCATTCAAGACAATATAAACTAGCATTCCTATGTTTATATTACAATAAGAGACCAACCAAAATCTTCCTAAGACGATAAAATCTATCCTATTATTAGGTAGATGTTACCAGTTTGATGGACATTCAACAAAGTAAACCAGAAAATCTTGAGAATTTAAAATGCCAAACTAAGTGGATATTGAAGTTTTTTTTTTTGCTAGAGTAAAAACCCAATAAAAAAATTTCAACAATGGGAAATTAAAGATTCAAGTCTACTTATTTTCTACAAACCATTACTTTTGTGGCAGTCATGCTATAAAGGTGAGTTGTATTAAACTCAAGCACCTATCATAAACTGGATACTCCGAGGGAAATTGAAATTTACAACTTCCATCCAAGAGTTCATTTTCAATGGTTTGGATATTATCGCTATAGATGAAGCCTTCATAAGTTCATGAAATTTTATGAATTATATCTATAAACGATCATTCTTAAACACAAACAATCATAGAACCAGTAAAATAATCTCACTCGTGGTTAACCTAGTTTGGAATACTATAGTGTAAAATGTGTTTCAACATGAAGTCATTCCACAAGAATGAATATAATAATTGACTAGTATCCATGTCTAACTAGTGAAAATATTATTACTCATTTTTTTTCATCCTCGGGGATACGTCAAGACAAATCAACTCAAAACTGTGAAGCACAACCACTTAGTGCCAACCAAGTAACATGCTGACAAATTCCCAACTAAGACCCTAGTTTCTCGTTCACCTAGCCTGATATGTAGGTTATAGGAAGAGACACTGTAAAATAAAGTGGTGGATCAAAGATGTCAAGAGCTATTGCCTTATTTAACATGAATCTTGTCCTTTTCCATTTTCAAGTGCCGAGGAAAAAATGAGAGATTGAAACTGCAGTTTCTCACTGAGTGAGAATGAGTGAAAATTATTCGTGGCTAAATATTGTAGATTTTGCTGCACAATTTCAAGTTTTCCTATGGTTATAAACATCGTTATGGAATTCTACATGTAATATGTGATTCAAATCATTATATATGAAAAGACACCTAATTCATGCTAAATTTTAATATATTAAATTCTTGAAAGGGATGAAAATGTTGATTTGTTGAAGATAAAAGACATGATAATTTGTTGAAAGTCATGCATCATTCTCATCATGTTAATTTTCATTTAAATTTTGATTTGTTATGATATTTTTCTCGTCACAATTGCATTTACTTGTGTCCTCAGTGTATTCCTTTTACTTCTGGTGAGGAGGTAGCGTAATAAAGGCTTGGTCACCAGTGGCTTTGCTACTTATATTACAATAAGATTGGATGGGAAAGGGCACCCAAGAAATCCCAATTTGTTATGAATCTCTTTCATAAGGTAATGATTCTATTATTGTTTGTCACCCTCCTACATTAATTAGCGTTGAGGAACATAATGATGCATCCTCTTATTACAGTCATTGTGCCCTACATGGGTTTGCAAAGAGTTGGAGCCTTTTCGTTGGCATATTATGAGTATCTTGAATGGTTTTTCATTTTTTCAATGTTTCAAAAACATGAAGGCATTTTTAACTCTATGTTTTGAATGAGTGACAATGACTCATTAATATAGAACATATACTTTGCTCAAAAATTCTAATTTTCTTTATCGTTATCTATATAATTCCATGTTACTATGGACTATGTGAATTTCAAATAAAAATATTTGGATAGGTACCAACCTAGATCATATTTAACATTGAAATACGAAATTCTTGAAATGGATGAAATTGGGTGACCTCCCGAAGAAAAAGTTATGCTAATTGGCTGAGATGTCAGTCATGACTTATTCTCATTATGTTAGCATTTATATTTTCATTTATTATGATATATTTCATGTCACATTAAGCTAAATTTTTCATACACAACCCTATAAGACATTGAACAATGGGAATCTCTTCATATTGTTATTTCATGTTTTGATAGAAATTTCTAATGTTGCTACATCTGTGGAGAAATCCAACTTCAAGATCGTTCAATGTGGCACATACATTCTATATAGAGGCTCAAAAACTTCCATCAAAGCTTATAGTCAACCTCAACGAGCATAAAATGGGTATTTCGTGCTTTTTGAGTGCCAATAAAAAAGGAAAACTGCAAGCAATTAAGACATCTCTATTTTATTTTTTTAATTAAATATTGAATATCTTATGTAATTTTGATTTTTTCATGTCGACTCTAGGTAAAATACCAAAACCCAAGTCAATTCCATAGCAAAATAAAGTGTTTGCTGGGCCCAAGCCAAGTCTGAGTTTGACTACTTTTCTATAAATTAAATAATGATGTCAAGAAAACCACTAAATTCCAAGACTTTATTCAAAATAAAACCTTGATTGCTAGCACCACAAACTGAAACCAACAGACCATAAATCAAAATGTAAAACACTCACATATAGCCCACAACAAAATGCAAACACGAGTTTTCTTGGTTAGAGTATTGTCTCTTTAATGCACCCTTACTCTAGTGTAGTTTCCATGCGTTAGAGTTGGATGGTTCTTGATCTGAATTAGAATTTTGTCACTACTTTCTTTACTTTCCTGTTAGAGAAGCACAAGCCTTGAAATGACTCACATAATAAGCGCCAGCCATTTTTTTGCAGTAACATGAAAGGGAAATGGCACCCATGAAAACCTAAAATTTTTTTTACAAAGGCTTTCATGAAGTAAAAAATCTACACTTTTTTCCCCGCTCCTATGCTAATTCCTTTGGATAAATATAATTATGCATGTTCTGATTGCAGGCACCATACCCTAGCAAGATATTTTTTTTGGTCTAATCTAATCTAAAGTATAATATTAGAATTTGGATCCACCAAGCTGGGGAACCTTATGGTTGGCATATTAAGAGTATCCAGAATATGACAAAGGGTCTCTTATGTTGATGTTTATTGGGGCCTAAATTTTTATGGATATCATGGAAGGGAGGCCTTGGATTTGAAAAAAAACCTAGTTTCCTTTTTTGCATTGGATAGAGAACTTTTGGAAAAAGACCTTTGCTTCACTTCACTACCCAATTTGGGTAGAATCTCCAAATTTCGCTCTGACTTCTGCATCAATAAAATCTCCCTCTTGCATTGTGAATCTCTGTCTACAAAAGTGAGGTGAAATTTTTTTGTCAAACAAGGATAGAAGCAAGCTTTGGCCTCATCATTTTGAAAATGAGTCAATTTGGCTTTTACTGCATCCATAAAGCGCTTGCCAATAATTTCAATGCATTTTTGAAAGTCTCCTAAGCGCTCTTGCATTCGAGGAAATCTTCATTTTGTATTATTTTTCGAAAATTCCTACACAAAATGATGGACCATTCTATTGTCAAAACCCTCACATACGAGATGGTGTTTCATCCGAGTCTCATAGCTTGCAATGGTTATCATCGGAACATAACCAATTGACAGGGTTTCTTCCAGAATGGATATGGAAATTCAAGGATTGGCACGTGGTCAGTTTCTCCAATACTTTTTTTTGTGGAGATATTCCCACCCACGTATATAAATTAAAAGCTCTCTAGACTACACCCAATCCATTGGAGGCAGGTTCTCAAGACGGAACTCTGTGGGGACATTTTGATGCATTTTCTTCTAATGGTTTCACTACCTTCGAAAATACTAATGCTATGGTCAATTTCAAGGATAGGGAAGAATTTTTCCATCTTGAACTTCTTTATTTATTTTAGGCTTTCATCGACTTATCAAAAAATAGTATAAGTGGTAGAATTGCTTCACAGTTTGGGTTGCTCAAAGGCCTTGGGAGTTTAAATATTTCCATAAATAAGTTGACAGGACACAGGCACATCAAATATGGGGTCTAGACCAATAAATAATAAGATAGGTTAGATGCTATTGCGAACATAACAAACACAACATGAAACTCATATTCAATACATCGAAATGAAACAAGCTCAAAAAATTCACTTCGACGGAATTAAAATATTGGGTTTTGACAACCTAAACACAATCAAAAAAATAGAAAAAGGTTAAACTTGGTCATTTCTCATGGTTCATTTTATTAATACATGATGGCAGGTTGTCGACGAAGGTGAGCATCATCTTACTTCCCCCTCAAAGGCCAATCTGGTGTGCATCTCCATAGGTATGGTGTTAACCAGCTATCTCAAACGATACAAAGGAGTATGGCATCCCACATTGAAATCTCGCAGAATGCCCACCACATGGTTCCGCTTGCTCCTGCTCCTGAAGGGTGTATTTTTTGCAGGCGGGAATAAGGAGGCTGGGGTGAAGGGTGAAATTGTTTTTAGTCGGGAATTGGAATTAAAATAAAAAATAAGAAATAAAAATCAAATGTAAATAATAATATTTAAAAATAAAATTATATATAGTATTAAATTAAAAATTTAATATAAATAAATAATATATTAAGGTGTATATAAATTATTTAATATGTAAAACATAAAAACACAATTAGTAGCTTTATGCAGTGATATTTATGTGTGTTAAGATTATAACCTTTTTAAAGTTTTAGCTTTTTACGTGGTCATATTTAAATTAAAAGACTCAAAATTAAAATTATTTTGTTTCTTCTTGTTTTAATATAGACATAAAAAGTTTTGATAACATGGCCTCTCCTAAGGTTTGACAATTATTATTATTTTTTTTTACCATGCTTCCACCTATCACAAAGTGGCCAATTTCCTACATTTAGCATTATGAGAGTGTTGTAGCTACTAGAACACCACCCAAAATTTCAGGCATATTCAAATTTCTTGTTCCCCCCATTTTTCTTCCTCAACCCATTAGGGTTTCGATTAGACTCGTAACTGGTTACTCTCCTCTCCCCCTTTCTGTCGAACTCTGATATTGTCCCCATTCACACTTTACATGTTTCTCCAACACATCATGTGTTTCCTCAAATGTTGACCTTATAACTACATTAGGGTTTCAAAGGTGTGTCACTTTGGTGACATGCTAAGAGACTCCCATGAATTCAAAACGTATATTCCCTACTTTGTATTGCAACCAGCAGAAGCACTTCATGTGGACAAGAAGGATTTCATTATTGGATTCCCTTATGTTGACTATAATAGGGTTTGGGAGAAAACCTAATTTGGCAAGAAAGTGCCCCCCTCTATTTTTTTAACCTATGCCTCTAAGGGCACAGTCTCATCGACATCACATGACATTAAGGTGAGATTTATTGCATAACATTTATCCCTAGGCCCTTAACTGGTCGTATGCCTCAAAATGTGCAATGTTAGGGTTTTAAATAATTATATATTTTCCCTGGATTCCTTGAAACCCTAGGCATTGATGATTGAAGGTCTAACCCTATCGTTAATTAATCCTTACTCTTGAGGGTGCTTATCATCTTTACCTTCTCATCTTATCTCCAAACTAGATCACTCATATGCATCAGGGTTTATGAGGTACCTCATACAGCATTAGTCCTCATTCCCTCTCATTTCATTAGGTTTTGGGTAGGCAGTTTTTGTCTTGTTTGGGTAGGTTTGGGTTGGATTGTTTGGTTAAAAACTCATTATACAACTAAATGAACTTTTTAAGTCAACAACCTATGAAATTTGAAAAGTAAGGCAACTAGACAAGAAGATTCACAATTTTTCATTTGAAAACCTAACAATTTGGTAACAAAATTTTTTATTTACACTCAATTCATAAGATGGGGACAAATCAAGTCTTTGAGATGTCACATATAAGAAAATAAAATGAATAAAAAACATATTTTAAATAAATGCAAGAAAATATATAAATTTTATGCATCTCATGAGTCCATAAGTGATAACCCAATCCCAAAAATAATACATCAAAATTGACAATTACTACATGAAAAATATAAACCAGGTAGTAGGAGTCTTCTCCAGAGACAAATCCAACTCAAAAATCCAAAAATAAAATTTACGAGGGCTTAAAATGGCACCAAAGACACCACAAAAGGTGTCCAAGAAATTAAGAGTCATCCTCAAAATAATTATTAACATCTTTCAACCATCTAAAATGATAATAATTTTGATCTTACTTACAATGAAAGTTACCTCCAGCAAGTAACCCAAGGCATGAAAAATGCATAAATATAGATAAGGGACCAAATAATGGCCCTATTGAATCAACTAATGTAGCACTATCCATAGGCATAAGGCTTTGTGACAAAAATCAAGGCCAAGGGATTGGTGAAAATATCACTTATTACACCCACACACCGTGAATCATAACCTAAGAACATCAACGTATCTTAAATATGAAAGAACAACAAACTCTAACATATGATTTTCCAAGTCAATATTCAACTTAAGGAATTTTTTCCCTATCTCTCTATCCCACTCCATTGCCTCCTAGGCTGACCAGACCCCTGGACAAAGCTAGTCCACTTTAGTCGCACTACATACTTGGCAACTGACCATATCCTAAAATCCAAAGCCTTTGCCACAAGTTTGTAAGAAATTCTAAGAAAATTAATAATATTCCAACCATTTATATAATATCTCATTCAATTATGAGGAATAGGGTTCATCAAGCCATAATTGATACTTGAGAGACTGAGAGAGGAACCTAGAAAAAAAAAATCTACATCTAAACAACAAATATGATCCCCAATAAAGTCCCAAGTGAACTTAAAGACTTCATAAGGAAAACCATCCAATATTGAGGACTTTCCATTTTGTATAGAATTAAAGGAAACACATAAATCATATTTCATAATATCCTGAACCAACATATAATTTTCCCCAATAGTGACCTTGCAAAGGATTATCATGCAACAAGCATCTTGGGCAACACCCACACTATTTTTCAAAGAAAGAAAAGAAAATATAGAAAAAGGGATACCACTTCTACATATGTATAATATATAAAGTCCATATACCAAACCCCACCTCGACACTTGTCTCCTTCACACTCAAACATGGTCAGGTCCCCCTTAAAGATGCATTAAGTTGTCAACAAGGAAGAGGTCATCCAATTCCAAAACTATTCTTGCTCAAAGCTAAGGATAGGGGCATAGAAAACAAAAAATGTATCACATGGTTCTAAATCAATAGCATGACCGAAACACACATTCCTATTAAATCCAAAGCACTAGAAATCACATTATTCTATAAAGAAAAAGAAAGAGAAAGCATTATGCCTCCACTCCCTTGAAAATCCTAAAAATTCCCAAAATGGGCCATTCCAACAGTTGCTCATTTTCTTTTGAAGCTCAAAACCAAATATTGCTAGGTCAAAGAAACAAGTCTATTCAACAGGTTTAGAAGGGATATCATTAACAAATGTGGGGAAGGATCCCTTAATGGATTTCCCCATGAGATTCTCCTCTAAAAAAATATTGATAATGAATTCACATTGGATGTATAACTTGTTGGATTTGAAACACACATTGGTTTCATATGTTAAAGTTATACAACTTTTCATTTAAACAAGAATTAGAAGTACATACACTAACCTTAAAATAATTGTCTAAATTTTAATGGAACATTATTTAATTCAATTTGTACAACATATTTAAATCCTAAAAATTCAAATCACCAATAATAAAAAAAAGAAAAACATTACCTTTTTTTGAATGTTACACTTGACTAATGCTTTTACGCAAACAAGTGCTTATAGGGAAAGACCTAAAAAAGTTCAAAGGCACATTTCAACATGTTCAAATGAAATGGAAACGATGTTGCATAATATTTATCTATAGAAAATAGCTGACCATGAAGATGAAATGAATTGAAATAAATGTTATTCCAATAACCCATAATTTAGTAAAATGTATGCCAAAACTAATATGTTTAGTTAATTCAAACATATTTTAGTAATTAATCAATAGAATGATTCCAAAACATGAACAAGACGATAATGAGGTACAATAACACATAATTAGTTTTCAACATATTAATATTCCAAGTGGAGGATGGTAATACTAACTGCTCAACAACTAGTGGAAACATCGCCATCAGGGTCGCAAGAGCGATGCCATGTGGCAGGATTAAAAAAATTGAGAAAAATTGGGGAAATTTTCGATAATACATCAAAATTGTTAGAACTAAAGTGTCAGAAAATTTACCATATGTGCTAGTGTACAGGTTAGGGGTTAGGGGTTAATGGGGTTATGGTTTAGGGATCGTGAATTAGGGTTTAACAGGTTAGGGTTAAGGGTTTAGAGTTTTATAGTTTATGGGGTTAAATGGGTTAGGGTTTTAGGGGTTTAGGGGGTTCAATGGATTAGGGGTTAAGGGTTTAGAGGTTTATGGTTTAGGGGTTAAATGGGTTAGGGGATTAGAGTTTTAGGGGGTTAAATAGGTTTGGGATTTAGGGGTATAGGAAGTTAAATGGGTTAGGTGTTAGGTCCCTATATTTCTTTTTTAGTCCCTTATTGCTATTTTTGTACCCCTGTAATAGCAATATTTTTATTATTTTTACGTTACATTATTATTGCTAGGTCGGCTAGGATTATATTGTGGCCCCATGGACTCCTATATATAGAAGGAGTTTTTGGTCATTTGTATCATCCAAGAATTGTTCATTTATGTAATGTATTGGAGGTTTCCCCCTCGAAGTGGCTGATTTCTAAGGTGTTGATCTCTCTTCTCTTCTATTTTGTGAGTTGGTTTCCTAACATTTGGTATCAGAGCTTTGGATTCTAGGGTTTTTCTTCACCAAACAGGTCATCGTGGAATTTTCTCTATAATTTTTTTTCTACGAAGGTTTAGAAGCCGAAATTTGTATAGATCAAAGCCAAAATACTAAGGAATGACATGGAAACATTTTAGATCTTGGTTGGAAAAATTTTGAGAGATATGATTTGTGCAAGTTAGGGACTTTTGCAGGCTCATGAATTTAACCTAAACAGGTCATCGTGGAATTTTCGCTATAAATTTGTTTCTACGAGGGTTATGAAGCTACAATTTTCATAGAGCAAAGCCACAATCCTGAGGAATGCTGTGGAAAAATTTTAGAGCTTGATTCACAATATTTTTGGTGATATGGTCTGTGGAAGTTAGGGAATTTTCAGGCCCCCGAATTTCATCTCAAAGAGGTGACTGTGGGAAAATTGTCATAACTCTCTATCTGAGAATTGGATTGGAATTCTGTAAAATGTGGCCACAATTTAACGGACTTTAGTTTCTTATGTATCAATTTCAGAGCCGAAGGAGGAAACAGTGATATGTGGAAATTCATACAATTTCGATTTACTAGAACAGTCCATAACTAGGACATCGTAGGAGATTGGGCATAACTTTGTCTTTAAGAATCCAAATCAGGTCAGACTTGTGGCATTCGAAAGAAGATTCATAGGGATACTTCAGGGCCCAATTTCGGATATTGAATGTCCGAAATCACACAGGTAATTCAATTTCAATATCGAGCTCCTCAAAATCAAGAAAAATGTGTGTATTTTGTTTTTCAAATTGCATAAGTCTTGTTTGAAAAATCAGTTTTAAGTGATTCCAAAGGTCTATTGAGCATAGATATTAGTATTGGGTTCTAAAATTCCTCCTAAAAAGAATTCAATACCCATTAAGCCCTCAGAGTACTCTACTATGACTCATGAAGATGAATAATTGCAACATGATCTATCAAAATTACAAGAGCAAGTGCACCAAATTTCGCTCTCTCAAAGAGAAACAAAAAATGAAATGGAAGTTTTGAAGAAAGGTGTGGAAAAAAAGATGGATCATTTGAAGAATAATATGGATGGTTTGAGGAAAGGCATGGAAGCTAAGATGGATGGCATGGAAGCTGACGTGGAAGCTAAGATGGATGACATGAAAGACAACATGGAAAACATGAAGAATGATCTAAAAGCAAACATGGAAGGTTTTACATAGTTGACACAAGAAATGTTTCCTAATGGCGAAAAGATAGTAGAGGAAACTCATGATGAGAACAAAATAAATGTTAATAGTGATTTTATAAACTCTAATGTTGGATGGAAGAACCACCATATTCAAAATATGGATATGAGGAAGTTTGATGGCAAGGATTCCGTAACATGGATACTACAGATGGAGCAATATTTTGATCTCAATAATGTGAAAAACACAAAAAAGGTACGCAATGCAACTTTAGATTTAGAAGAAAATACATTTGTATGGTATTGATGGCTTTGCTCCCTAAAAAAATTGTCACTTGCTCAATTTTTACGGAGGAAATGATAGCACATTATGAGGATACAAAGAGAAACACCTTCTTTAGCCAATTGATAAATCTCAAACAAATGGGTTCACTGGTGGAGCACATTGAGGACTTCCAAAAATGGAATATAAGGGTAACTGATATTCCAGAGGAGCACAAGATTGATGTCTTCATAGGGACTTTAAAGGATAACATCCAACATAAAGTTCGCATTTGGGAACTTGATTCATTGGAGAAGGCATTGAGATTGGCAAGAAAAATTGAATGTAAAATTATTTTGACAAGAAAGCCTACCACTCAAATCTATAAATATGCAAGTGTTGCTACTACTAGAATTCCACAACCTACGAGGTTGACACCAAAACAATTGGAAGAAAAAAGAGAAAAATGGCTTTTCTACAGTTGTGATAGAAAATACACTAAAGGTTATAAGTGTGCTTAGAACAAATTATTTTACATAGATTGTGAAGAGGAGGAAGAATATGAACAAGAAACTTCAAAAGAAGAGGATATACACCAGGAACCAATGCTAGAAGAAGAAGACATGATTCCGACCATATTGTGTGATGCATTGGTAGGTATTACCCCTCCTAAAACTCTCAAGATAGAAGGACATATCAAGAATAAAAAGGTAATAGTGTTGATTGATTCGGGTAGTACCCATAATTTTATTCATTGTAAAGTAGCCAATGAATTGAATTGTTTCCTACACCCAACACCAGAATGTCAAGTGATGGTTGAAAATGGAGGAACAATAAATTTCTCTTGAAAATTTCATAATATAAAGCTAACCATAGGGTAATATGTATTTCATATTCCAATGGGAGGTGTTGATGTTGTACTAGAGTATAATGGTTACAATCCTTGGGGACGGTATCTTTTAATTTTCAAGAAATTTTCTTGAAATTTTTTTCGGAAGGAAAGGAAGTCGAATTACAGGGTATCGTAGGGAAGCCGAGAAATATAATAAGCTCTAATGTCATGAAAAATCTTCTAAAGAAAGAAAAATGAGGCGTAATTTCACAATTATGCTCACTAGAAGTTCCAACATCAAAATCATCTATTTTTGCAGATCTACAAAAAGTGTTGGACAATCATTCCAAGGTGTTTGAAACTCCCAATGGACTCCCACCCATTCGTGATCATGATCATGCTATTCATTTGATTCTAGGAAGTGTTCCTCCAAACATCGGGCCTTATAGATATCCGTATGTCCAAAAGAGAGAAATTGAACATATGATTGCAGAAATGTTAGAGGCTGGTAGAATTAAACCTAGTCAAAGTTCTTTCTCTGCTCCAGTAGTATTGGTGCACAAGAAGGATGTATCATGGTGCATGTGTCCAGATTATAGGGAGCTCAATAAGCTCACCATTAAAGATAAATTTCCCATTTCCGTGATTGATGAATTATTGGATGAATTACATGGAACAATTTATTTTACCAAGTTGGATCTTCGTTTAGGATATCATAAAATTAGAATGAAGATTGAAGATATTCTGAAAACAACATTTTGAACTCATGAGGGTCATTATGAAGTTTTTTTCATGCCTTTTGGCCTTACCAATGCACCTTCTACATTTCAAGGGTTGATGAATTCCATTTTCAAACCCTTCCTTAGGAAACTTGTGCTAGTATTTTTTGATGATATACTACTCTACAGCAGGTCTTGGAAGGATCATGTTCAACATGTTGACAGGGTGCTCAAACTATTGCAGGAGAAAAACTTATATGCAAAAACATCCAAATGTTTCTTTGGAGTATAAGAGGTGGAATATCTGGGTCATATTTTATCTCACGAGGGTGTTAAGGTAGACCCTAACAAAATTAAAACCATTAAGGAATGGAAAGTCCCCACAACAATAAAGCAGTTGCGAGGATTTCTAGGGTTAACAGGGTATTATCGCAAGTTTGTTAAGAATTATGGGAGAATAGCAGCACCTCTAACAAAATTATTGAAGAAAGATGCATTTTCATGGACTTCTGAAGCAACTAAGGCCTTTGAACATCTTAAAGAGACAATGCACCTAGAATCAGTCTTAGCTATGCCATACTTCACAAAAACCTTTATTGTAGAATGTGATGCCTCAGGAAATGGAATTGGTTCTATTTTCATGCAAGAAGGAAGACCCATTGATTTTTAAATTCACTCAATCAAAGGAAAGTATTTACAGAAAGCTATTTATGAGAAGTAAATCTTATCAATACTAAATGCACTAAATAAATGGTGACCTTACCTAATGGGAAGACACTTCAAGGTAAAAAATAATCATGATAGTCTTAAACACTTTTTGGAAGAAAGGCTATCTTTATAAGAGCAGCAAAAATGGGTGACAAAGATGTTGGGTTATGACTTTGAAATAATCTACAGAAAAGGGAAGCTAAATTTTGTTGCAGATGCACTCTCAAGAAAGAATGAAGAGGTGGAAGCATTTCTTTGTGCCATTTCTATTATCCAACCAGATTGGATAACTGAAGCAGGGGATGAATGGAAGAAGGAAAAAGAAGTGTGGACATTCATTCAAAAGTTGTAGCAAGATCCTAGTACATCTAATACATTTAGTTGGAAAAATGATTCCCTATGGTACAAATATTTTTTATATCTTTTTAATAATTCCCAACTAAAACAAAATATTCTTTTGGAATTGCACACTTCTCCTTTAGGAGGACACTCAGGATTTTTAAAAAATTACCACAGGGTGAAGAAAGATTTTTTTTGGGATGGCCTTAAATCTGATATTCAAAAGTTTGTGGCGGAATGTTTTGTTTTCCATCAAAATAAAGTTGAGACAATTAATACCCCGGGTGTTCTACAACCTTTATCCATTACAATTTAATGTTGGGAGGATATTTCAATGTATGTTATCACAGGTTTACCTAAGTCCAAAGGAAAGAGTGTCATCATGGTGGTAGTTGATAGACTTACCAAGTATGCACACTTTTATGCATTATCTCATCCATTTAAAGCAAGTATAGGTGCTACTATATTTATGGACACAATTGAAAAGCTACATGGAAACCCAAACATTATTGTGAGCGACAAAGATCCCATTTTTACTGGAAATTTTTGGACGGAGTTATTTTCTTGTTTGGGTACTTAGTTAGCTCATAGCTCATCTTATCATCCTCAATCTGATGGTCAAAATAAGATAGTGAATAAATGTTTGGAAGGATATCTTCGTTGTTTTGTATCTAATAAACAAACACAATGGCTCAAGTGGTTACCTCTCATTAGATGGTGGTATAACACTTCCTTCCATACTGCAGCAAAAATGACCCCATTTATGGTACTTTATGGATATCATCCACTGTCCATCACATCATATGTAAGAGAAAATTCTAAGGTTCAAGTAGTGGAAGATCACATTGAGCATCAAAAAGAAGTTCTCCAAGTCTTAAAGGATAACATAAATTTGGCACAAAATCGAATGAAACAACAGGCAGATCAATATCGCAATGAGAGAATTTTTGATGTAGGAGACTGGGTATTTTTATGGCTACAACCATACAAACAAATGCCCCTCAAGCAAGCTAAGAAGGATAATAAACTATCTCCAAAGTACTATAGTCCTTACAAGGTGTTGCAAAATATTGGTACTATGGCATACAAATTGGAGCTTCCTACTTTTTCGCGATTGCATCCAGTTTTCCATGTTTCATGCTTAAAGAAGGTTATAGGTGTAAATCTTCCAGTTCAAACAATATTGCCAGAACTTGATGATTAAGGAAAAACCATATTGGAACCTGAAGCGGTCACGAAAACAAGAACTTGACAGCTATGAAATCGATCAATTTTAGAGTGTCTTATCAAGTGGAAGAACTTACCCACTGAACATTCTACATTGGAGGATCATAAATTTATAAAAAATCACGGAGAGCTACTCAAGCATTGAGGTCAACACTTTTTTGAAGGAGAGGGGCACGTTAGGTCCCTATATTACTATTTTAGTCCCTTATTGTTATTAGTGTAACCCCCTTATTGTTATTGTTGTACCCGTGTAACCCCAATATTGTTATTATTGTGCCCTTACATTATTATTGTTAGGTCGGCTAGGATTATATTATGGCCCTATGGACTCCTATATATAGACGAAGGTTTTTGTCATTTGTATCATCCAATAATTTTTCATTTATATAATCTATTGGAGGTTTCCCCCTCGAAGTGGTAATTTCTAAGGTGTTGATCTCTCTTCTCTTCTATTTTTGGAGTTGGTTTCCTAAAATTAGGGGTTGGGAACTAGGGGATTAAGGACTATAGGGTTCTTAGAAAAAATATTTTCAACCTGGCCTATATATTTAAAATAAACCATCACTATTGCGATGCTAGTTAACCAAGTCAACTTTGACTTTCTCAAAGGGAAAGTGACCGATATTTTCATATCCGTCGGTACATCGATGCACATAACATGGACATCGCTATAGCAACGTTTTTTCATATTACTATCACTATTGTGACACCCTAGCCAGGTGCATCGCAATAGCGATGTTTTTTTAGTATTGTCGCAAGAGAGAAAATCTCACCGTCGGCGTTGCAAGATTAAAAAAATGAGAAAAATTGGGGAACTTTCTGACAATACATCAAAACTGTCAAAACTAAAGTGTTGGAAAATTGACCATATGTACTAGTGATGTGTATCTATTTTGTTAGTGATCCATAAATATTAAAACCGAATGGAAGAATTTATGAAATATAATTTCCCAAAATAGTTTAAAAAACTTTTCATTTCAAAAAATATTTATCCATAATAAATCTTACACATCACTACATAAGGGTTATACTTCCTTTTGACAAAAAAATGTATCTTGAGGTGGATCAATTCTTCAGCAACATATGTGGCTATAGTTGTAATGTTTAGAAAACAACGTCTGAAAATGGGGTTTATAGATGTTGTGGATCTTCTCATATCTCCCTTTCAATGGCCCAAAAATGTGGTGGAAATTCTCAGGGTTCCCTATCAGTAAATAAAAATTCCCTTTATTCAACAACACTGGTCATTTTCGTGACTCTTTGTGATATGGTTCAAACCGTCACCACATGGACCAAATATTTTTATAATTATTTATATAAAAGGAAATGGAAAAGGATTTGGTAATGGAAAATAGGCATTAATTGGAATTTTATTTATAAAAATAAAGGAAATTAGGAGAAAAGGAAGGTTAATGGTCACAACTTCCATGTGAGGAGGAAACTGAAGGAAAGTAATGGAAAATTGAAAAAAGTAGAGGTCTCATTGATAAAAATGCTTCTTAAAATTAGTACACAACTTTTGTGAGTTTAGTTTTGGAGCAATATCTCTATTCTATTCTCTCTCTTACTCTTCGAAACTTAGATTATTCTTGGAGCACTCTAGAATTGGATCAAGGAATCAAAAGGAAGGAAAAAAAAGGAAAAGGGAAGCAGATATCAAGAAAGGAAGAGTTGGATCAAGCAAATAAAACAAGATTTTTTGAAGGTATCGAGTTCTATTTATGATTTACAAGCTAGTTTTGGCATGCATGTTATATGCATGTCTGTATTTGGTTCTCTTTTATATCATAGGCATTATTTTTTCCATGTGTGACAATGGCTTTCAGGATTTTCTTTCCATTTCCTGATATCCATGGTGTGATGGGGTTTCTCTTTATTGGTTGATTTGGATTTCCACATGGTTTAAAAAATGATTGGGGTGGCCTCAGGAGGAAACAAAAGGCCTAGTAATCCCTGGACCGATGAAGGTGGGATTGCAGCAAGCTTGATTTTCTATACTCTCATTTCGCCTAGGAATCCTCGACAGATGAATGGAATGATATATTTCAAATACTAGAGGGTGGAGATGGAAACATTGCTCATAGATTAGGTGGAGATATTGGGAGGCATCCATGCTTGTATAGGCCTAGTGATCCCTAGAGAGGTATGTGGTGAGATTGTGGTAAACCGTGATCGTGTATGTTTGTTTCTTGGCCTAGTAATCCCTTGGAGGGATTGCGGTAAATCCTAGTTGTAAATATGAGCACTTGGGCCTACGAATCCCTTGGTGGATTGTGGTAAAGCCTTAGGAAGCCCTGGTTAATTTTTTGTATGTCCCACATTCAAGCTTGAAATATGGCACGTGGGTGATTGTTTGAAAGAAATATTTGGTTCAACACAATCTATGGTCAGGTGGTACATGGAAGTCCTTGACCTCGTTTCATTTTTCATATGTTAATATCATCTGTTTCCTCTTCTCTATTACATGTAAATGTGTTTTTTTATTTATGTGGTTATAATGGATGTTCTATCAATGCTCATATGTTGGTTATAAGTATGCTTTATGACTGACTTAAGTTATGGATCTCATATTATTTTATGTCGTAAATTAAATTTTAATTAATGCATGCCCTAATATATTATATTGGGAATATTATGAGAGGGCATTAGACCTTCTTCAAAATTCCTAAATAAGTATGAAGTACATGTGCTCAGATGTGTTTATATGAGTTGTAGATTACCTTTTCTTGATGTTTTTGATGAAATATTTGTGATGCCTATGTCTCGTTAGATCATAAATTTGTTCAAGTTTTTCATTATAAGCATTTTCATCTTGTTATCTATCACTTTTTATAGTTTAATAAATTTCTGGGAAGAATCCTTAGTCCTGGCCCGGAAAAGGGGGCTCAAAATTGAGGATCACACACACAAAACTAACATGAAAACTCTGTAGTTGCATGTATGCCCATGCTATGCATGTGATTGGATGGTTTGGTTTTCATGGAGGGCTTGTTGTGGGTGATACTATGAGTCTAGTTCAGTCATAAAGCGTGTTAGCTTACGGGTTTTTCACCTGGAGTGGTTGGTTATCCCTAGGGGTCTTATAACTGCTTAGGAAGTTCAGTTTGGTTTTAGTTTGTCGATTCCAATTCCTTAATTTTCCTTGGGGAGTTGAATCATATCATATTAACTCTTCATCATATTTTTACCATGGTGGACCATTTAGCTTGGGTAAATGTGGGAGGAGGGTGTTAAAAAGTGGTAGCAGAGCATGGTTCATCCCTTGGACTGGATGGGAAGTATGTGATTTTCATGCATGTGAGTTTTTTGTACATGTTCTTGTATTGTATACATGATGATGGTAATTTTTGGAGTTGTGTTTCCATATGGTTATTATGAATGTGTGTAGGTTGTATGCATAATTGTTATGCATGTCAGTGTCTATATGTTGTTGTGTATGTACTAATATGGGCATGGTTTTAATGGTATGCATCTGGTATTTTCATGCATTGTAACTTGATGATGAGTAAAGTGATGCTAATATATGTATTATGATAATGATTATACATGTATCGT
Source organism: Pinus albicaulis (assembly GCA_034641835.2). NCBI lineage: Eukaryota > Viridiplantae > Streptophyta > Pinopsida > Pinales > Pinaceae > Pinus > Pinus albicaulis. The sequence continues at coordinate 42,946,655 of CM076580.1, forward strand.
TCTAATATAGTTGATCTTGCAGATGAGATATCCTCCCCTGGACTATACTGAGGTATGTTGACTATGTTTTTATTTTGGTTTGGATGACATAGTATACTTGTAGGAAGAAGATCAAATATGAATAGAAATATCATAAAAATATATTTCACAAGATTCTCCATATAGATCGGATGAGCAACACGGTGATAATTTTTCTCCTAATATAGCAGACACTGAGAATTTTGAAGGCAGAAATTAGAAGTTGCAATGAACACAATGATAGGATCATTCATGCACAAGAGAAACAAATAGAGGTTAATGTAATCATCATTAAGATTTTTTCATATATGGAGAGAGAACGACTACTTAGGATGAGTCATGAACATGAGGAAAATACTAATGGAGCATATGGAAGTGGATCTCATGATGGGGACACGTCAGATAGGGATTACACGATCAGGGATGACAGGTTACTTGACACAGCGAATAGGAGATTTGATGGACATAAATTTTATTCTACTTCTATCTTTGACAGGTATCATGGTCATCCTCACTATCATCCTTATAGGAGGAGTTACAACGGATATTTGCAAGATGAGTTCAAGAAATAAAAATCGCCTACATTTGATGGAGATTTGAAGAAGCTGGAAGATGCAGAGGCATGGTTAATTGGGATGAAGAAATTATTTATGTTGCATGAGTACACAAAGAACATGAAGTCTAGAATATTTATCTAAAGCCTCAAAGGGAAAGAAAAAATCTAGTGGGAAGATGTGAAGCATGTTAGAGACAGTAGGAAAAACGAGTTGAGTTGGCATGAATTCAAGAGACTCTTCAGGAAGAAGCAATTGTCAGAGAGGTACTATGATATTAAGACAAAGGAGTTCTATGAGCTAAATATTGGATCAATGACAGATTAGGAGTACATGACTAAGTTCCTAGAATTTTTGAGAGATGTACAGTATCTTAAGGATGAGAAAGATAAATTTCATATATTTGTTAGACGATTACCATTAGCATTTATAGATTAGATTGAGTATGATGAGCCTCGGTCACTTGAAGAAGTCATTGGTAAGTTGAAGCTTTTTTATGAGAAATCATAGAAAAATACAAGTATAAAGTTAAATGGTAGATGAAAAGGATAAGACCCCAGGATGTAGATGAGAAAGAAAATGTTGCACCTTAAAATAAGTTTAATGCAACACAACCCGAAGAAAAATAGAACAGAGGTGATGGTAGGAGACAATTTCCATGTTGGAAATGTCGTAAGGGGCATGTTAAGAAGGATTGTCCTGAGAATTAGGGTGGTAGGCCTCAGAACTATACTGCATAAGAGGCACATATTGTTGCGAATGTTGGCAGAGGATTCCTCGTATCTATGCAACATTGGAGAACATGTAGGAAGTTCACCATGTATCTATAATGATATGGACATTAAGATTTTTGATAAATTTGTTTCTATTTTGATTGACCCTGGATCTAATTATAGTTATGTTAACCCTGAATTAGTGGATAAGTGTGGTTTAAAGAAAGAATTTCATGGATAATCTTGTCTAGTGCAGTTGGATACATGTAAAAAGAAAAGAGTTCATTATTTGGTAAGATCTTGTTCATTTGAATTGAATGGTATGCCTACATTAGTGAATCTAAATGTGATTATGTTGGAATCATATAGTATTTTTTTGGGTGTGGACTATTTGTATCTTCATATGCCTAAGGTAGACTAATGTGATAAGGCTATTGAGTGTATAGATGATATTGGAGAACAAAGGATATTACAGGGTAATAAGAAGGAAAAAATAATTAGAATGGTCACAAATATGTAGAAAAAGTACAATCGCATGAAAGGGTGTGCGTTATTTTCAGACCATATATCTAGTGATAAAGGTAAGGATGTTGAGGATGCAGAGGTGTTAAAAAGGTACTTGGTTCTACAATAGTTTCAAGATGTATTTTCCTTAGAGATTCCAGAGTTACTAGCTTAGAGGGAAATGGAATTTGTATTGAGTTGGTACCAAGGGAAGCACCAACATCTAAGGCACATTACAGGATGAGTACTCCATAGTTAGTACAATTGAATTTTTGTTTGAAGAAAATGCTTGATAAGGGATACATTGTGCCATGTGTATCGTCATGGGGCACACCGGTATTTTTTGTGAAGAATAAGGATGGTACTCTCAACCTATCCATTAATTATAGGAATTTGAACAAGGTAACCATTAAGAAAATGTATCCATCACCGAGGATTGATGCGGCATTCTCCAATATTGATTTGAGAATAGGATATCATCTGGTACACATCAAAGAAGAGGATATCTACAAGACTGCTTTCCAGACTATGTATGTGCATTATGAGTTTTTTGTAGTTCCATTTCGTTTGATTAATTATCCAACTACTTTTATGAGCTTCATAAAGTGTGTTGCGTCATTTTTTGGACAAGGTTTTTATTTTGTTGACAAGTTTGTTATGGTGTTAGTAGGTTACTACGGGAGGATCATTACGAAAATTTTTAAAAATGTCTATCCTATCACATCATTTCAGTGGAAAGGAAAGAAATTTTAATTGAAAGAGGAATGTGCAACAAGTTTTGAGCAATTGAAGTAGTGGTTGATAAATTATTTAGTCCTCTAGATTGCACATCTCGATAAAGAGTTTATGGTGTACATCGATGTTTGAAAGAGAGGACTTGGTGGATTCCTTATGCATGAAGGAAATGTGGTATGTTATGAATCAAGGAAACTGAATGAGCACAAGAAAACATATGTGACACATGATCTTGAGTTGACAGGATGTTTTTATTGATGAGCGAACATAGTGGATTAAGGTACTTATTATATTAACCGAATCTCAATTCCATGAAATCTAGATGGCTGGCGACGATTAGAGAGTTTTATTTCAAGATCAAGTATATTAATGGTAAATAGAATAGGGTTTCATATTCTCTTATAAAAAGAGTGCAGGGAAATCATATAGCAACTATGAGTTTTTACGGGATAGATTTAAAGGATCAGATCTTGTAGGCAAGACAACAAAAAAACATGTACAAGGAGATTAGGCACAAGCTACAAAAGGGTATAGGTAATCATGATGTGGTCTATCATCTCGCAACATATGGTTTGGTCATATTTAGTGATAAGATATATGTACGAGAACACACTGAGCTCAAGAAGCTTATCTTAAGGAAATTTCACATTAAGCCATATTCAATTCACCCAAGATATCAGAAAATATTCAAAACGGTGAAGAAGTTCTACTATCTCCCGAATCTGAAAAAGGAAGTGGAACATATTGTGGCTAGATGTTTGGATTTTCAGTAGGTGAAAGTAGAGTGCAAGCATCTAGGTGGTTTAATACAGTCTATCCTGATTCCATAACGGAAATGGGAGGTCATTTCTATGGATTTTAGCACAGGTTTTCTGACGACATCTACACAGCATGATTCCATCATGGTGGGGGTGGACAGGTTGAAAAAAGTATCACACTTCACTCCAATGAAGTCGACATATTCATATAATGATGTAGCATAGGTGTTAATTAGATATATAGTGAGGTTGCATGGTATAACAAAGAATATTTTGTTAGATAGGGATGCTAAGTTCACATCTAGGTCCTGGAAAAAGTGATTTGCAGGTTTGGGTATACAATTGGTCTTCAAAAAAAATTATCATCCAGAGACAGATGGAAAAACAAGGCAACCAGTAAGAAAAAGCATCCATCACAGAGTATCAATGAATTTTTTAATCCATTGAAGGGAGCAACAGTGTTCTCGAATATTGATTTGAGATTATGATACCATAAGGTACGTGTCAAAGAAGAGGATATCTACAAGACTTCTTTCCAGACCAAGTATGTGCATTATGATTTTTTTGTAGTTCCATTTCATTTTACTAATGCTCCAACTAATTTTATGTGCTTGATAATGTGTGTTGTGTCCTTTTCTCGACAATTTTTTATTTTGTTCATTGATGATATACTGATATATTCTAAGAAAGAGGAAGACCATTCTGAACATTTAACAATAGTATTGAGGTTGATAATAGAGCATCAGTTGTATATGCAAAACTTAGAAAATGCAATTTATTTCAAACTTAGGTACATTACTTGGGGCATGTTGTCTCCAAGAAAGGCATAGGAGTGGATCTGGAAATGATAAATGCTATCATGGAGTGGGAAGATCCTAGGAATGTGGATGAGGTAAGGTAATTTACTGGGCTAGCAGGTTACTACAGGAGTTTCATTAAGAACTTTTAACAAAATGTCTATCCTAGCAAATCATTTTAGTGGAAAGTAAATAAATTTTAATGGATGAAGGAATGTGCAACAAGTTTTGAGAAATTGAAGCAGTTGTTGATAAATTCTTTAGTCCTCAAGGTTTCACATCTGGATAGAGAGTTTGTGGTGTACACCGATGCTTGCAAGAGAGGGCTTGATGGATTCCTTATGCATGAAGGACATGTGGTATGTTATGAATCAAGGAAACTGAATGAGCACAAGAATAATTATGTGAAAAATGATATTGAATTGGTAGGATGTTTGTATTAATGAACAACCATAGTGGATTGAGGTACTTATTTGATTAACCGAATCTGAATTCCATGCAAGCTATATGGATGGAGATGATCAGTCAGTTTGACTTCTAGATCAAGTATATTAAGGGTAAATAGAATAGGGTGGCCTATGCTCTTACCAGAAGAGTGTAGGCGAATCATATATCATCTATGAGCTCTTATGGGAAAGAGTTAAAGGATCAGATCTTGTAGGCAGGACACCAGAAATACTGGTACATGGAGATTAGGCCCAATTTACAATAGGGTATAGGTGGTCATCTCAAAATGGATGGTTTGGTCATATTTAGGGATAAGATATATGTATGAGACAACCCTGATCTCAAGAAGATGATATTAAGGAAATGTCATGTTAAGCCATATTCTGGTCACCCAGAATATTAGAAAATACTGAAAGTGGTGAAGAAGTGGAAGAGCTTGTGGCTATATTTTGGGATTGATATTAAAAATGAACTGGAAAATATTGTGGCTAGATGTTTCGATTGTCAATAGGTGAAATTAGATTGTGAGTATCCACGTGGTTTACTATAGTCGATTTTGATTCCATAATCGAAATGGGAGCTCATTTCTATGGATTTCAGGTTAGGTTTTTCGAGAACATATACAAACAATGATTCCATCATGGTGGGCGTGGATAGGTTGACAAAATTAGTGCACTTCACTCGAATAAATTCGACATATTTAGCTAATGATGTAGCATAGGTATTCATCAGAGATATAGTGAGGTTGCATCGTATAACGAGGAAGAATGTGTTGAATAGGGATGCTAAGTTCACATCTACGTTCTAGAAAGAGTTATTTACAGGTTTGGGTGTAGATTTCGCCTACAACGCAAATTATCATCCACATATTATGGAAAAACATAAAGGTGTAATACAATTTTAGAGTAAATGTTGAGAATGTAAATTATGCATCAATAGTGGAAGTGGGAAGAGTATATACCTTTGATTGAGTTTTCCTACGAAAATTGGTATTAGGAGTCACTGACGATAAGTCTCTTTGAGGGACTCTATGGGCAGAGTTGTAATACTCCCATAAGTTGCAGTGATCTAGTGAATAGGGTATTCATAGGACAGGAAAAAATGTTATGCATATCAGCAAATGGAATTTAAAGAGTTTCAGGTTGGGTATGGTTGTACTTGCGCATAAATCCCAAGAAGATCTCCTTGAGGATTGAGCCACGTGCGAAGTTAGCACCTTAGTATTGCAGACCTTGTGAAATCCTTAACAGGATTAGACTAGTGGCCTATCAACATGCACTATCTACGACATTGAAAGTCCATGATGTTTTCCATTATTTCATTTCTTAAAAGATATTGAAAGTATGTTGATCATGTTATTGATTGGTATGTATTGCAGGTGGAACTAGAAGGAGAATTATAGGCAAAACCTTGGTTTATTTTGTAGAGAAAGATGCTCATGATATGGAACTGAGAAATCAAGCAGGTTAAAGCGCAATGAAAGCATTTTGGCCTTGATGAATCTACATGGGAGATTCATGACCAAATGCATGCTATGTATCATTCATTGTTTTTCAGTTGAAGTAAAGTAGTTTTGGTATATGTATATATGTATATGAAAGTAAGTACCACTACGAGTTGTGTTATAAAGCTCCAATAAATGCTATGGTTGTCATGTTTTTATGTGGTCATGTTGGTTATGATTTTCAACGGGGTTTTCATTTTAAATATGCCATCAAGCTATGTTATAAAGCTCCATGGGATGAATTTTTTGGTTTTCAGCAGTCTTTCTGTGTATGTTTCATTGAAGACCTAGGATGGTGTTCCCATAAGGGGGAGCGGTTTGTAAAACCCCTGTTAAAAATCCATGTAATAAAGTTAATAAAGGAAAAGTAAGACCAATTTCATGGGACACGTATTCCGATTTAAATGTTGGGAAAAGCACCCTAGTGTATGTTCATTTGGTTTATTATGGCTAAGGGAAATTGCAAAAGGAAATGAGAAAGGCATTGGAAAAGGAAAAGAGGCATTAATTGGAATTGTATCCATGAGAATAAAGGAAATTAGGAGAAAATGAATGTGAAATATCACAGGTTGCATGTGAGGAGGAAAATAATGGAAAATTGAGGAAATTAGAGGCCCCATTGATAAAAAGGCTTCTGAGGATCAGTACACAAATTTTGACTGTTTAGTTTTGGATCTCTCTCTCTATTCTATTCTCTCTCATAGTCTTCGACACTTAGAGTATTCTTGGAGCACTCTAGCATTAGATCGAGGAAGGAAAATGAAGGACAAATAAGGAAAATAGAAGCAAAGATAACACAAGGAAGAGTTGGATCAAGCAACTATAATTGGATTTCTTAAAAGTATCGAGTTGCATGTACGATTTCCTTACTAGTTTTTTCATGCATGGTATATGTATGTTTGTATTTGGTTCTCTTCTTGTCATTGGCATCGATTTTTCTAGGTATGACAGTGTTTTTCATCCTTTTCTTTCTATTTCAAGATAGCCATGGTGTGATGGGGTTTCTCTTACATGGTTGAGTTGTATTTCCAGATGGTTTCGAAACTGAGTGCAGTGGTCTCGTGCGGAAACACAAGACATATGAATCCCTGAACCGATTAAGGTGGGATTGCGGTAAAGCATGATTGTGTATACCATCATTGGGACTAATAATCCTCGACTAGTGAATGGTGAGACATACAATAAAGCCTAGAGGGTGGAGATGGAAAATTTCCTCATGATTTAGTTGGAGAGATATAGAGGCATCTATGGTTGTATAGGCCCAGTGATCCCTCAATCGTTATGTCCTGCGATTGTGGTAAAGCTTGGTAGTGTATGTTTCTTGTTTGGCGAAGGAATCCATCGGCGGTATCATTGTAAATCCTTATTTTATAGATGAGCGCTTGGGGTTAGGAATCCCTTGGTAGATTGTGGTAAAGAATGAGGAATCCCTCGTTTCTTTTTTGTAAGTCCCACATTCATGCTTGGAATATGGAAGAGGGGAAATTAATTGAAAGAAATATTTGGTTCAGCACAATATACAATTGGGTGGTAGGAGGAAGCTTGTGACCTGTTTTCATTTTGCATATGTTAATAAGAGATCTTTCCTCTTTTCTATTATGTGTATACGTGTTTGTTATTATGTGGTTATAATGGTTGGTATATGATTGTTGATATGTTGGTTATATGATGGTTATAATGATGATTTATGACCAACTTCAGTTATGGCTGTCATCTTGTTTTGTTTCGTAATGAAATGTTAATGAATTCATGACCTAATAGATGATATTGTATATATTATGAGAGGTGATGAGATGTTCTCGGTAATTCTCAAATAATTATGGAGTCCCTATGCTCATATGTCTTTATATGACCTATATATTACATGTTCTTGATGTGTTTGATGGAATATCTGACATGACAAAGCATTTTTAGGTCAGGTCCTTGTTCAAGTTTTTCATTAGAGGCATTATAATATTTCTATTTACTATTTCTGATAGTTTCATCAAGTTCTGGGTAGAGGCCTGAGTCTCGTCCCTTAAAATGTGGCTTGGAATCTGGGGTTATGCATAGAATTACCTGAAATATTCTGCAATCGCATGGATTCCCATATTGTGCATGCGACTAGAGTGTTTCAATTGCATGAATGGATTTTCATGGGTGCGGATGGGGATGTAGTTCAGCCAGAAAGAAATTTAACTCAGGGGTTTGGAACCTGGAGTGGTTGGATAGCTCCTAGGGGTCATGTAGCTTCTGAGGAAGGTCAATTTGGTTTTTATTTGTCGATTCCACTTCCTTAATTGTGCTTGGGGAGTTGAATCATATCATACTAACTCTTTGTCACATTTTTCCCTAGGTGGGACAGTTAGCTTGGGTAATTGTGGGAAGAGGATGTTACATATGAATTCAAAAAGAATGTATAAGTACTTACCTGTAGGTCCTACACTTGATGAATATATTGTAGGGTCCAAACCCTAAATCCTCCTTATAATATTATAGCTATACAAGATAAACAATAAAACAAGTGTGGATCACGAAATTCGAAGAATACAAACGTGCAAAAAAAATTATTTCATAATTATATACATTAGACATTCACATTCATGAAAGATAAAAATTATAACTAGGAAACAAATATGAGTTTATTTATTGAAAAGAAATAAAATATAAGTAGTTGTGATAAAACCTGATCCCGGCTTCTCGCATCAGCAAAACTGTCCTTCGAATTATTCCTACATGGGTCTCTAAACTCCTCCTCTCTATATTAACAATGAGGTGTGAGATAATAATTCTTAGCATCGATTCAAGGAGACTAGGGCTTCCTAGAGACCGAGGAGAGGATGGCATATGTAGACCTAATCTAGGGAAAATTCGATAGAGTATGCTTGACAAGTACTAGGATGCATGGATATTTTTAGGGGTGAAATTTAACTCTAGGGAAAAATTAGGGGGTTTCAAATTTTAGTTTGGATAATTTTTTGTATCATAGTGAATAAATATCGATAACCCGAAATTCACTTTATAGAAAAAATAGGTATGAAGGATAACCTAACCATATTTCTATTGAGAGGGAAAAAAATAAAGCTAGCCCCTCAAATTCAGATCTACAACCTTCCATTCACCCCAATTTGCACGAATAGGGATTTATGATAGTTATTTCACCCTATGAATTTGGTGTAAAATGAGCTTATTTCTTTCATTCACCCCAATTTCATGGTATTGGGATTAATTTGGAGAAACTTCCCCCATTTTTTGGAACAATTGGTGGGAAAATAATTTTGCATTTATACTTAAATATTCAAGAATATTTTTATATTTTATTTAAATTTTCAAGAGTCTTCCTAGTGACTTTTCATCCACTTACTCATACCCATATCTAATGGAGGATGCTTATTTTCAAATTTTTGGAATTTGAATTTCAATGTAAGGACTCAATGCACAGTGGTATAGGAAACTCCTCTTAATTTTTTATGTATTTGTTCTACATTCCATTTCCTCTTACATGCTCATCCTTTCCTTATAACGTTTGTTTGGAAAATTCTGAAGCTTTGATATGAACCTATAAAATTGTAGTGTCATTATTATATAAATTTTTACTTTCCATTATTATAATTTTTGTATCTAATAATAGAAGTAGAATATAGTTTCATTTTTTATTTTTGAGGAAACCATGTTGTTGGGGCTCTTTTTAAGTTTATTGGGGAAAAAACCCCATTTTGAATTGTAAACTCTTCGACAATACCTTGGTCTTGTTTATTATTTTTTGGGATTCATTTCAAGTCTAGATTAATGGAAGTTACTCCAACAATAGGACGTATATAACTAATGTATCCAAGATTCTACCACTCCATGCATCCAAGCAAACATTTTCTTTGACTCTTTCTATTGGAGGCCTATTCAAAATATAAACTAAACATGATACTATATCTTCTCTATACACATTTCGAAAAATATTTTCTTTCAACATGCTTCTTTCCATATTCATGATGGTATGATTTTTTATTTTTGCTACTCCATTCTGTCATGGATAATACATTTTTGTAAATTTCCTTTTGATACCTTCATTCATGTAATATGCTGTAAAGTATTTGGAATGATATTCACCTCCTCCAAATGATTGCTTGAAATTTTGAAATGACACATATTTTATTTTTATCAAAAAGACCCACGTCATTATTCCTGAATCATCAATAAAGGTTAGAAAGTTAAATGTTCCTCCTATTTAATTTGTTTTCTTTAGACCGCATAGGATTATGTTTACTATCCTAAGAAAAAGTTCGGCTCTATAGTTGGTAGCATTTGGAAAATTGTTTCTTTAGTTTTTGTAATAGATACAACTTCTACATTAATTATGATGGACATCCATCATCACGATAACTTGTTCCATCGAATTTTTTTACAAAATATCTATACTATTAAAAATTAAATGGCCTGATCTAAGATGCTATAATAAATTTTCCTCATAATTTGTTACAAACTAAGCATATGCTAATTATTGAATGATATTTCTCATGACTAGAGGAGGCATCCTATTTTTGGTCATTTGGATCCTTTCTATGACTCTTTCATTGTGCGACTTGTCAAGAATTGTGTAGGTAGGACCTTTAAATTTGACATTAAAATTATTTTCACTCATTTTTCGTACAATTATTGTTTCAAACTTTGTACACTATATCCATCATGATATCCTTCTTTTCATTATTATTTTTACAATTGTAATGATACATTTACCTAAGGCATTAATAAGATGATAATAACCCAATTTAAGATGACATTTAATTGTTTCATCAAAACTTGAAAAATATCTTTGTTACATGTCATATGGTTACTACATCCATTGTCCAATAACCATAGATCTTCATTGCAACTTTCTTGTGTTGTTAAATAGGAAAAAAACATGCAATCTGTTTTACCTTTATCAATCCTTGATTCATTTTCACTTCCTTTGTTCAAATATAAATATTTCTTCCTACATTCACTTTCAAAATGGTCATACTTTTTGTAGTAATAGAACTACATATTTTACTTGTCCATACTTCCCATCCCTCTTTTATTATGAGGTTCAACTTATGGTTTTTTATGTTTAATTGGTGCGTTGCTTCTATTGCTAAAATGCCCTCTTCATCTTTTTCGTGTACTTACCTCTTCATGTTTTTCCTATAGTTCTATTACCTATTCCTCTTGCTCTATGAATTGTGCCTTTATTTTGAAAGGATTTTTCTATAATGTTATTTCGACCTTTAATTCTTGACTCACAATTTGACATTTATCCTATTAATACTCCAATTGAAAACCATACCATATCCTTAGTTTCTTCTATGGTTGTTTCAACCATATCAAATGAAGGTGGGAGACTTCTAATAGTTTTCTCAACCACCTTTTGATTAGCGACATCCTATATATTAGCTCTAATATGGTTTAATACCTCCATGACCTAAGACATAAACTGATATATAGTTTTAGAATCTCTCATTCGTAAATTCTCAAAGTTCTTCTTGAGGATCCGATGCTTTATATTCTTGAACCTTTTTTCTTCCTTGATATCATTTTTATAAAATTTCCCAATATTGATGAGCATTAGTTGGTTTTGGAATCTTAGGGAATATAAAGTCTTCAATTCCATTGTGTTCTTAAATCCTTTATTTTACTCTCTACTAGAGCGTTTCTTCGGGGATTTTTCATTTTTACTAAGTCTACAACTTCATGTTCCCCATATTTTGAGAGTGCTACTTCCTAATAGCCCAAATTATTTAAAATTATCTCCATATTAACGTCCCACATTGGATAATTTATGTCATTTTCTGATTGTTGGTGGAATCCATGACACTTTGGTAAGAACTCCCCCTTACAATGGATTATGGGAATTCTTTATAATTGTTAACTCACTAAAACACAAATTAAGGTCTAAATACCTCAATGCAATCCAATCCAACTTAAAATGGTGAGTTTAATACTAGATGAAAATATTGGCACAAATATTGTTTATGCCCATAAGACTTTTTATGGGATTTTTGGTGGTGAGTCCATAAAAAAATCTCAAAGAAAATAGATTGGCTGGAAATATTGAGGTACAACTATCTCTTGGGTCTCTTGATGTAATGTGGTTTAGAGAAATACCAATGCATAGATTCCTCCCTGTGAAACTCAACAGAGGTTGCTTACTACTTTAGCAACCCGTTTTAGGGTTCTCCTTTGCAAACTTGGTGACAAGGTATGTTTTGAAAACACTTTTTCAACAACGAAAACATAAATGTAGAACCCTTTCAGAATGAATCAATGGTAGATATTGTTCCTTGACCACGAGATAGAAAGATCTACCAATCAGCTCTAAACAAACATAAAAAAATGAAAACCTTTTTTAGAGATTCTCTTCACCTTGATGGATCAAGATATGACTCTGATACCATGTCAAAATTTTATAGAAAGAGTGAAACAATACATTAAAACAAAGAGTTACCAATATTTAAAAAGAAATGGAGCTTTAGAGCTCTTCTCGTTAATAGAAAAACTGCTTGTTTGACTCAATGTAACACCTTTTTTTATGAGTTCTAACTCATTATTGGAAACTTATACTTGTGCAATGAATGTTCCAAACTACCAAAACTATTGACCATGTAAACTACCTAGCTAGTCAAAAATTGCATTCAATAATTATAGCAACAAAATATTTTTGTTAAAATTCCCCAAAAAGGAGATTAAGGAAAAATAATTATTACAATGTGATGATTGAATATCTATAAGCAAAATTAGAGCTTTCATACTTCTATATAAATATAAAACTCTATACTTCTAGTTGTTTAACCATTGATGTCCTAATAATTTGTGCAAACCTTTTATATAAATAGGATGTAACATATAAATCATATTAGAACCATCAAATTTGTCTATATCTTGTAATATCATCATTGTTTAGCAAACAATGTTGTCAATAAACATGAAATTAAAAAATGAAATATTTCCCCAATTACTCCATAATGATAACATAGACAATGGCATGACCATCCAAGAGAAGCATATTAATCTCTTAGCTAGAGAATTAGTTATGGTTTATAACATAAGTGAGTATGGCATGAATCATTTTCTAGAGGTATAAATGGAAAGTATGTTATATGGATTGTCAAGCAAGAGCATTATAATCAATTTGATAAGCTATGTTTCACTTAAATGTAAGGCATAGTTCCTTTCACTCAAGGACAAACATAATCAACTTAATAAGCTATGTTTCACTTAAATGTAAGGTGTAGTTCCTTTAACTCAAAGAAAAACTAAATGTATGAAATGTTAAGAATATTTTCTTGCAGTACAAGCTATGAATCTATTGGTATTTTTGATCATATGCATCTCTTCAAATTGTTGATTTAACCATCGAACATTTGGGAAACAATAACATGGACTTACCACCATACTGGAATTATAGGATTAACCAGAAAATCAAAATAATGGTAAGTGTTTCAGGGTAATGGAAAAAAGCAACATGATATTAGACCCTTCACCAAAGTTCAATTCATTTTGACTTGTTATTGGGTTATTGACTTGTGCCATTAGCATTTAAGTAGTTAAAATAATTGATTAAAATCAATCACATATACTAAGACATACCAATTTTTAATTTGGTTAGATTTTTTTTTAGATATTCAAAATATCTTGATAAAAAACAGTTCCTTAACATAAGTATTCTAGGCAACAACAATTCTTAACCCACTTTAATATTTTGTACTTAACCTCTTACTTTCACTAAAGGATTTCCTTAACACTAAGGCCTATGGTTGACTCGTGACGTTGAAAAAAATAGGGATGTTCTTTCACACATATTTGTGTAGTTTACTTTGATCATTTTAATTTATTTGATGCGACAATGCATTCAATCACTCTCTCTGCTTCAAAGTGTCTCACAAAATTTTTGAAATGAATTTACATAAACAACTTAAAAATAAATAAATTAGTTTACCCTTTCTTAATTAGTTTAACATTAGTCACTCAATTAGTATTAATTTAAAAATATGTAATCATTTTTATATTACAAAAGGAAGAATTAGAGCTGAAGTTTTATAACTGTTTAGCAAATGTTCTTATACTATTGAGAAAATATAAATACTTTCAATGATTCATTTGCTTTCTATTGTGCTTTCAAAGGTTTTTTTTTTTCTTTCTTTATCTTTTCGTTTTAAGTAGAACGATGGTAACAGTTTTTTTCTATATATGTACGGTATTTTAAGTGAGCACCTTGACGTTTATCCAGATATCTGTTCCCTAAACTATCGGTGTCAGACAGATGCCCTCAACTTGAGGCAACCAATATTTCCGCTGCTATCCGCCCATTAATGCGGTGGCAGACACATTGCTCACCGTTAGATTTAAAATTGTTTAAATCTAATGGCGTTTAAATCTAACGGTGAGCAGTGTGTCTGCCACCGCATTAATGGGCGGATAGCAGCAGAAATATTGGTTGCCTCAAGTTGAGGGCATCTGTCTGACACTGATAGTTTAGGGAACAGATATCTGGATAAACGTCAAGGTGCTCACTTAAAATACCGTAATCTAACGGTGGGCAGTGTGTCTGCCACCGCATTAATGGGCGAATAGCAGCTAAAATAAGGCTCGCCTCAACTTGATGGTTATTTGTGTGCTTACTATGGCTATGTAGTTGAATCTATTGTATTTATTGTACTTAGTACGGAAATCCAGTATGGCTATCTACTTGAATCTATTGTATTTATTGTATTATAGGTCAACTTGGTCATCAGTGATATGAATGATATTAAACCACACGGAAGAAAAAATAGCTTGATGGGCATCTAGAGGCATCTTGGATCAAATTTGAAATCGGATCTGCCCTTTTCCTTGAAGGAGTTGAGGGCTACTTAGAATTAATATAACGATGTCATGTGGGTCGGTGCCGTTACTGTGTAGGTTGTCTGCCATGAACTGGTGGGTAGGATGTCCTACGAAAAATGGAAAGGAAAAAGACACCGGGTGAAGGGAAAAATTTTCCAGCTCCTGTCAAACTAATCGAGTGAAAGTGGTGGTCGTCCGAACGAAAGAAGACCAAAGTAAAGGAGTTGATATTAAATAGTAGAGGGATGCCGATCAATCTACAAAAAATATGTAAACATATATATGAACGATATGGACCAGGCATAGTATATTTTTTCTCTAGCGCAGTTCCATGACAATAATTGTTTTGAATAACTTATTTTGCGTAAATATAATGCAAAGCCGGCTAGCTTACTCCGGGTTCAGATAGACGTTAGTAATACGAGCAAATTTTCCACCTTAAATCCTTCAAATGTCAAATAATTTATTACTACTATAATGTGGTTGATAGCCCACATTTTCATATGCCAAAACAAATTTTCCACATTGAATCTTCGGAATGTCGAATAATATATTAAAAGATTACTTTGTTAAATATATTTCTTTAGTCTAGGTCGCGAGGCCGGCACTTCGCCATGAAGAAATTTAGAAAACAGGAAATGATGGAAGGAAAGTAAAAGCAAGGTAATCTCTTAGCATTGTAGCTGAATCCATGCGAAGAATCTGGTGTGTCGTACCCATCGCTAAGTTGTATTATTTTATGGTTTTCTTGGGGACATTCCGCTGGGCCATTGTTGAAATTTATTAAATAATTCCACTTTGAATGACTCGGATTGATTTTTGGCGAACTGCATGTTAGATCTAAGATATAAATACGGTGGCAAGGCGTAAGCATTTCACCACTCGAATTCTCGTCTATTGCCTTGTAGATCTGTCGCAGAGAGGCTTTCAGTGTAGTCTCTCATCTTCTGTTCTGTTCGTCACGCTACTGTATTGTCAATTGATACCTTAGTGTGTGATTTTTCTTTTATTGTGACAGTCGCATTTGATCCAAATAGAAAAGTTTCCTTAAATTACTTGATCGATAAAGAGCTCTGCTATGATTATTTTTGTGTTGCTTGCAGTACCGTTATGTGAGGCTGCTCGGATTTTCGGCTTCAAGCCGTTCTTTCTCAATAGTGATTCTCACGTTAAAGCTACTCCTGCAATTAGTTATCCGTTAGTCGAGGAAAGGGCTGTTGAGATGGCAGTCCTGGAGCTGAACGAATGTTTCCTAGGAAGAGCGAATCTTGAAAAGCGTCCTGATTCAGAGGGTATCTTCAAGCCCAATCTATCTGCGAAGTCGGGCGCTGCGAAGTTAGGTCACAGCCCTGGAATTGGTTACAATGATCCACCTGGATTGAGACACTGAAAGGAAAAATCTGGCCAATTCATTGAAACGCTTTCTAATATTCGGAAAGGAGAATATAGAAGTCCACTTCTGTAATAGGCCATTGTTTTGCTTGTCGGATCTGCATGCGGTGGCTATTTTTTATTGTTTCTGATAGTACACAAAGTATAATGCAATTAGCTGTTCATGTTGAGATATTAATTTCACTGCCCATTAGGCTCAGTTAGGATTCATTACATTTAATTTATTGTCTGCTAGTGTCATAGGTGTCATAGGGAGTTTAGTTTTACTTCAGTTTTACTCCAGTGATTTATTGCTGATGTTTTCAATGTAATTCTATTTAATTATTTCGTAATATTGAGATGAGCAGCAACAGAGCAAAGAAGGAACAAGTAGAGAAGACAAGTTAATTGGCGTGACTGTTGTTGGAATTATTGAGAAATTCCAAGAAAACAGTGGAGAGAACAAACTCTCCTCTACAACACAGAGATGTTTAAAACAGAAATTTTAATCGCAGACAAAGATGGCATGAAAAATGCTTTCTTCTATTTCATTAACAGAACTTAAAAACAAAAACTGTTACAAATTTCTTCCTCAACGCAGAGGGATACACAATATATGTTTGACCGCTACAGACTCAGTGCTATACAACACAAATATTCTCTCTCTGTCTCTCAAGAACGCACAAGCAGTGCTCAGTTCTTCTTACTGTGTTTTCTTTGCCTGCGGGCTCACACAGCGTTTACAATGCAAATATATTCATTCTTTTGCCTTACAGGCCTTTTACCCTTTTTATATAGCGCGATGGAACAAAAACCAAAACAAACAAATAAAACAAATTACAAAGGAAAAACCTTTGCGGACATAAAACTTTTTAACATTGGCATGACGTACGAGTGGGGACCACATCGTAGTCGGCCATCGCAATTGACAGTATTGCGATATGCGATATGGCGGAACGGCAAATTTGCGATTTGCGATATTTGTGATGGCGGAGGGCAATAACAACTTTGAAATATGCGATATGCGATATTGCGACAGCGCATATCGCATATCGCAAATTTCAATATTTGCGATCAGTACAATGGAATGGGCGGAGGGCGATTTGTGACATTGCGATGTTGCGATGTTGTGATGATCGCACATCGCACATCACATATTTCCATATCCACAAGACATTTAACACTTCTGAACTTGCGATCTTGCGATCTTGCGCTTTTGCGTTCAAGTGGTAGGGACCACTTGTCCGGCCCTTTTCAATACTTTTAAGTCTTCCGCCTATTTAAATCAATTTCATTCATTTTGGTTGTTGAGGGCTTTTATGCCCGACTTGTCTGTTTTAATTCATTCTGCTCCTCCGTAGACAAAAATCTTCATTTCTCTGCTGAAGTAACTTCTCGCCCATAACAAAAATTAATTCTCCTCTGCTATTATCTGTTCATGACTGCGGCCCATACAAAATTAATTCTTCTCCTTACATTCTTCATTCTTCTTTAATACAAAGTGTTGTGCACTCAATCTTCTATTGCGTTGCTGCTGCTGTTGTACTATGTTCTTCCTGTCATTACCCAAGACACGGCAGGTGACTTTAATATTTCTAACACTCCCCCTTAAAGTCAGCTGCTGGGTTATCCATCATACCCAACCATTTTCTTAAAAATTCAAATGTTTTCAGTGCCAATGGCTTTGTCAAAATATCTGCATATTGCTCCTCTGTTTTACAATGTTGTAAAACAACTTCTCCATTGTTTAACAATTCTCTGATATAGTGAAACTTTGTATCTATGTGCTTCGTTCTTTTATAAAACACAAAATTCTTTGACAATGCAATAGCTGAGCTATTGTCACAATAAATCACTGTCCCTTTTACTTGTTCTTAGCACAAACTTCTCAACATTCTTCTCATCCAAATTGCTTGACACGTTGCTGCTATAGCTGCCACATATTCTTCCTCTGCTGTAGATAATGCTACAATAGGTTGTTTCTTAGAAGCCCATGAAATGGCTCCTGAACCCATATGAACAACATAACTGGAAGTGCTCTTCCGATCATCTACACTTCCAGCCCAATCACTGTCAGTGTATCCAACTAATTCTGAATTTTCTGAAGTAGTATATAAAATACCAAATCCTTTTGTTCCTTTCACATACCTCAGAATTCTCTTTGCTGCTTGCCAATGTGCTTATTTTGGCTTCTCCATAAATCTGGAAATTAGACTAACAGCATGCATAATATCCTGCCTAGTTGCAGTCAAATACATGAGGCTGCCAACTATGCTTTTATACAAACTTGGATCAAAATCCTTACTGTTGTCATATTTTCTCAACTTCAATCCCATTACTGTGGGAGTAATTGCAGCTTTGCACTCTTACATGTTAAATCTTTCTAAAACTTGATTCACATACTTTGCTTGAGAAATAAAAATTCCTTTCTCACCTTGTTCTACTTCTATTCCCAAGAAGTATTTCAACAAACCCATGTCAGTCATTTCAAATTCATTCTTCATGACTGTTTTAAAATTTTCAACAAGGTAATCATCATTACCTGTAAAAATTAAATCATCAACATATAAAACAACGATGAGCATCTTACCATCCTTTTATTTGATGTAGAGGGTGGGTTCTCCCTCACATTTTTCAAATCCATTCTCCAATAGATAGGAATCTATTCTGTTGTACCACACTCTTGGTGCTTGTTTCAGCCCATAAAGAGCTTTCTTCAATTTGCAGACCTTATGCTCTTGGCCTATCTTCTCATATCCGAGAGGTTGTTCCATATATACCTCTTCCATTAAAGCTCCATTTAAAAATGCGGATTTTACATCCATCTGATATACTTTCCATTTGTTTTGTGCTGCTATGGACAACACTGCTCTTACCATCTCCATTCTTGCAACTGGTGCAAAATTTTCTTCATAATCAATACCTTGCTTCTACTTATATCCTTTGACAACAAGTCTGGCCTTGTGTCTTTCTATTTTTCCTTCAGCATTGCTTTTGGTCTAATAGACCCATTTAACTCCAATGACTTCTTTACTTTCTGGGAGATCAACCAGCTCCCATGTTTTGTTCTTCTCTATGTCTTTAATTTCATCATCCATAGCTTCTATCCATTTTCTATCTTTAATAGCATCTTCAAAATGAATAGGATCATCAACTTGACAATACAAAGAAAATAAGGAATTCATACCTTCATCTGCTGCCTCTTGCTCATAAATTTCTCTAAGACTTCTGAACTTTGTTCCTCTTTCACTTGGTGTAGACGTGCTTGATGAAGCACTCAATTCTTCTCCGTGTGGTGTGCTCGGTGAACCTCTGCCGCTTCTTCTCAAGGGTGTTCTTGCTGCCGCTTGAGATGTCCCTTGCTAGCCTTGCACTGCTGGAGGTTGTGCTACGAATGGGTTGTTGATTTCAACCACATCTCCCTCATCTTCATCATGAGACAAACAGTTTTTAACATTGACTGTTTTCTCAATGCTTCCATCCCACGCTTCCTCTTCAATGAATTGTACATCTCTGCTTATCACAAACTTCTTTGTGGATGGGTTATACAATCTGTATCCTTTGGAATCCTCACAATATCCAAGGAAAATGCACTTCTCCCCCTTACTATCCAACTTCTTTCTCAATTGTCTGGAATGTGTGCATATGCCACACATCCAAAAATTCTCATGTGGGTGACTCCTTGTTTTCTGCCACTCCACGCTTCTTCTGGAACTTTGTTCATCACCGCTTTTGTGGGGCATCTATTCAAAATATACACAGCACAGTTTGCTGCTTCTACCCAATACTCATTCAGCAAATGCTTTGCCTTCAGCATGCTTCTCACCATCTCCATTATGGTTCGATTCTTCCTTTCAGCAACTCCATTCTGTTGCGGTGTGTACCTTGTGGTAAACTGCTTGTGTATGCCATTCTCTCTGCAAAAACGCAGAAACTCCTTTGATATGTATTCTCCTCCTCTATCGGTTCTGAGGACTTTAATGTACAACCCGCTCTGTTTCTCTACAAGAGCTTTAAAATGGCAAAATTTCTGAAAGACTTCTCTCTTATATTTTACAAAATAAACCCACACTTTTCTTGTGAAATCATCTATGAAAGTCAACATGTAACTGTTGCCTGAAACAAATGATGTCTGCATCGGCCCACATAAATCTGACTGGATTATCTCCAAGGGTGCTTTCGCCCTTATGCTTTTCCCTGAAGGAAAATTTTCTCTGTGTTGTTTTCCCAAGATGCAGCCTTCACATAGGCTGTCAGGCTTCTCTATCAATCATAAACCTCTTACCATTCCTTTTCTGTGCAGCAAATTTAATCCTCCGAAATTGAGATGTCCAAATCTCAAGTGCCATAACCAATTTTCATCTTTAGCTTCCTTCTGAAAGGCTTCTTATGTTACAGCTGCTATGCTTTTTCCTTTTCCCTTCAAGTCAATGTTGAGCTTGAGAGGAAACATTCTATTGCTGGTCATTTGTATTTCAGCAATGATTTTCTTACTTGGAGGTATATCTTTTATTGTGCACACACCATCTTTAAAAATTACATTGTAACCTTTATTTATGAGCTGCCCAACCCTCAAAAGATTACATTTCAGACCTGGAACATAATACACATCAGGAACAAATTTCTGCTCCCCATTTCTTGCTCGAATACTTACTTTGCCTTTCCCTTTGACAGAAATCTTAGTATCAGTCCCTGTGGTCACTTCAGACTTCACTTCTTCATCTAGATTGTCAAACATTGCTTTGTTTCCAATCATATGATTACTACATCCAGAATCTAAGAACCAAACATCATCATTTTTATCTTGTGCTACATTACAGGCTAATAGCACATTACTCGGGTTCTTTTCTTCTTTTACTACATTAGCATTCTGCTTATTTTTCATGTCATTTTTCTTCTTTCTACATTCATTGGCATAGTGCCCATATTTTTTGCAATAATGACACTGGAAATTGGATTTGTCATACCTCTATCCATGAGCATGTTGGTGTTGGTCTCCACCTTTCTGGCTGTTGCATTGGCCGTGGCTCTGACTTTGACTGTTTCTCCTTCCATGTGAATGTGAAGGGCTGTTCCTTCCACCTTTGCTCTGGCTTGTGCCTCTTCCTCTTCCTTTACCTTGACCTCTTCCTCTTCTTGAAGGCATCTGGGTCTTGAAGGCGTGCTCAAGAGATGAATGTTCATCTCTACTCAATCTCTGTTAATGAGTTATTAGTGAGGCATGAAGTTCATCAACTGTGAACTGTGAGAGATCTTTGGTCTCTTCTATGGTGGTAACAATCACATCAAACTTTGAGGGTAAGCATCTCAAAATTTTCTCCTTTATTCTTCTTTCTTCAAGAGTTTCTCCATGGGATGTTATCTGATTTACAATCCCAATCACATGTGTAAAACATGTGTCTACACTATCTGACTCTTTCATGCAAAGAGTTTCAAAATCTCTTCTCAGCAACTGAAGTTTTGTTGTCTTAAATTTCTCCATACCTTGATAGGCTACTTTCAGAGTTTCCCATGCCTCCTTGGATTTCTTAGCTATTGCTATCCTTGGAAACACACTCTCATATACAGCTTGATACAATAAGAAGAGAGCTTTAGAGTCTTTCTTCCTATTATTCTTCAACACATCCTTCTCTACTTGAGTTAAGGCATTAAAAGCATGCTCATCAGCTGGTTCTGTAAAACCATCTTCTACTAATTCCCATAAGTCTTGTGATACAAACAGGGCTCTCATAGTAATGGCCCAATAATCATAGTTCTTTTCATTAAATTGTGGAAGTTGAACACTTCCAAGACTCATTCCAGTGCTTGGTCCAGCCATTGCTTCAAAAACTGAACTCTGACTTTAAAAAAACTATCTTTCCTTTACTCAAAGAA
Organism: Pinus albicaulis; assembly: GCA_034641835.2. Classification (NCBI taxonomy): domain Eukaryota; kingdom Viridiplantae; phylum Streptophyta; class Pinopsida; order Pinales; family Pinaceae; genus Pinus; species Pinus albicaulis. The sequence continues at coordinate 42,968,744 of CM076580.1, forward strand.
CAAACTCCTTTTAAATACAAAGCAACAACACTATTATCTTTGAGAAATACCTGAACTTTGACCTCTGTTGAGCTTTCACACTGTTGGAGAAAACACTTCAACAAGTCTTCTTCTTCTTCAGCTTCTTTGAAACCTTCAAAGAGCCTGAACTAGCTCTGATACCATGTTGGAATTATTGAGGAATTCCAAGCAAACAGTGGAGAGAACAAACTCTCCTCTACAACACAGAGATGTTTAAAACATAAATTTTAATCGCAGACAGAGATGGCATGAAAAATGCTTTCTTCTATTTCATTAACAGAACTTAAAAACAAAAACTGTTACAAATTTCTTCCTCAACGCAGAGGGATACACAATATATGTTCAACTGCTACAGATGCAGTGCTATACAACACAAATATTCTCTCTCTATCTCTCAAGAACGCACAAGCAGTGCTCAGTTCTTCTTACTGTGTTTTCTTTGCCTGCGGGCTCACACAGCGTTTACAATGCAAATATATTCATTCTTTTGCCTTACAGGCCTTTTTCCCTTTTTATATAGCGCGGCGGAACAAAAACCAAAACAAACAAATAAAACAAATTACAAAGGAAAAACCTTTGCGGACATAAAAATTTTTAACATTGGCTTGATGTACGAGTGGGGACCACATCGTAGTCGGCCATCGCAATTGACAGTATTGCGATATGCGATATGGTGGAACGGCAAATTTTCGATTTGCGATATTTGCGATGGCGGAGGGCGATAACAACTTTGAAATATGCGATATGCGATATTGCGACAGCGCATATCACATATCGCAAATTTCAATATTTACGATCAATACAATGGAATGGGTGGAGGACGATTTGCGACATTGCGATGTTGCGATGTTGCGATGATTGCGATGTTGCGATGATCGCACATCGCACATCACATATTTCCATATCCACAAGACATTTAACACTTCTGAACTTGCGATCTCGCGATCTTGCGCTTTTGCGCTCAAGTGGTAGGGACCACTTGTCCAGCCCTTTTCAATACTTTTAAGTCTTCCGCTTGTTTAAATCAATTTCCTTCATTTTGGTTGTTGAGGGCTTTTATGCCCGACTTGTCTATTTTAATTCATTCTTCTCCTCTGTAGAAAAAAATCTTCATTTCTCTGCTGAAGTAACTTCTCACCCATAACAAAAAATAATTCTCCTCTGCTATTATCTGTTCATGGCTACGGCCCATACAAAACTAATTTTTCTCCTTACGTTCTTCATTCTTCTTTAATACAGAGTGCTGTGCACTCAATCTTCTGCTGCGCTGTTGCTGCTGTTGTACTTTGTTCTTCCTGTCACTGCCCAAGACACGGCAGATGACTTTAATATTTCTAAAAACTGTGAAACTAATACTCGCACCAATGAGCCGAAACAAGAGATTGGCGCGAGAGTGCAAGCCATACTCGTGCCAATTTTTTGACTTGCGTTGTTTTCCAATAGTCGCGGCTGTTCAAATCAGGTCCGCGCCAGTCAGTTTAGTATCTCTGTTAACAGTCATACGCTTTCCAGATAACGCGGCCTGCGTTAAGCAGTCAACAACAAATCTGCGTTAAGGTATTTGTCTTATACAAATCCAAATCTGGGAGCAAATGTTTATATAAAAAGAATTTTATTTTTTTTATATAAAACGCATGCAAAAAGGCATTCAACGTGACATTCAAAGGTTTTTAAGATCTTGGGTATCAACTTTAAAAAGTGAAAGCCCTTTTATATCAAGCAGTTTTTTTTTTATTATATAAAAAAAAAAACTTAAAAATTTTCAAAGGTTTTTATAAAGAGAGTTTGAAAGAGCATATGGTGAAGTTTAAAAAAAAAAAAAAAAAAAATTTGGAAGAGGAAATTTAAAAAGGGGTTTTTAAGGGATTTTTTTTAAGTCTTTAAAACAGATTTAAAAGAGATTTAAAAATTTAGAGGAGATTTACAAAAGGCAAATATTAGTATTTGAAGAAATAATGGCCTCTTCAAGCTCTTTGCCACATAGATTAGTGTAAAATGGATATATAAGACCATGCTAAATGAAAAAGGAAAATTTGAGAAACATAAGACAAGGTTGGTTGCCAAAGGATTCTCACAACAGTTTGGTATTGACTATGGTGAAACATTTGCTCCAGTAGCAAGGTTAGACACTGTCATAACCATTTTTTCCACAGCAGCTCAACACAAATGGAAAGTCTATCAGCTTGATGTAAAATATGCCTTCCTAAATGGCATATTATAGGAAGAAGTTTATGTAGAGCAGCCTCCATGTTTTGAAGTAAAAGGACAAGAGCGTAAAGTATATAGATTGAAGAAAGCTTTATATGGGTTGAAACAAGCTCCAAGAGCTTGGTACAGTCGCATCGACACCTATCTCATCAAAAGTGGTCTTTCCAGAAGCAGCCATGAACACACTTTTTATACCAAATCTCATGAAGGTAAAATTATTATTGTATGCCTTTATGTAGATGATCTTCTTTATACAGGAAATATGATGTTAGAAGATTTCAAAGCAGCAATGCAAACAACGTTTGATATGAGAGATCTAGGAGTCCTAAAATATTTCCTAAGAATTGAAATTCACCAATTTGATAATGGCATTTTTGTTGGTCAACAAAAATATGCCACTGATATCATTCAAAAGTTCAGAATGACCAATTGCAAATAAGCTGATACACCAATTGCTCAATGCACCAAACTCAGCAAAGAATATGTAGCACCATATGTTGATCCCACATTGTATAAAAACCTTGTTGGTAGTTTGTTGTATCTAACTGCAACTAGACTAGATATTATGGTTGCAGCAAGTTTTGTCTCCAGGTTTATGCAGTCACCAAAGCTTACTCATTGGCAGGTTGCAAAAAGGATCTTAGGGTATATTGCAGGGACCATAAACTATGGTTTGTTTTATACACATTCTGAAAATTGTTCATTTTCAGGTTGTACAGAAAGCGATTATGCAGGGGGTTTAGATGATCGCAAGAGTACATCAAGGTATGTTTCTCATCTTGGAATAAATCTGATTACATGGGCATGCAAAAAACAGTCAATCGTTTCAATATCTTCTGCAGAGGCAGAATATGTAGCAGCGAATTCAGCAGCTTGTCAAGCAGTATGGTTGAGAAGATTATTGAAAGACATTTCAAATATTCAGAAGGAGCCAACTCCAATTTACTGTGATAACAGTTCAACAATTTCTTTATCAAAAAATCATGTTTTTTACAAAAAGAGCAAGCACATTGACACACGTTTTCATTTTATTCGTGAACTTGTCAATGATGGGGACATCACATTTTCTTTTTGTGGTTCCAAAGATCAGCGTGCAGATATTTTTACAAAGCCATTGGGAAAGAATGTACTTGAATTTCAAAGAGAGAAATTAGGCATTGTTAGTGCCTCGACTTGTAACAGTTGAGATTAGGAGGGGATGTTGACATATTAATCTCATTGTCTGTTAGGTTCAGCTATGATTCATTACATTTAATTTATTGTCTGTTAGGTGTCATAAGCAGTTTAGTTTTACTTCAGTTTACTTTAGTTTTACTCCAGTCATTTATTGTCGATGTTTCTAATATAATCCTATTTAACTATTTCATAATATTGAGATGAGCAATTCTATGCTCCATTTTACTTTTCAATTTCTCAATTCTTTTCAATTCAAATATAAACATGTTGTAAAGTATGCAAGTTGTATATATATATATATATGAATTAAAATGTTTTTCTCATTTTATCTCTTTTATTTAATCAGTAGCTATTTTGCAATGTCAACTTCAAATTATACAGTCATCCCACTCTATAAAATGACGTAGATCGTTGCAATCAATATCCATGAATATTTCTTTTCATGGTACGTAGCATTTTTACCCATCAGCAGTAAGTAAGATAATCGATCATGGCGAAAATTATCCTAATCCAAAATCTCTACGATATTTTAAAGAATATCTTCAAATATGAACATAATGCAACCATATCAAACCGTATGCATAAACACACCCATATACCGCTACGTTGTATTCAAAGCATATTTATGTGAAAGTTAGTGGAGTTAGATCTTTGGTGAAAGTTTATGCTAAACATAGAAATAATGTTTTCCTTCCTGGAGGGACAGAGTGGCATAAGCCGACGAAGACATTGCAGAAAAGTATGATAACATTTGAAATAAAAATATGACAGCGAATGGCCCTAATGAACCATTCCATTGCTGGTCAAAACATCCATGCGATGACTAGCTTTTATTGGCCGTGATAGTATACAAAGTAGCGTGGAAGTAATAGTTCAAATCAGAATATGGATTGACATATACAGGTTGGATATATAAAATATAAATTATTCTATCAATACCAATGTTTCAGTCCCCGCTGCCTATAACAAAGTACGGTCGTGAGAAGATTAGAAAATGACAGGGATCGGTGCATTTAATATACCTATTCCTTTTGGATCTTGATATCGCTTTCAGGGTACCTCCCATTTTAAAAAGCGTAGTCTATCAAGGCCATAAATTAAATTTACTCAGAAAATAGTGGAAATTCGAATACCACGCGAATTTAAGAAAATTCTGAATTTTGGATACCCAGTATTCGTGACGATTCTAAAAAATAACTTTCCAAAAATATTTATGACATCGATAGACAACGCCATTTTAGAATACGATACAGTTAAGATAGACAACGACATTTTAGAACACGATACAGTTAAAGAGGTCTTGACTGTTAAAAATAATCTCCAATTAAAGTAGTTACAATTATTTGTCAGCTTGTTTCATTTTTTAAAAGACATTTTCAACCATCATGAGTTTACATATTTGACGAAAAATCATGGGAATATTTTAAGGCCAGCATAAGATTTTTTTTGAGAGTTGAGAAGCCAAAACTAAACAATTTTCAAATTTTATAGCACATTTTGAAAGAAATAAATGTTTGTGTGTATGGCCATTATTTAGATTTAGTTATCTTTAGTGTGTATGTGTTGTATATGCACATTAACATAGTATAAAGCACACTTAGTTTTAGTTAGCTTTACTGCTTGCATAAAATTAATCTTAACTGTATTGATTCTCTCATCAATTTTGAGAAATTAAAAATATTTATTTTATCTTCCAATTTTGTTTTTCAATCCTTGCAAGATTATGCAATGATTCTCACATTTACATGTTCTCAAATAATTGTACATGATATCAAAGTTGTTAAGGGCATGGAGAAGGCTCATGAACAATATTTTGTAGGTTTGAAGTTCAAATTATTGAAAACTCTTGCCAGATTTGATTTTGTCTATCACAATATTAGAGAAATTCTGCAACATCAGAAAGGTGAAATAATCAAGTTCCCATCTTGATCTATTATCACTCCATACAACTATTTCCAATGGAACCTAGACATTTTTCTTCACCTTAGAGGAAAAGGCTTGTATCATATAGTTATGGATATGGGGCCTTTGGTCTTATATTGATGAGAATATCTCCGATGTTCCATTTCCACGTGGATACATGCACCACTCTTATTCAACTATTTAGAACCATGGAGAAACTATTTGGAAAGCAATATGCGATGTGGGCTCATCTTCACAAAAATGAGCTAACTCCTTATATCCACGTAGCATTGAGATTAAGGATTTTTTTATGAAATTCAAATAATTTATTCTTTAATTACAAGATTGCGGATCGATAAATCCAAACATGAAATTCAATTAATCATTTCCATTTTGTTTAATCCAGGTCCTAAATATGTGTTATTTGTTTCTACATTTAATACAATTAGGCTTGCAATCTAAGATAAATAGAAAATGCCCAAACTTGATGCATTTGTTGAGTCTCTCATCCATAAGGAGGACAACCTCATCAATTTGGGTGCATTAAAGTCTTCAAATGCACAAGCACTTGCCATGCATGAAAAAGGAGAGTCCAACTTGAAACCAAATCAACAATCCAAAGGCAAAGGAATGGTAGGAGATGCGGATCCAAGAAAGGGAGAAAATAAAAAACCTCGGGATGACTCTTCTAGCTCCAAGGGTAAGAAGGGAAAGAAAGGAAACTCCAACTGTCCTTATCATAACATAGACTATCATCCTAAATCCCCTTCAATGCAAAATTTTATTTATCTTATGTAAAACAACATTCAATGAAATAATCTTTGTCATCACATTCCAAGAAGTTCCAAAAAGAAGACCAAAGAAAAACCAATAGAAACAAGGGGATATGGTCATGCTTTGATTTCCCTTCAGTCTACACCATAAAATTGGATCATCTATTCAAGAGCTTCACATCATATGGATTCTTGAAAGGAATCTCTTTCTTACCTACAATCATACTCAAGACCTCCTATTTTCATGGGAGACAATTATGTTGTTGAATTAACTGGACAAGGAAGAGTGCATTTGAAAGTTGAAATGTTTAAGAATGTCTTGCATATTTCGATCTTTATATGAATATTCTTTCAATGTGTTAGATGAAACACATTGGCACCGAAAGGAAAGTATAATCTACCTCAAATTATGTGAGCATTTATTATATGAAAACCAACTCAAAGATTGAATTTGGCAAGGTAAATCACTAGTCTCATTTGTATACATTTTCTGATTTTGTTCCTGACTCAGATTCCATTTTTCTATTGATGCATACAAATCAAGAAAGTAGGATTTAGAAATAGAGATTTGGGCACATGAATTTTAAATATATATAACAAATTAACAAGAAATGGATATTTAAAGCATTGTCACCCAATAATTTTTCAAAGGTATTTTCAATCGATGTCATCTTCGAAAGCATCTTCAAGAAAAGCTCCAAAAGAGGTATGCATGGAGAGCCTCTTCACCTTTGGAGCATATACAAAGTGATCTCGTTGGACCATTTATAGAATTTTTAATGTGTAAAGAAATATATGTGTTATCATTTGTAGATGATTACATGAGATTCACATATGTTTACTTCTTGAAACTCAAGTATGAATTTTTTCAGCTTCTACAGATTGTGAAAGTGCATGTGGAAAATTAGTTTAGAAAACACATTAAAAATAGTATAAAAATATAATGGGAAGGAAGATGTGAACAAATGAGGTAGGCATACAGTTATAGCACACGGTTCCTTACACTCTGCAACAAAACAAGGTGGCTAAGAGGAAGAATAAATCTTTGAAACAAACAACGAGTTGCATGTTGCTTGCAAGATATCTTCCATCAAAATTGTGGGTTGAAGTTATCATATGTGATTCATACATCTATAATAGATCTTCTCATAAATATATTACTAGGGAAACACTTTTTTAAGCTTGGACTAACATGTAACCTAAAGTTAGTCATTTCTGCATTTTCTGATCTCGAGCGTGGGCCCACATTCCTACAATGAGAAAAAATTATTTGGAGCCTCAGAGAAAGGAATTCATGCTCGTTAGATATTCCATGGAAGTCAAAGGGTACACATTGCTTCATATCAACACCGAAGAGCTCTTTACCGAAATGCATGTAAATTTTGAAGAACAACCTTTGTATGCACCACCGATCGAACCTGCTACAAAGTTACCCTCACCACTAGTTGATGAGTATGTTGATGAAACTTAAATAATATTCTTAATCTAAATAAGCATTTTCTGATGATACCTTTTGAATCATTAATTGCTTAATATTGAGATAATAGTTCCTAATGTAGTTTGTAAGATTCTTGACCACATTTCGCACAAAAATGGCGTAGCATGAGTGATCTCTTAGATGATCCTTCCATTAGACCTAAGTTCAAGAAAGCTCCATAAGTACTTTCAGCTATGGGTCCATGCATGTTGATGCATGCTTATATGATGCATGCATTTGATGCATAGAATTATGTAGAAGCTTCTAGGGTTCCTATATGGGAAGTAGATAAGGATGAGGGCTGCAAATCTCTCATTAAGAACTAGACTTGGGAGTTGGTTCAAGTACCTTAAAATTATGAATTTGTGAGTTACCAGTGGGTTTACTAGACCAAACAATCAATATATGGATAAGCTAATCAATACCAAGCACACTTGGTGGCCAAAGGATTTCTGTGGGTACATGGTGTTGATTATGATGAGACATTTGCTCTAATAATGGATTCTAATCAGCTAGCTTTCTCCATCATAGCAACAAAGAAGGTTGGAGGTGCATCATATGTATGTGAAGAATTCCTTTCTTCACAAAGTTCTCGAGGAATAAATATACATGGAGTAGACACATGGACACATTCAAAGTTAATATTTGGTATGAAAACTAGAGAAATATCTTTATGGCCTCTAGCAGAAACCTAGAGTTTGATATCTAAAAATGGATTCCTATTAGTTGTCTCAAAATTTTGTACATTGTACATCTAATTGAAATGGTTATTTTATAAATAAAAAGGAATCCATGTTCATCATAGTACTCTCCGTAGGTGATCTTTTGATAATAGGTAGTTCAACGTCTGCCATTGTTTAGATTAAAACTACATTGCATAAGCAATTTTCTATGATAGACATGGGTCTACTCAATTTCATCCTTGAACTATAGATCAATAAGAATGGTTCTAGGATTATCATTTCTCACTCACAATATGCTAGAAACATTTTAGCATGATTTCTCATGAGTGATTGCAAGCCAATAACCAAAACTTTCTTGTTAGGGGTAAGTCTTGAGGGTCGAAAAGGAACACCATTGTTTGATTGCACATTGTATTGTTATCTTGCTGGGAGGTTCTTTATCTCACTCACACTTTTCACAATCTCTGATAGCTCATAAGATCAGTTTACAGATACATTCTAGAGCCACATGAGTTAAATTGGAATGATTCAAAGCACACTCTTTTGATATGTACAAGGGATAATCACCTATTGGATTCATTATAAAAAAAAAATTCTATAGATCTCGCTGGGTTCACATATTCATATTAGGTTAGAAAAAATGTTGAATGGAAGTGAGCCTTTGGTTGTGTACTTATTTTAGTATTTGGACCAATTTTTTGGTCAAGAAAGAATCAAGCTACCATTGTTTTATCATCAGTAGAGGTAGAGTAAAAAGGAGAATTCAATGCAGCAATTCATGTCATTTAGTTTTAATATTTCCTTTCTTAGCTTGTTATCATTGTCCATCGTTTGAATATCATATGGTGTGACAATTATAGTACAATAAAGTTTTCTAGATATCCAATGCAGCGACAATGGGCCAAACATATATAAATAAACAAGAGAGTTGTACTATTGATCCATATATGCTTCCCATGCAAAATTCCAAACTACATCTACATAATTCTCTAGACCAAATGCATGTATCATATAAACATGCATGGGCATGCATGGCTCCATAGTTGAGAGTGATTCTGGAGCTCCCTTGAACTGATTTCTAGCGGTAGGATCATCTAATATATCACTCATGTTGTTCCATTTTTGTGCTAATGTTTGTTGAGAATATTTTATACTGCATGCGGAAGTATTATATTTATATTTAGTAACTACACATCGAACATGTATCATAGGAAAAGGCTCATTTGGATAAAAAATATCTAGATAGGTCCTTACTTGTGCTCTACTAATTTTATAGTAAGGTTTTTTTCTATGTGAGGGATTGAAAAGCTATTAATTGGTCAACAATATTCCATCTTGGAGATCCATTATTGGCACCATGAGCTAGATGAGCCACTAAAATCCTTCCAGTCATAAGGAGACGATCCAATCCACAAGTGTAGAGCCTGATTTGCTACAATGTTAGTGGAACAATCAGGAATTAAAAGGTATAAGTATGTTGTAGAATGTGAAGTATAATAATGATGCAGAAAGTGAATCTCATTGTGAAACATTGATACCACCGTATAGGACGTTGTATTGAAATTTTAATTTGATTGTTAAAATTAACTAAATTTTCTTGAAGAGTGTTTTGCAAATATAACGTATCATAAATATGAAAGTAGCTATGGAAAATTTTCCATAAGTTTAATGGAATAAAGAACAAAAAAATTAAAGTAAACCATCACAATTTTTGTTATTTATATAAGAGAAGTGAAGATTAAAGAAGACACATATATTTTTTTTAATCTTATAAAGTCGACACCATTTCAATCTTACTCTTACAATGTCAGAAATTTTTTTCAATCAATTGTAGTTCAGTACAATATAGAAGTAAAACTAATTTTTAAATTGATTTAAGTGTTTTAAGCGTAACAGATACTAAGACTAGTAGGAAATACTTGTCATAATTAACAATGATTTTGTGGTACTGATGAATGTAAATTGGAATTAAAGGGGAGCCTTAAATTATAGTTAGTTTTAGAAATATATTTTCAAAAGATGTCAATCTCGATATTTTTAGAATATTCATGTAAATATTTTCAGGGTAACTAATATTTGAGAGGAGCATAAGATTAATGACTTCATATGTACTTTAAAGGATAAGATCCAACACGAGTCTCACCTTTGGGAACCTAATTCATTGGAGAATTCATTTAGGGTGGCAAGAAAATTTGGACGAAAATTTATGGGAACATCAAAGACTACCAATATTAACTATGAAGTGTTGTTTCTTCTAGCCTCCCATAACGTATAAGTGTGATACCACAATAAATAGTGGAAAATAGAGAAAAACAGCTTTTTACAGTTGTGATAACAAATATAGTAAAGGTTATAAGTGTGCTGAGAATAAATTATTTTACATAGATTGTGAAGAGGAGGAAGAAAAGGAACAAGAAACATGAAAATGATAGGATTACACTAGGAACCAACCAAAGAGAAATAAAAAATGAATTTGAGCATATCTTGTCATGCGTTGGTGGGAATTACTACTCTTAAAACTCTCAAGGTAGAAGGATATATCAATAAGAAAAAGGAAAGAGTGTTGATTGGTTCTCACAGTACCAATAATTTTATTCATTCTAAGATACCCAAGGAATTGAATTTCTTTCTATATCTAGTACTTGAGTGTCAAGTGATGGTTTCAAATCGAGTGTTAGTATGAAATATTAACGCAACTGTATGAAAAGAGATTACTTTAGTTACACATGACAAACAACCCTAACAACAAAGAGTTTGTCAAACTTCTTAGATATGCAATAGACAGTTGAAAAAAATGAAAAATAACCAGATATATGAAAATAAAGAAGCTAAACATCAAAATGAAATATGATTTTCTCCAAAATATCCAATGGACAAGACAATAATTATAAATATTTTTTTGTATTATGTAACACCTAGGAAGAGAACTTATATAGTCCCCCTCAATGGGATGGGTTCTTAGCTATCCTCAAATGCTTCAGCTTCACATTTTCTCTCTCAATGGTTGTAGAATACCCAAGATGCATAGAACTGAAAGGGAGCTCAATAAGAAAAAAGAAAATAAAGTGAATCAAAGATAGACAATGATCAGAGGATCAAAGTGTAATGAAGAGAAAAAGATCAAAGGTAATAAATGAATGAAAAATCCTCCTATTTATAACAAAATACTGAGTTATCCTTGATAATGGTGCATAATAATATATTATTAATCAACATCTATATCTAAGTATTTGGAATATTTTATTATATTTAGTTGGAGGGAAACATAATTTAAATTGGTTAAATCCCTTTATTTAGAAACAACAAACAAATAAAATGTTTATTTATTATTTCAAGGATGGGATCAAGGAATAATGAAACAAATAAAGATTTGTTTTATTATTCCTAAATTATTTAGTCAAATTTAACAAGGAATATTAATTAAATAAATATTTAATTAATTATTCTTAGAGAATAATATGATAAATAATGATTTATCTAATTATTTGTCATTAATTGGGTTAAATATGACGAGGAATATAATTAAACAGAGGTTTAATTAATTATTCCTTGACGAAAATAAAATAAATAAGAATTTATTTACCTATTCCTCATGGGGTTTTCTATTTGGACCAAAAATAACTTAATAAACTATGGTTTATTAAATTATTTCTTAGTGAAAGCAATTTTACTCTCATAAAATTGGTCTTACATGGTGTATTTCGATCCATGTAATTATACATGGTTAGATGACCAAAAACTGGTGTAATAGATTCCCCCCAACCTGCGAGCGTTAGGAGCTAATCATATGACCGAAGTATGTTGTAAGAACACAATCACTAGACACAGGAGGAGAGTCATAGAGAGAGCAATATGTAGGTGAAGCAAAGTGAGAGAGGATAATAATCCTAAGGGGGTGAGATCGGCAACCGTATGTCTCCTTTTATGGTTGAGTACATGTATACAATGAGGCGAGGGAGGCATACCTATGCCCGCCAAGATAAAAAGTACAAAGAATAACAGTTCGCTGAGTAAAATGAAACTGAGCTATATAGTACAGTATATGCTGGCGTAAACATGGCCAAGATAAAAATATAATGGATCACACATACATACTGCACCTGGGACAACAGCTAGGACTGAATACAATAATATATGAGTACATGAGATATAATAACAAATAGAGAAGCCCTAATAAACAAGAAAGGGCTCTGGAAATATAAATGGTTCATGTACGTGATACATGTATGCTAGAGGTGCTACAAGCGGCTAGGGCTGAACCCATCAAATATGTGGAGTTGCATCTTAGATTGTAGAAGATAATGAGGTCATCCGGGCATGTGGGGGGCTACCTGAAGGGCCACCCCCTCATGAAGTCTGAAACATCTCACACATACTTGGGAATCACTGGGTCAATTTTCTAGATCACCAAACTATCGAGTATACGGATCTTGATCATGCTAAAGTGGAGCCAATGAGAAACAATCAAATCACAGGAAAATAAGGATTCCCTTTGCCTTATCTAAGTCACCGAGCAAGAATGGAAGCTAGAACCACGATACATCGCCCTCTAGACCTGTCTTATGGAGATAATGTGCTGATGTCCATAGAAGGAAGTCTGCCATAGGTGAGGCAACGAGGGTCCTCGACTAAGGAATGATGGAATAGAGTGACTGATGGACTAACACCAGGGATGATGATGGAATGGGGGGATACTGAGTAGAAAATGAACAACTTCCCTTGTCAGGGCATAAAAAGCATGGATGGCCTCGGAGTGACAGACTCGACTCTAGAGGGGATGCGGGATAGTGGGACTGGAAGGCCAAAAAGGGCTACACGAGAGAGGGACAAACATGAATGGATGAATACTATGAGGGGGGGGGAAAAGGGACTCGGGAAAGAATTCATAATGCAATGACGACTCAATTCAAATGATCTGAACAAGGGTGATTCGATGATGCTGCCACATAGAATAGGCACAGTGGGGACCATAAAATCATGAGAAAAATATGGTTACTCATTACGAAAATTGACATAAGAGTCGACAAGTATGAAGGTTAAGTGGTGCCCCAAGTACACGTGGCTCAAGTGCAGAAATTTTATTTTGAGAGGTGATTAAGTGACCCTTCTTGGAAAAAAGGTTTCCAGATGAAGTATTAAATCACCAAAAATGAACGAATACCCATTTTAGAGCTCAGTTAGAGCTTTCCAATGGTGGTCACAGTTCGTGAAACAGAGCTATGGCCTGCTTGCAATTGGCGAACGAAGAATTAGGGTTTCTCTTTTAATAGGGTGATTTCCCTCCAATTTAATTCATTTCGAAGTGTAGATGTGGTGAATGTGGAGAGGACAAAAAGGCCTTAAATATTGCGACATTCGTAGTGGAATAAAAAACCATCAAAATCGAGATTTGTGAGTTGTAGGTAGGTGGCCTAACCATACTCTTCAATTTAAATGGTTTAGAACTTCTGATTAGGTTCATAGAGCTCAGGAACAACACTCTGCCACTCCTCATGGACGACTCGCACCTTTTTGGGCATGTTCTACATCCTCGGTAGTAGGTTTCAGGACAAAAACTACGACCTCGTAGGTACAGGACTGAAAAATCTGCAAGCTGTAAAAAGTTGGGTTTTTGTTGTTTTTGGCTGGGCACTAGGTCTCGATGTTATTGAGGAAGTTTTTCCTTCCTCTGACTGATAAATTTCTGGTTTTGTGCAGCTATGGCAGAGCTCAGGATCAACTGGAGAGAGAGAGATATTAAGGTGCTTCGTATTGAAATCTAGGGGGATTAGGTTGTTTGAGGCGCATTGCCAAGATATGGGGATGCTCAAGTTGGTTGAGAACCCTTTGATGAGGGAAGGAGAGCCCTTGTTAGCTAGGATAATCAGCTATTGGGACTCAAACCTAGAGGTCTTTATGGTGCAGCGGAACCAGATCGAGTTGATTGTACATGACATTTATTTCCTGACTAGTCTCCCACCATTGGGGATGGTGGGAAACATTTAGCCAGTATTACCGCGAGGGCAGAATATTTCTACATTTTTGTACTTCCATTCCCATCCAGATGTTCATGTAAAGGGTAGAGTTATACCAATCAAAGACCTAGAGAGACTAGAGACTCGGGCTGTCGCAACAACAGTGTTGCGGATCTTGGGAATCTAGACCTTCCACCACATCACCAGAGGGAAGATGATGCTTGTTGAGAGTTTTTTGAGAGGGACCTACTATGGGTGGGACCATATGATGCTGATGTCATTGAAACAATGGTTGTCGCTATGCAAGTGAAAACTGAACCATGACTGCACTTTTGGGATAGTGTTGTGCTCATTCTTCTTTGAGAAGATCCTGACACTTTTTCGTCATGTATAGATCCCAGATGGGGGCCCACAAGAGCCCAAGATGCATTGCTAGAGGCGGCTACTGAGGAGAGAAGGAGGTGGGGGAGTCAGGTGGGTGTTCTGACCCAATTTATTTGCACATTGGGACCAAATTTCGTTGTATATAAACGATTATCCATATAGTAGTATGAACTATCAAGGGGACCCAGACTTGTCACTTCCGCCCGGTCGAGCATGGGGACCAGATGGTAAGTAACAAGTTGTTATATTTTATGATGAATTTAAATTTTTATAATCATGTATATGGTACTGATTGATTAGTTTTGGTATGCATATATAGTACCGGTGGGACTAGCTGGGTATATGGAACGAGGCGCAATGCTAGGGGTTGCAGGGTCTAGTACAACTAGAGGACCTGATCGATCAGATTCAGATGTAGTATTGGAGGATGTCCATTGCAGATGTGAGCTGTTGTTGACCAAGATATGAGAGCGCGACTGGAAATATCTAGATGAATACTACATTGAGGCATGAGTTGGTCTACCCTCGAAGTGGCGAGGGGTCATGCGGTGCACTGCGATTGCCGGTCAGGGTATGCGGGATCTGTGGGCTGCAAGAGCTGAGGAATTTTATCGAGACCCTCCAGATAGTGACTAGATGTAGGGGCATGAGGTGCCCCCATTTTTGGTTTTTTAACATGGTATGAGCTTGTCGGATGTATTAGAGTAGAGGACTCCAAAAAAATTTTGATTTTGTGGACACACACTTTGGATATGCATCTTTTATATATGACGAGCATGTGGTTCACCTTTTGTTTAATGTTATTGTCTTCTGTTAAATGCATGTGATAAGTGCCAATCTAGAATAATTTTTGCAATGCTATCTACATAGTTATTTTTAGCTCTAGGTACATGACTGAAAGTAATGATTTCAAATTCACGCATTAAGAGTTTCACTCATAAATATCTCCTAAAAAGGGTAGGGTTATGCACACGATAAATGTCTTTCAATTGTCTGATAAGCAGCAGGGAATCTAAACAAACATGAACATGAAGGATGCGATGGTCGAGGGAATCGACTAAAAAACCTATCACTGCATCATATTCAACCTGATTATTGGTTGCAGATCCAATACATATGTTGTTGGAAAGGACTAACGAATGTATGGGTGTAAAAATGGCCCAGGATTCTAAGGCTAGATTCTGTGAGTAGTGACTTGCAGCATTGGCATACGTGATGTATAGTGTGGATAAAGAATCCATCTAAAAGGTGTCAGAAGACAATAAAGGAGAAGATGATGGACAATGAAATAAACATGAATGCATGGTAGAGATAAACACACATGCGAGATGCTATGGGTAAAATATCTATGCCCCTTACACTTGGTAAAGATATGGTCGATACATGGTGTAGGTAAGTTGTCTTGGGAACAAACTTTATTTAGGTCATGAAATTCCATACAGACACAAATGGTGCATGTTTTCTTGAAAATATGATAGGAAAAACCATCCTGCTTGAGCTTATCGATTGTGGTTTTAAGAGCCTCTCATCGAGAAATGTGTCTCAACCTTTTATGGACAGGGTAGGGATTAGGCTGTGTGTTGATATGGTGGTCAACAATGGTAGGATCATGTACAAGCCTCTCTAAATAGGACCTAGCAGAAACATTGTGGAAATATTTGAGTAGCTTGGTGTAAGCCTCGATTTCATCCATGGTGCAAAGTACCCCCAAGGAATTGTTTTCTTCGTTGAAAGCATCAGGTATAGGAATGGTATTTCTAAATCGATCAACCTCATCTAAGATGAAATATTTAAAATCCACATCATACTGGTCAACAGACTGCTGCAAAAGGAAGTACGCACGATGGTGCATATCATCCCAAGGAAAGTTAGGGGTGGTAATTTCTTCCATAATGTCCTCATCAGAGTGAAAGATAGGGGGACTAGAAGAAGAAATACCACAAGACGCGTCGACGCTACCTGACACATCATCATGAGAGATATGGTTCACATATGCATCGCTATAGAGGGTGTAGGAAGAGCTAGTAGATGAAACATCTACCAATGTTGAGCCCAAGTTTATCCTGGAAGGAGGTTTAGGGGAAAGAGAAGGGAAATCCCCCGAGGGGTGTTACACTAAGGATCTCGTTGATGATGACAGGTAGGGGATGGTGGTTGAAGGTTCCGTCAGCTCAACATCGGGAGGAGGTATGAAAATATCCTCTAGTTTAGGTTGATCCAAATGCATGAGTAAAGGAGTACCACGTGAGCTACATTCAGCCTCGATTTGGCAGATAGTTTCAAGGGTTTCACGAAAATATTCAAGCAGAGGAAAAAGGTGAGAATAGTGGCCATAAAGATCACACAAAGCACAAGGGTGATTCGTGCGCAATGTTTTTAGT
This sequence comes from Pinus albicaulis, assembly GCA_034641835.2. Lineage (NCBI taxonomy): Eukaryota > Viridiplantae > Streptophyta > Pinopsida > Pinales > Pinaceae > Pinus > Pinus albicaulis. The sequence goes on from CM076580.1 coordinate 42,985,703, forward strand.
TTCATAGATGAATATGGTAAGGTAACATGGACCTCCACAATATTGGAATCAGGAAACATATCATTGACCACAGGTTTGAGAAGAGGAAGTTAAGGAAAGTTATGGGTGGCATGCCGAAAAACATCACACAAAGCATGCGAAGGTGACTACTTTGGAGGGTTAGGAGGAGCAGGAGTTGTTTGGCCAACCTTATCCTTAGGTTATTATTTATGGCTTTTCCCCCATGAAGATATGCTTTCACATTAGGAGTAGATTCATGTTGAGGTGGCTGAGGGACTGAAGCAAAGGTAGGAGTCGTGGTGACCGATTGGACCAAGGTCAAAGTAGTATAAGGTTTGAGCTGACTAGGTGGAGTTTCGGTTGGGGGATAAATGTACAAGATAGGGATCCCCAAGGTCAAATTGGGAAGGCTCAACATAGACAGAACAAGTTCCAAAAAGACTCTGAAGGGGGGATCAAGAAACGGTATCTGACCAGAGGGGTAATGTCTAGGCGGAATGGCTCCCAATTGGTTCAGGATAGGGGGAACCATTCCTAGTTAAAAGGAGTAGAAGAGACACTAGAAGTAAAGGGATGACCTTTAAAAGAAGGCCCTGGACACTCTGTTGAGTGACCATTAACATGTTGCAGAGGCTTAGGCTATTGGGTGGTTGAACCAGACCGCTTATGGTTATTCTGATATGATTGCATATTGCAAAAATTCGATGAGATAAGATATGCTGGAAGAGGGAGGGGACTAGGGAATGCACCAGGTAAGGTGGAATATTTATATACTCCATATGAAAAACTGGTAAGAGGTGTGACTGTTTTTTTATCAGCCACCGAAGATATGATAGACTCAGGAGAGAGTTGAGACTTCGGTTCGTTGTATGTGAACTGATCTATGGTGACGATATTTCCATTGTGAAGAAAGCACACCTTATGGTGAGCCAAAGATGCAACATCAAACATTGCATAGGTATAGCTATGACCCAAGAGGATGTTGTAATCGAAGGGGGCATCAATGACTTCAATGTCAATGCAAACAATCTTTCCCATAAGACTAATAGGAAAATTGCGGAACATGCCAATGTGCTGAGAAGAGTGACCGTCCCAAGCACGCAAACTAATAGTGGATGGGATTAACTCAGGTGATCTGAATTTCTTCCAAACAGAGGTGGACATCTGGCATGTTGATGCCCCCTCGTCAATGATATAGCGCAAAACATGGGAATTCTGAATCTTGACATTATTTCGAAGGTGACGGATAAAGGTAGGGGAGATGTTTTGATTTTTCAACATAAAAGATGATAAAACGATCATATGAATGATCCACAGCACCTGGATGAGATAATAGAGCTTTACGTTGTGAAGGGCATGACTGGAGGACTTCCAACATTGACATAGCAACAAGAGATTATGCTAGGTTGTCTATTATACTATAATTATGGGCGGCTTTGGCAGAAGTAGCAGTTCAGCATAATACCCCTTTGGGGATCTTCGGGAGGACCTCTGCTCATGGCTGAGGGATGTGTAAAGCGACGTCAACTATCGAACTGGACTCTATGTAAACTTTGGTTTGGGACTTGATTGTAGAGGAAACATGTGGCTTGCCAAATTGGCATGACAGAGTTTGAAGGTTCAGATCAACGATATTCACCAATTCAGAATTCATCATGAGAATAAGGTAATCAGAGGTACCAGATTGAGAGGTTTGAGGGGTGGCCTGACCTTGAGGGTGTTGGGCAGCCACATATCCTTTCTAAGGGAAGGGAATAGTAAGAAAATGTGGTTGAACATGCGTAGTATTTGGAGGAGCCGAAACCAAGGCTTTTTGTCATCAAGATGCTGCTTTGGCTTCCCACAACTGATGCATTTTGGGTAAAAGGGGACAATCATGAGTATAATGGCCATGCACACCACAACAATAACAAGCCTTTCTCGTACGAAGAAGCCTATCTTTCTTGGGTTTATTTCCTTGTTGTTGGTTGTTAGTGTTTGGTGAATTAGGTTGACGCCCTTGATTATCTTGCGCTTGTTGATTTTGGTTTCCTTTCCTCTTTTTCTTATATTTTGGAGGAACGGTCACGCTTTGTTCCACATACGCTTGACTGGGACGAGGAGGTGGCTGCTGCAGTGAAGGTTGAGAAGGCATAGGAGGTTTGGGTGCTAATGTCGGAGGGCTTAGAGCATGAGGCTGTTGATACAGATAAAAATGATGTTGAGAAATATTGGGGTAAATAGGTTGAGAAACCGCAGGCCCTTGCATCGTTTGATGTAATGGGGAAAATGTGCTTTGTCATGGATACATGTTGCTGCGAGGGGCATAAGTGCTAGAGGAGTTGACCCATCCCTGAGGGAAACCATTACCCATGCGAGGATGAGTATACGGAGTTGAAAGATCTCTAACGATGCCATCGGTGGCGTGAGATTCCCCCGGTGCATTTGCACCACCAAGTATATGAAGATCCGGTAAGACGGTATAAGCATAACCAGACTGGGCGTAGATGAGGTCATATTTCACTGTGATCTGGAGAGCTTCTTCCTCTTTTTAAGGAAAGTGAGATGGGACATATTTACCAATAGAGGTAAAAAGCATCCTGAGAAACCAATCCGTATAGACACGATCGTCGAATGTGGGAGCTCGACATAAACTCCTCCTTCTACGCCATTGTTGGACATTGTCAAAAAGGAAGGTGGCAGAAGTTTGATGGAATGTAGTCAACAATTCAGTGCCGGTATAATATTTGAGAGGTAACTAGAAGTAGGATAGGAACTCTTTGGCAAAAATCACAAAGTGTAATGGGAGGCAGAGGCCTGGTCGACATACCCCTTGGCAGCATTGCCAGTGATCGTACATTGGAATAACCAAAGATAGATAGAGTCATTAGTGATAAAATTGGATGAACACCAAATGTGAAAGGAGCGTATGTTATTAGTAGGCTCATCTCTAGTGTTTCCTTCAAACTTAGGGATGTCAGAAGGAAGCTTAGTTATCATAACAGGAAAACCTAGATTATGGTGTTTGATTGACTCGCTAAAATAGGGGAGGCTCAAACCTGTCATAAAAGGTATAAAGGGAGTAGTCGGGATGGTTTTGGTATTGGTTCCACTACTATCAGCTCCATAGTTAGGTCTAAGGCTACCACCAGCATTAGGACCAGTACATCCATTGACACCTGACATGATAGGAGAATGAGGTAGAGGGGAACCGGGTTTAGAATCAAAGTGACGGCCCAATGGACCAGAATCAAAGTTGGTATAGGGACTCGGTGGAGGAATGACTCAGCGGCGATGAGGTGGAGTAACTATTCCTAATGAAAACTGAGGATGAAGGCCTACGAGTCTTGGGGATAAATGCCTTGGGGGCACAATCATCGCAAGACATAGATACCCAAATAAGATGGAAGAGAAATACACAAAGGCGCAGAGGGGCAGATAAATTAATTACGATGTTTATGTCTTGGCTTGGCGGTGTAAACCAAGTGATCTTTGCTTTAGGTGTGCGTGTGTGTGATATGTGTTTTAATTATAATTAAGCCCAGATGGTTGTATATAAAGAAAAGGAGAAAATGTTGTATAATTGTAAATAAAACTCAAAGCAATAGTGAAATAAACAACTAAAGATGCATAAATTCTACCCAAAAGGAGAGGCTCCCAAGAAACTGTTCTAAGAGGTGGGAGAAATTGAATCAAAACACAAAAGAAGGAAAATACATCTAAGGTATAAGGGACATGGATATAATGACTCAGATCTGCTGAAAAGAGGTGTAGAAAACAACAAGAAACCAAAGGGAGAACTGTTGCAAAATTAGATGCGACAGGTTAAAACCCTAAGGGAAAAAAGAGGGACCCTTAGGGAGGGGTAAAATAAGACTTGAGTGGGTGTTTTGGATGAGATAATAAACAATCTAGATGGATCTGAAATAAAGAGGGATCAAACCCTAAAAAATGGCTAAAAATGCTGCAAAATCTCAAACTACCTACTAAGTTAAACCCTTCCTAAAAAATTGGAAGCGTACCGAAACTATTAGGTCCCTATATTACTAGTATAGTCACTCATTTTTTTTAGTGTAATCCTGTTATTGTTATTTTTGTACCTCTGTAACCCCCATATTGTTATTATTGTGCCTTTACATTATTATTGTTAGGTCGACTAGGATTACAATGTGGCCCCATGGACTCCTATATATAGAAGGGATGTTTTTCCATTTGTATCATCCAATAGTTGTTCATTTATGTAATGTAAAGGATTTTTCCCCCTTGAAGTGTCTTATCTCTTAGGCGTTGATCTCTCTTTTCTTCTATTTTTGGAGCTGGTTTCATAACATTTGGTATCAGAGCTATGCATTCTAGGGTTTTGCTGCTCCAAATAGGCCATCGTGGTATTTGCATTATAATTTTTTTTCTATGAAGGTTCAGAAGCTGAAGTTTTTATAAAGCGAAGCCAAAATCCTGAGAAACCTCATGTAAAAATTTCAGATTTTGATTTGAAATATTTTCAGATATATGATCTATGGAAGTTAGGATTTTTTTAGACTCCCGAATTCCACCTAAAAAAGGTCATTGTGGCATTTGCACTATAACTTTTTTTCTACCTAGGTTCAGAAGCTGAAATTTTTATAGAGAAAAGCCAAACTCCTAAAAAACCTCCTGTAAAATTTTTAGAGCTTATTTCACAATATTTGCAGAGGTATAATCTGTGGAAATTAGGATTGTTTCAAGCTCCCAAATTTCATCTCAAAGAGGTGACGATGGGAAAATCATCGTAACTCTCTCTCTGAGCATCGGATTGGAATTATGTAAAAAGTGACCATAAGTACACGGATTTTAGTTTCATTTTTATCAATTTCAGAGTCAAAGGAGGGAACAGTGACAGGTGGTACGTCCTAGAAGTTCGCTCTACTGAACTAGTCCATAATTAGGACATTGTGGGAGATTGGGAATAAGTTTGTCTTGAAGAATCCAAATCAGGTCAAACCTATGGCATTCAAAAGAATATTTAGAGTTATACTACAACACCAAATTTTAGATATTTAATATCCGTAATCATAGAGATAATTCAATTTCAATATCGAGCTCCTCAAAAGCAAGAAAAAGGTGTGTATTTTTGCTTCCGAATTGCATAAGTCTTGTTTGAAGAATCAATTTGAATTGATTCCAAGGGAATATGTAGAATAGATATCACTATTGGGTTCTAAAATCCCCCCTAAAAATAATTGAACACCCATTAATCCTTCACAAGGCTCTACTATGGCTCATGAAGATGAAGAAAGACAACATGACATATCAAAATTACAAGAGCAAGTGCACCAAATTTCGCTCTCGCAAAGAGCAAAAATAAAGGAAATGGATGTTTTGAAGAAAAGCGCGGAAGCTAAGATGGATGTTTTGAAGAATGGTATGTAAGAAAAAATGACAGGTTTGAAGGAAGACATGGAAGGTTTGAAGGAAGGTTTGTCAAAGTTGATACAAGAAATGATTCCTAATGGCGAAAATATAGTAGAGGAAACCCATGATGAGAAAAAAATAAATGTTAATCGTGATCTCATAAACTCAAATGTTGGATTGAAGGACCACCATATTCCAAAGATGGATATGAGGAAGTTTGATGCCAAGGATCCTGTAACATGGATACTATAGATGGAGCAATATTTTGATCTCAATAATGTGAAAAACACACAAAAGGTACGGATTGCAACTTTACATTTAGAACAAAATACATTTGTATGGTATTGATGGCTTTGCTCCCGTAAAATGTTTTTCACTTGGTCCATTTTTATGGAGGAAAGGATAGCACATTATGAGGATACAAAGAGAAACACCTTCTTTAGCCAATTGATAAATCTCAAACAAAAGGGTTCAGTGGTGGAGCACATTGAGGACTTCAAAAAATTGAATATAAGGGTAAAACTGATATTTCAGAGGAACAAATTATTGATGTATTCATAGAGACTTTAAAGGATAACATCCAACATGAATTTCGGATTTGGGAACCTGATTTATTGGAGAAGGCATTCAGGTTGGCAAGAAAAATTGAATGTAAAATTATGGCGACAAGGAAGCCTATCACTCACATCTATAAAGATGGAAGTGTTTCTACTCCTAGGCTTCGACAACCTATAAGGTTGACACCACAACAATTGGACGAAAAAATAGCAAAAGGGCTTTGCTACAATTGTGATAGAAAATACACTAAAGGTCATAAGTGTGCTGAGAAGAAATTATTTTACATAGATTGTGAATATGAGGAAAAAAATGAACAAGAAACTTCAAAAGAAGAGGATATACACTAGGAACCAAGCTTAGAAGAAGAAGAAATGAATCTAACAGGTATGTGGTGGGATAGCAGTGAATCCTAATAGTGTATGTTTATTTTTTGGCCTATGAATCCCTTGGCAAGATTGTAGTAAAGCTTGGTTATATATATGAGTGCTTGGGGCTACGAATCCTTTGGTGGATTGTGGTAAAGCTTGAGTAACTCCTAGCTATTTTTTTGCAAGTACCACATTAATGCTTGGAATATGACAAGTGGGTGATTGAATGAAAGAAAAATTAGGTTCAACACAATCTATGGTTTGGTGGTACGTGGAAGTCCCTGACGTGGCTTCATTTTTCATATGTTAATATGAGATCTTTCTTAATGCGTATTATGTGTAATTTTATTTATTTATTCGGTGGTTATAATGGATTTTATATCATTTTTGATTTGTTGCTTATATGCTGGTTATAAGCCTGGTTTACGGTCGACTTGAGTTATGGCTCAAATCTTGTTTTGTTCCTTAAATGAAGTGTTAATAAATTCATGACCTAATAGATGGTATTGCAAATTTTATGAGATGGCATCATACCTTATTGAAAACTCTCAGATAAGTAGGAAGTCCCTATGCCCACATGTGTTTATATGAATTGTAGATTACATTTTCCTAATATGTTTGAAATAATTTTTGTTATGTCTATTCCTTGTTAGATCAGGTCATTGTTCAAGTCTTGCATTAGAGGCATTTTCATCTTGTTATTTATCATTTTTTATAGTTTCATCAAGGTATGGGAAGAGGTATGAGTCATAGCCCTAAAAATTGGCTCAGATTCGAGGATCAGTTGCACAAAAATATCTGAAAACATATGTAGTAGCATGGATACCCATGGTGTTCATATTAATGGAGGGTTTTAATTTCACAAAGGAATTTTCATGGGTGTGAATTGGAGTATATTTCAGTCAGAAAGAAGGTTAGCTAAGGGGTTTTTCACCTGGTGGGCCATGTTAGCCCCTAGGGGTCATGTAGCTTCTAAGGAAGGTTAGTTTGGTTTTGGTTTTTCAATTCCAATTCCTTAGTTGTATTTGGGTATTTGAATCATATCATAGTAACTCTTCATCACGTGTTTACCTTGGTGGACCATTTAGCTCGAGTAAAGTTTTTAGTAGGGTGTTACAAAGTGATATCATAGCATGGTTCACCCATTAGACTAGATGGGTGGAATGTGATTTTCATGCATGCATATATTTTGTACATGTTATTGTCATGTATACATGATGATGGTAATTCTTGCAGTTGTGTTGCGATCTTATTGTTTTGAATGCATGTAATTTGTATGTGTACGTGTTATCTATGTTAGTGTCTATCTCTTATTGTGTATGTATTAATATGCGTATGGATTTAATGCGAAAGGTCATGGTATACATCTGGTAATGTCATGCATGATAATTGGATGACGATTAAGGTGATGTTGATAATTTATTATGATTACGATTATACATGTATCATGATAATCTATTTTATCTTGAAAATGAGATATCCTCCCCTAGACTATACTGAGGTATGTTTATTATGTTTATATTTTGGTTTAGATGACATGGTATATTTTCAAGAAGAAGATTAAATATGGCTAGAAATATGTAGACTATAGTTCACGATATTCTGCCTGTAGATCTGATGAGAAACATGGTGATAGGACATGGTGACAGGTGTTATCATGGTATAATAGATGCTATGACATGATCATTCATGCACAAGAGAAACAAGTAGAGTTTAATGCAATCACCCTTCAGAGTATATCAGATATGAAGAAACACGGACCACTTAGGATTGTTCATGGACAATAGGACAAGACTAATGGAGAATATGGAAGTTAGTCTCATGGTGGGCATAGGTCAGATAGGGATTGCACGATTAGGGATGGAAGCTTCCTGGACACAACAGATAGGACAACTAATGGACACAAGTTCTATTCTAGTTTTGGTTGTGATAGGTATCATGGTCATCTTCGTTATCATCATTACAGGAGGAGTGACAGGGGATATTTTCTATATGAGTTCAAGAAAGCCAAACCACCTACATTTTATGGAGATTTGAAGAAGTCAAAATATGTAGAGGCATGGTTACTTGGGATGATGGAATTCTTGGAGTTGCTTGAGTATAGATACAATGTGAAGGCTAAAATAACTATATTTATCCTCAAAGGGAAATAATAAATATCATGGGAATATTTGAAGTGTGTTAGAGACATTAGGAGTAAGGAGTTGAGTTGGAACGAATTCAAGAGACTCTTAAGGAAGAAGTAATTTTCAGAGAGGTACTACGATAGTAAGAACAAAGATTTCTATGAGCTAAATATGGGATCAATGATAGAGGAGTACACAACTAAGTTCCTAGAATTGTTAAGTTATGTACCATACCTTAGGGATGAGAAAGACAAAGTTTAGACATTTGTATGTGGATTACCATTAGAATTTATAGATCACATTGAGTATGACGAGACTTGATTGCTTGAAGAAGTCATTGGTAAGTTCAAGCACTATTATGAGAAATAATAATGCAAGAAATAGTATCAACAAGGTTGGAAAGGGGAAGAAAAGGATAAAGGTAAATGGTAGCCATAAAGGATAATAGCCCGGGATGCAAGTGAGAAAGAGAATGTTGCACCTTAAAATAATTTTAATGGACACCATCCCATAGAAAAATAGAGCATATGTGATTGTATGAGATAGTTATAGTGTTGGACATGTGGTCAAGAGCATATGAAGAAGGATTGTTCGCAGAATCAGGGTGGTAGTCCTCATAACTACTATGCACAGGAGGCATTTTTTGTTGGGGATGTTGGGCAGAGCATTCCTTGTATCTATGAAGCATTGGATAACAGGCAGAAAAATCACCATGCATCTATTATCGATATGGATGGTAAACTTTCTGATCAATTTGTTTCTATTTTTATTGATCCTGGATATAAGTATAGTCATGTGGAACATGACTTGGTGGATAAGTGTGGTTTGAATAAAGAATTGCATGCTAAATCTTCGATACTAAAGTTGGATCTAGGTAGAAATAAAAGAGTTCATCATTTGGTCAGATATTCTGCATTTGAACTGAATGGTATGCCTGCATCAACACATATTAGTGTTCTTCTCTTTGGATCATATAGAATGTTGTTGGAAATGAACTGGTTGTATCTTCACAGGATTAAGGTAGACTGTAGTGATAAGGATATTGATTTTTTGGATGACAATGGAGAACATAGGATCTTAAAAGGTAAGAAGAAGGGAACATCAATTAAAATGTTCACATCTATGTAGGAAAAGCACAGTCGTATGAAAGGGTGTTTGTTATTTGCAGTGGATATCTCTAGTAAGAGAGGTAAGGATGTTGAGGATTCAGAGGTATTGAACCAGTAGTTGGTTCTACTGTAGTATCAAGATGTATTTTCTGCAGATATTCTAGAGTTACTACCTCACAGGGAAGCAGAATTTTCTATTAATTTGGTACCATGGGCAGCACTAGAATCAAAGGAACCTTATAGGATGAGGACTCCATACTTAGTAGAACTGAAGTTTCAATTGAAGGAAATGATTCATAAGGGATATATTAGGCCAAGTTTATCGTCGTGGGGCACGCCAATATTTCTTGTGAAGAATAAAGATGGTTCTCTGTGGCTATGCATTGACTACACGTAGTCGAAAAAGGTAACCATCAAGAACTGGTATTCGTCACCAATGATCAATGAATTTTTTAATCAACTGAAGGGAGAAACAATGTTCTTGAAGATTGATTTTAGATCGTGATACCATCAATTATGCATCAAATAAGAGGATATCTAAAACACTACTCTCCAAACCAGGTATGGGAATAATGAGTTTTTTGTAGTTTCAATTGGTTTGACTAATGCTCAAGCTACTTTTATGTGCTTAATGAATAGTGTGTTGTTTCATTATCTGGACAAGCTTGTTATTGCGTTCATTGATGATATATTGATATATTATAAGAATGAGGAAGAACATGTTGAAAATTTAATAGTAGTATCGAGGTTGATAAGAGAGTGTTAGTTGTATGCAAAGCTTAAAAAATATAGTCTCTTTCAAACTTGGGTACATTACTTGGTGCATGATATCTCCAAGGAAGGCATAGTTGTGGATTTGGAAAAGATAAAGGATATCATGGAGTAGGAGCTCCTGGGAATGTGCATGAGGTAAGGAAATTTATGGGGTTGGAAGGTTACCATAGGAGGTTCATTAGGAACTTCTAACATATTTACTATCATATCACATCATTGTTGTGGAAAGGAAATAAAATTGAATGGATAGAGGAATGTTGAGAAAGTTTTAAGAAATTGAAGAAGTTGTTGACAAATTTTATAGTCCTCAAGATTTAAGATCTGGATAAATATTTGGTGGTGTGCACCAATTCTTGCAAGAGATGGTTTGGTGGAGATTTTATGTAAGAGGTACATGTGCTATGTTATGAGTCAAGGAAACTGAATGAGCCCAAGCATAATTATGTGACAAGTCATGATCTTGAGTTGGAAGGAGGTTTGTAATGATGAGCGACAAAAATGGATTGAGGTATTCATTTTATCAATTGAATCTGAATGCCATGCAAGCTAGATGGTTGGTGATGATTAGTGAGTTTGAAATGGAGATCAAGTATACTAAGGGTAAAGAGAACATGGTTGTAAATTATCTTAGAAGAAGATTTCAGGGGAATCATATAGCAGTTATGAGTTATTATGGGATAGAGTTACATGATCAGATCTTGCTGAAAGGAAAACAGAATGATAGGGACAATGAGATTAGGCACAAGTTAGAGCGGGGTATAGGTGATCAAGATTCAGACTGTCATCTCACAACGGATGGTTTGGACATATTTAGGGACAAGATATATGTAACAAAAAACAATAGCTCAAGAAGCCTATCTTAATGGAATTTCATGCTAAGGCATTTTTAGGCCACCCAGGATATCATAAAACATTGACAAGGGTGAAGAAGTTCTACTCTTGGTTGAATCTAAAAAAGTAAGTGGCGGAGCTTCTGGCCAGATATTTGGATTTTTAATAGGTGAAAGTATAGTGTAAGAAATAAGGTGGTTTACTACATCTGATCCTGACTCCTGAGTGGAAATGGGAGTTCATTCCTATGGATTTTATCATAGGTTTTCCGCGGAAAATTTAGAAAACATGATTCCATCGAGGTGGTGGTGGATAGGTTGAAAAAATTAGTTAACTTCATTCTAGTGTATTTGAAATATTCAGATAATGATGTAACACACATATTCATCATTTATATAATGAGGTTGCATGGTGTACTGAACAATATTGTTGCAAATAGGGATGCTATGTTCATGTCTAATTTCTGGAAAAAGTTATTTGGAGGTTTGGGTGTAACATTGGCCTTCAACACAAATTATCATCCACAAACATATGTGTTACATAGCACTTTGTCACTATCCCTAAAATCCCGATCCCAAACATTGGACGCTCATTTATGTGACCAAAATAAAATTTCATGCCTTGCAAATACCATCATTTCATCCCTTGCCATTTGTACAGTAATGCTTCTATTGACAATTTCCTGAATAGACCATTAGAAACACCTATTTTTTCCTAGGTGCTAGTAGCCCATTATGCCCTCGAACCAATGAGGAAGATTAACACTAGCCCCCATGCCAGCTGGCACTCTATCTCAGTTAGTTGCCCGCGCCAATCTGTTTATGGAAAGTTTTTTAAAAATAGAGGCAAATTTTCCATCATAACAACTTCGTGGGCGAGTCATAGGGAGTGGTTTGACTGAATAACCATGGCCTTCCTCCTTTGGCCTCTTGTTTCCACCTTTTGGGGAAACCTCCCAAGGGATAAGGCCTAACTTTTACCATAGTAGGGATCCAAACATCTTCCTCTCCCTCTATAAATATAGCCATCTTCCATTGATGTGCTAGTTGAACTGAACATATTTTTATAGAAACGCTGAAGAGATTTCTATTCACGTTGCTAGTAAAAGATATAACGGACAAGACCTCTATTGAGAGAGATTAGGTTTCTGTTCTCATCCCGTCCAAATTCCATGACATTCATTGAGACACGCTTTGACTGAACCTTGCCAAAGGAGACTGCGACGTCAAGGCTTGGTTGTAACTCTTTCTTCTATTAATATATATATGCATGACTATTGTCTGGTTCCCATTTTGTGTTGATGTATTTTATTTGACGCAATATGCTTAACTCTCCTTCACTGTTTAGTAGTTATGAATGAGATTTTTGTTTCATATGCTGCTCTTGTTTGTTGATCTTAGTACAGGTATCCAAGCATCATTGAGGAAGGATCGTGACCAGCCAAGACAGGAATCGAGAGGCCACCACTACAACAACCACGACAATAGCGTTGGACTCTAGGTAGGTTGATCTACCTCGTCTATTTCATTCATTAATTAGGAACCTACACTCTAGCTTGTCTTTTTGTTACTAGACCCACTCTAGGGCTAGAGGGATCGCCTCTATCCGCAGAGAGGATTTACCTTCATAACAAATTGGCGACTCCACTGGGGATCAATGTGAATTTGTCTTTTTGCCCTTATCAAGTCGAATTTGGTCATTTATCTGATTATCTATCTTTTCTAGCTTCTTTGATTGATTAGAGTCTTCTTTTTCAACCCCAGAGAGTCAATATTGACCTCTATTCATTGGTTTTCCCATTTTCCAATAGATATCTGGCTTGGCGCATTTTTTGATTGAATAGTCACACCGATTGGTGCATGTTTCTTGTGTTGCAGTAGCACCAATCGTTGTTTGGAAATAATTACCACCTTACAGCCGTGCCGAATCCTGTAGGGTTTGGTTTAGCCTCTCTTGTGAAGTTTTTGGTCAGTTCTACTTAGCTTTGGGAAGTTTTATGATTTGCAATTGTTTTCTTGGGATTGTTTTGACTGTTGTAAGCTTACTCTTCTCATTTGTTCGTTCATTTTGTTACGAATGTAGGTTATGGCCTCAGGGTTTCTAAGTGTCTTAGCTCACTGAGCCTTCTGATTGGATGTCAAGTCTTTTGATTCTTGTCAATCACATCCTTTGATCAATTGTGTTGAAGTCTTTCTTGATCCTTTGAAAATTTGTTTGGTTGAATGATCATTTCGAGTTTCGTTTGATTCTTCTTCTCACCATTCCAAGCATAGATCACATAGATCTTTTGGATCATTTCGAAAGCTTTCTCTTTGTTTGGAAGAGTGCTTCCTTGGTTTTAGTGAAATTTTTTGTTTGTGTTGCTTTCATTGAATCATTCGGTTTATCTCTTTACATTTTCAATCCTAAAACTAGTGTTTGTTTTGTTTTTTTCATGTAATTAGTGCATTTTGTTCTTCATTTAATTGAAAAAATAAAAAAAATTGCATTCTTTCATTTGCATGAAAAAAGGAAGAGTTCTTTTGCATAACTAGTGCCTGATAACTAGGAAAGAGTTTTTCGTTTTTCGCTTGATTGTATTAAATGCATTAGAGAATTTCTTCATGTGATTTCATTGATTGCTATTGTTTGAAAGGTATCTATCCTTCTCTTAATTAGCATTCATTGAATGGAAAATGGTGATCATTTGCATATAGTTTGCATTTAGGAAATTTGAGATCAAAATTCGGTAAGGCCATGAAGTTGAAACATTAATTCAAGATCAATTATAAAATCAATTCAATTAACCTAAGGAAAAATTGGAACCTAACGGGAACATTTTAGTGGTCTAGGCTAGAGACGTGTTCCGACGTCTTAAAACCTAGTAGTTGTCACTCACCTTCTGGCTTTAGACAATGCTAGTATGGACTTGTGCTCCCCATACCATCGAGTATATTAAGGGAGACCCCATTAGGTTCAAATCCTTTATCCATAGGAAGCCGAGTCTACCACCTTGTAATTGTGATACACTGAACACAACATTTCTCTTTCATTATATCATGAAGGTGTATATGGAAGTTCACATAAACTTGGTTCACCCTCTTTCTTAGATTACCTCAGTAGTCACTTCGATCTTTTCGTGATTCCTTAAAAAGAGAAGAGATCATCGAGCACTTGTCCTTTCACACTCGTTTAAAATTGAAAGTGACTAGAGTCATCTTTTGTTTGTTTCTTGACTCTTAAAATATGAAACAACAAAGTCTAGTTTCAATGTTGTAAAATTAATTACCCACAATCACATGCCTGTTAAAAGTTTGTTACTTGGCTTGTTTTTTTTTTCCTTAGACTTTGACCTTGAAGCCTTCATTTTATTATCTCTTTTTCCTTTCTTTTTCGAAATATGGTCACAGTGGTGGAACCACCAGTTTCGTCATCTTCTTCACTGCCTCCTAGTGGTAGTTCCTTTCTTGAAGTTTCTTACGAAACCCCTCAGTCCACTAGGTGTGCCGAGTTTTTGCAGCCTATTCTCTAAACTTTTTTACCTCTTGCTACCTGATCTCCCCCTAAAGAGTCAGTTGAGTTCAATTTTCCTCCTCCAGGTGCTTGGTCTAGTTTTTGGGATGAGGAAGAATTTCCTCCTCTTACTTCGAGATCACCATTTATAGCTATTGCTATACCTCCTAGTCCTCGTCATCTTTTTGATGATCTTATGGCTTCATCAGATACAGATTCTTCGAGTCCTATTGGTAGTGAAGAAATGTTTGTTTCTATAGGGGAATCTCAATTTTTCCTGGAATATCTCCCCCATGTTTATGTTCAATCTTCTCCGCAATCGGTGTCACTTCCACCCGGTTAACATACTTTGAGTCAGATTATGTCTGGTGTTGCGTCCATAGCACAATCTAGTACATCAACTCCCCCAAGGAGTTCGGTCCTCCCTTCCTTACGACTGTCACCTTCGACACTAAGTTCATCGGTCACTGTTACATCTGTCCCGGTCCAACCTACCGTTTATGTGGTTTCGTCTACCCCAGTTGTTATGACTCAGTCGTAAGGATATTTTCACACTCGCAGGTCTATTGTTCTTAATCCCACGTGGCCTGTCAATGAGGTTTTGAGTAGATCAAAAGCTTGTTCTTCGGAGACTGCACCTGCTGGTGCGGCTACAACTACCCCTATGGTTTCTACCTATACTTTTGATGAGCACATGTTGGACATTCATTGACGATATGCTCCTTCTCCAGATGGTCATTCTCCTAAGGCCTTGTCTTCTTCTAGCATGACTTCAACTGTCCCTATGATTCCTGGCGGTCTTAATTTTTAAGAGTATTTATTGGTTGTTCAAAAAAATAACTCTTAGGGTTCTCAGCAGCCTCAAGCTCCTGTCAATCCTCCCCATCAATATGATGCTGTCGGTAACCCCATCTATTGGATTATTTTCAATCCCAATCAGGCTATCTATTTTCCTCTGGAAAATCCTTATCAGACCGTTACTCATCAAGGACCTGTATTACAAGGATAACCCTTAGGCTCACAAGGACAACCCTTAGAGGGACAACATTCAGCTCAGCAGGCACAATGCTTTGGTACTCAGGGAAAACCTTACGGTTTGCAACGTCAATGTTCGGTACAACAAGGACAACCCTATTTTCCTTCAAGTTAGCCTCAACCAGGAATGTCTTATCTTTCTATGGGGAAAATGTATCCACTACAGGGACAACCTCTTGTACAATAACAGCAGCCCTATGTCCTGTATGGCCAAAATTTTATGCAACAAGGAAAACCCTATGGTCCTACTCTGGGTCAACCTAGTAATGAGGGACAACCTATTCCATCTCCACTATCAGACCAACCTCTTCCACAAGGGAAACCTAGTTGCCCTCAGTATCCAGGAAAACCTCCTCCACAGGGGCAGCCTGTCCAGCTAACTCAGCAACTGGTTCAACCTGTCCACCCTGCTCAGCACCAGTTCAATTTTTTTATCCAACTAAGAAGGGTCCTCATGCTCAGTAGGGTCCACTTGTTCAGAAGTCCGTTCAACCTGCTTAAAAAGCTCCCCTTGCTCAACCCCAAGAAGCTTATTACCCCCAAAGTCAATATCATCCAGTATATAGTGCGCTCCAAGGTTTCACTTATTACCCTCAAAATCATTATTAGTTGGTGTATAAGCAACCTGAAGGCCATTCTTACATTCCACAACAAAATCCATACGTTGCTCAGCAAGGACCTCAATGGTATGCTCAGAATCAGTATCCTGGTCCTCAACCCCAGTATCAACAGAATTATCAGGCTTATAACCCCTATGGTCAGAATCTTCCGAGAGAAAACATATGGGGGTATAATTTCTCACAGAATGGGTGGAATATTAACACAGGTCCTTATCGGAGACCTCTACTACCTTTAAATCCTCAATTACCATTTCTCGCTACATTGGAATTTCGTAATCTGTCAAAGCTTACAAATGATCTGATTCTTCATAACCCTATTGGCCTCCAGTTTCGACCAAGGTTCCTGGTGATTTTCCTAACTTTGAGGGCAAGTCCGGAGAAGACCCCCAAGCGCATGTTATGACTTACCACTTGTGGTGTTCCTCTAACATTTGGGTTGACAATTCCATCTAACTCTGTCTTTTCCAACAAAATCTTACTAGTGCCGTTGCAAAGTGGTACATTGAGCTTTCTCGTGGCATTTTTCAAGACTTCAACTCTCTCGCGGTGGAATTCCTTACACATTTTCAGTTATCGGTTCATTATGAGACATGGACACATCTCCTTACATCCTTGAAACATGACAGAGCCACTCATATCTTGGATCATATTCATGAATGTAGGTGTCTTCATTGCTTGATTAAGTTTGATATTCCTGATCAGATTCTAACTGATTGGTTCACTACCTCCTTTGTAAATCAGATCGTGAAGGACATAGCTATGGGAGCATGTGTAACCGAGGAATAGGCCATTTCTCATGCCAATTACCTTGATCTTGTGTACTCTCAGTCTGGCACGCTGTATGATATCTTGCCTGATGCCCCTTGACCTGGAAATTCTAAAGCACCAACAACCCCATCCGTTGATGGTATTATTGGTTCCATGTCTCAGACTTCTCAGAAGTCTTCAACTTCAAATCCTGGGAAGAATAATTCTAATCCTTCTAGTGATGCTGCTTGTTAGTCCACTCCAAATATTCGTAAAACCTCAGAATTCATTTAGGCCAATCCGACGGATAAAACTTACAAGGGGGAAAAGAAGGGTAAAGGTAAGGCCAAAGCCAATACTCCGAAACCAGATTCTTCAAAACCTCGTGCTGATGATGGTTCGCAGCGTAAGCCGAAGTACCCTTGTTTGATCTATGATGAAGAGCAGTACACCAAGAACTGTCCTCGATGGGCCGAAGTAAGTAGATTGCTCAAAGGCACCAAAGGAACTACAGTTGTTCTTAAAGAACCTTTTCCATCTCTGCAGACCCAGATGGTAGAGAAACCTCAGGGCTCTGCTCCATTTGGCTCTCAGGTGTTCATGATGAATGGTTCTACGTCCGTTTCTATTTCTACCCGATCAAAATATTATACCGAATCGCATCAAGAAGCGGGGAAAGATATCACTGATGGTCCTCCTCCTTCGCTTGCTTCCGGCCGTCTTTAAATTGAAAGACCCAATACTGAGCCCGTTGTACAACCACCTTCCAAAGGTGTACTTCGCAAGTCTTCTTACAATCCAAATGCATGTGCTTCTCAACATTACATTATTGTTGAGGATTTGGCCCAAGCGCCATCTGCAATGTTTGCGCTAGAAGTACTTCATAGTTGTCCATCTCAACAGAAGGCTTTGTTATCTGCGATTGGTGGAGTTGATCCTACTGATACTAGCCTTCTATCTTTAGATTTAGAGAATTTCGTTCCATGAATCCCACACCAGATTGCAGTCATTATACAAGTTCTCATTAATGGTCTCGATATCCATCAAGCGGTTGTGGACGAAGGTGCATCTACGTGCATCATGTCATCTTCTTGCTGGAAAGCCATTGGTTCTCTAGATTTGAACTCATCACCAAATGCCCTTGAAGCATTTTATGGAAGGGAATAAAAACCTTTAGGTGTTCTCGCTAGTTTACTAATTACATTGAAATGGAAGACAGTCAATGTCGAGGTAGAAGTAGTTGACGCCAAGCTCAATTACAATCTTCTCCCCGGTCGCAGTTGGAATCACGCCATGTTGTGTGTTCCGTCCACTCTCTTTCATGTCCTGAAATTTTCGCATGAAGGAAAGATTGTTACTATTCATCAATTTTCATTCTTCACCTCTTCTTCTGAGAACAACGTTCAGTATGTGGATCAGATTCCTACTCCCTACAAGAGCATTGGGTCGAGTCTCTTCAAAGATCCTGCCCTCATGGGTATTTTTCCCCTTTATCCACCCAAAAATATTCATATCAACATGATATCTTGGTCTAATGACCGATGGATCCTACCTTCACTTCAACAGATCCTTTCTTTCGAAGATTCGATGTCGTTGACTCCGATCGAGATTGATTGTTGCAAACTCATCGCTATTTTATAACCTTTGTATTCTGATCATGCTCCTTTGAGCATGTCTCTCGATGCTTATTCTCAATCCCCTTGGTTCGTCGATTCAGATTCATCTGACCCCTTGAAAGAGATATTTCCATTTGATGAAGCCATTGTGGAAACTATGTCTCTCAAGGATTTACCATGCGATGATGGTCATCATCGTTCCTCATTCATGCCTAGCCTCAGCGCCATGTCTACGTGTCTTGAGAGGTTTTCATCTTAGGTTCCTTCTCCTATGCTTCAAATGCCTATTCTAACACATGATGTTTTTAAGAAGGTTAAACTGAGTAACATTATGCAAACGATGCCTATTGAAATTTCTGTCAAACCTGGAATTGTCGAGAACATCCATCTTGGGGTGATGTGTTCTTTAGATGAAGTTCAAGTTTATACTAGCCTTTTCCATGAGTTTCGTAACATATTTGCATGGTCCTACAAATAAATACCTAGCCAGGGAAAATTTTAGGGGCTAATATTCGTAGGTGGGCTAATTTTCCATGTTTTTTCCAAAAAAAATATTCTCCAATTTCATTTTTTTCCAAAAAATATTCACCCAAATTTTATAGTATAAAATTATTTTACCTTAAACATAGCCAAAAAAGTATACAAAGAAATATAAAATCATTATAAACCCAAATATTTTTATAGAAATATTGCCAAAATTTTTATAATTTTCATATTAGAAGCTAGTAAGATTCGCCAAGGTTTTAAACTTTAAGATAAATTTTCCATGTACCTAGCATTTATCCCAATATCGTGGTGCATGAGATTCCTACCTACCTCATTTCGAAGCCTGTTCGTCAACGCCTTCATCCTGTGCACCCTCGGAAAGCTGCCACCATTAAACGTGAAGTTGAAAAAATTCTCAACGCTGGTTTCATCTACCCGATTCCCTTGACAGAATGGGTGTCCAACATTGTCCCTGTAGATAAGAAACAGGGTACCATTCAAGTCTGTGTTGATTATCGTGACATCAATTGAGCCTGTCCCAAGGATAATTATCTTACTCCCTTTATTGATCAGATCATTGATGACTGTGCTAGGAGTAAGATCTTTTCCCTCATGGATGAATTTTCTGGCTATAACTAGATTAACATTCTCCTGAATAATTAGCATAATACCTCTTTCATCTATCCTTGGGGTACTTTCGCATATAAGAATCTTCCTTTCAGCTTGAAGAATGCTGGGGCCATGTTTCAGCGAGCGATGTCATAAAATTTTCACGCTATTAAGCACATCGTTCAAATTTATCTGGATGACCTTCCAGCTCATTCAGCTAAGCGTAAGGATCACCCTAACCATCTTCGTCATATATTTCTTCGTTTTCGACGCTACAATATCCGACTCAATCTGCACAAATGCGTCTTCTATGTTGATTCTGGTAGACTCTTAGGGTTTATCATGTCCAAAGATGGGATTTTCCTTGATCCGCTCAAATTTGAGGATATTATTAATCTCCCCTCTCCATCTTCATTACATCATCTATAGATTCTGTAGCGGAAGGCTAATTTTTAATGCCATTTTATACCTAACTATGCCAAATTAGCTAAAGGATTCACGTGATTACTAAAGTAGGGTGTCCATTTCTTTTGGGATGAGGTCACCCAGAAGTCTTTTGATGCTTTGAAGACGTTGCTTGTCAATGCTCCTATATTGTGTCCTCCGAACTATCATCGCAATTTTTCCCTCTATTTAGTTGTTGCTTTCAGCATGATTTCCATGGTTATGGTTCAAGAAGATTATGACGGTGATGAGCATGTTATTTATTACCTCTCCCATAACCTTGTCAATACCGAAATGCGCTATGCTCATGTAGAGAAGTTAGCATTAGCTGCGGTTCAAGCAGTTTAATGTTTTCATCATTATATTATATTGCGTACTATGACTGTGATTTCGGAATGCAACCCCATGACCTATATATTGTCTCGAAAATTTCTAGGGGGAAAATACTCAAACTGGATTATTATCCTCCAAGAGTTCAATTTGGTGTTTACTACTTCCAAGTCAAAGAAATAACTCATCTTTGCTGATTTGATTTTCTCCCTTCACTATGACTCCACTCCGTCTGATTCTGAAGAACGCATTCACTATGACTCCACTCCCTTCAGGCTTCCACTTTTAGATCTGAGTTGACAAAGGATGCTCGCCGACACGTCCACCATCAATTACAACTTATCGTATTTTCATAGATACACTCTACCGCATCGGAGTCGATTCCATTCTCTGTCGGTGTTTGACTCTCGAGGAGGCTGAGGGAGTTTTGAATGATTGTCACAGTGGCACCTGTGGTGGTCACATGTCTGGTTATGCCATTGCACAAAATATTCTTCGTGTTGGGTATTTCTGGCCCTCTATCTTCAAAGAATGCATTGTTGCTGTCCAGAAATGTTATGATTTCTATATTTATCAGCGCAAGATGCACACACTGCCTGCACATCTCCACCCTTTCATTACCGTTGGTCCCTTTGTGAAGTGGGGCATCGATTTTATAATGTGTAACCCTCACTCAACTGGGGGGAATTCTTATATTATTGTATCTGTTGACTACTTCACCAAATGGGCCGAAGAAATGCCTACACTTTCCGCTGACATTAAGACAGCTGCTTAGTTCATATTCAATCACATCATTTCTAGGTCTGGTGTCCCTCAAGCCATCATTACCGATCATGGTTCCCATTTTCGGCAGTGTATGGTGGCAAAGTTGACTTCCAAGTTGGGCTTGCATCACGACAGCTCAACGTCGTACTATCCTCAGGCCAATGGCCAGGTTGAAGCTGTGAACAAAGTTCTTGTCACCATGCTTCAATGTACAATTGGGATACACAAATCCAATTGGCATCTCATGTTATTTTCGGCTCTTTGGGCATACCAAACCTCAGTCAAGGATGCGACCAGATTCACTCCATTCCAGCTTGTTTATGGTCTGGAAGCTACCCTTCCGGTTGAGTGTGAAATACCTTTGCTCAAGTTGGTTGTTGAATTACTGCCCAACACTTCACTTGAAGAAGAGCATCTTCTCTACTTAGAAATGTTGGATGAAACTCGCCACTTTTCTGCTTTGGTCATCGAGGCACAGAAGAAGCAAGTCAAAGCCCATTTTGACCAGTCATTTTCCCCTCGCTCCTTTGTAGAAGGAGACCTCATCCTCCTGTACGACCAGGCTCATGATAAGCTGCAGGTAGGAAAATTTCAACCTATGTGGCATGGGCCTTACATTGCTAAACGCATTTTGAAGAATGGAGCATATGAGCTCATTGATTACGAAGGACATCCTTTAGATTAGTCCAGAAATGGGTTGTATCTCAAAAAGTATTATGCATGATTCATTCGTGCATGTTTTGTGTACAGAGGTTTTTTTTCTATTTTCACATTTTTAGCTCGGTGTGTTCTGTGAGCGTTTTCCTGCTTATTGGGTCGTTTCTTATTATGAAAATGTCTATTACCCATTATGTCAATTTCGCAGATGGTGCTTCCCGCAGTACCCGAAACTTTTCCTCGACAGCTTGGGTGATTTATGATCCTGCTCGTGAGTTGGTAGACCTGCAAGGTATTTGTCTAGGACGAACCACAAACAATGTTGCTGAATATAGTGCTGTCATTGGACTATTAATTGAGGTGATTATCCTTGGCATTAGTGCGTTGGTTATACATCTAGACTCACAACTTGTTGTTCTTCAACTTAATCAGCATTATTCAGTTAGAAACCCTCACATTTTAAGATTGTATTTACATGTTCGTTTGCTGGAAAGACATTTTGATTATTTCATATATCAACATATTCCTCGACAAATGAATGCATTAACTGATATAGTGGCCAACATTGTATTGGATAGACATTTGGATAATATTTAAAATCATCATCACATGAGGGACTCATATCAAATAGGAAAATAGATGTATATATACATACATACATACATGTATATATATATATATATATATATATATATATATATATATATATATATATATATATATATATATATATATATATATATATATATATATATCGAATGTTTACATTAGTGTGCACCATAAGTTTCAAAAAAAAAATATGTGTGTGTTTCTGTCCTGAGACATCATGTCTCTCAAAATATGCAGAAATAAAGCCTAGGTGTCTAATCAGCATGATGATCATGATAGCATGTCACTGCTCGGAGAAGCTTCCTCAGCAAGTGGTGAACTCGGTTTGATACCCCTAGAGTGTGTCTTTGATACGCATGAGGAACATTCTAAAATCACACATAGTTTGGGACTCCACGGGCAATTCCCTCCAATTTGTGCATCATCTCCTCCTCCTCACCCTGAGGGGAAACATCAAAATTGTGAGGAATTCACCTCGCTATTAGAGACATCCCTGCAAGTCTCTCTGGGCCTACATCTACATAATGCATGGATTAATTATAAGGACATACATACCAAAAAAATCATAATACTCATAAAAATTAAAAATGATTCTTACCAAGTGCTTCATCCCAATCCTCTCCTTCTGGAAGTGGGAGGTTTGAATCACCAGTGAAATCTGTGCCAGATTAGACCCAATCCTCCATGAAAATCAACTATTGGCAGAGTCAATCGAAGAATTCCGATCTCCAAGACATCTGTTGACAACCCCCTAATCTTGGCATCAAAGCTTCCCATCGGGCCATCCATGGTTCCAGTGCTGGTGGTGTCAGGACTATCACCTCCTGACGCTGAAAGATTGGTAGTCATTCCAGGAAGAACGATACCAGGATAGACCCATAACCAAAATTCTTCAATTTGGTCTTCTTGCACTTTGTTAGCTTTCTTTTTATATTGATTGTTACTGCCTCTACCCAGTTGTAGATGGTTGGTGTCATGCAGTCTACAGCAAGAAGTAGCTGTGTTTTTGTTGCTTCGTGTGGTGCTTATGATCCCGAATCTCATGTGATCGTGTGTAGCACTACCTTCAGTGCTAAATCCAGGATAGTCTAGATGTCCACCCTCTCACTTTTTGATCCTTTTCGTGCCCCTAGACATACCCTATCTATTACCATGCTCATGTTTTCCATGGTAGGTCAGGTGCCGATCAAGGTTGGTGCTGCTCCCCTTCGCGACTTTATTGCTATGAAATAGACGTCCCAAACATCAGTCTCGAGATCTTGATTTCTAGATCCTTGTCCCAGATTCTGATCAAATATTGTAGCAGCTTCGGCTGAGCTTTGAGGCACGGTGTCAAGAAGAAATTTTTCAGTCCAAAGTCTCTGAGAGCTTCCATGCATCCCTCATTATCCATGGCAAGATTTTCTTCTTCAATGTGTTCTCTTTCCTTCCACTCGATCACCATTTTTCTTATTTTCACCTACAAACATGTTGATATGGAAATTGTTAGCCAAATCAAAAGCTGAAATTTGTGAAATTTAGGCTCATAAAGCTTGCATTTTGAGTTAAAAAAAAAAAAACGTTGCGCAGTTGGCGCGAATTTTTGCGAAACAGTCGCACCAATGGGCGCGACTTCGTTTAGAAAATCAGACGGTTGGCACGATTCTATGTCCGAAACCCACGTTGACCACCGTGCCCTAGTTTTCACAATTTCCCCCTCAAAAATTAAAACTGAAGGTTGTAGGTAATGAAAGGAGATTCAAAATGTGGGGAAGGATGTCAGCTCTTACCTGGAACTGAAAAAATTGAGAGTGGTCTGCAAGATTTCCCTCTATCATCGCCGCAAAATCGCAGTGTAAAATGGGTAACTATTGCTCTGCAAGAGGTAAAAGTGAAAAGTAATTATTTTTTACAATTTTTGGCATTTTGTAACTTTTTAGAACCCTAATTAGGGTTTAAGACATGTTTTTTGATTATTACGCTATGTTATTTTGAGAAATGGGTTTTACGTTTGTCTCTTGTGCAGTGAGAGGTTTTTAATGAGATAGCGATGAAGTAATGAGTTGTATTTTATACTTTTCTGGAGTCGGTAAAAACACGAAAAAGTCACTACTAGATTCATCTTTCAGCTCTTTTCTGACTCTCTAAAAACTGAAAAGATTGTCGAGATTCTTTTTGTTTTGAACTCATTAAATGGCTACGAAACGATATCTAACCAGTATACATTTATCCCTTTTTTGGGTCGGGATAGATTATTTACGAAAAATGAATACCTTAGCCTATCGCTACTAAGAGGTTCTTTCAGATATTTTTTTCTACCTTTTCAGATCTGCGAGACTATTTACGAAAAGGGACATGTTGGAGTTTTCTTTTCCACCTCTTTTCAAACTCTCTAAACATGAAAAGATGTTGAGTTCTCCATTTGTCAGACTCATTAAACCCTGATGACATCGGACATCATCATGATGACGTTCACTGAGTTCCTCCTTCGTAGTGCTCGTAAAATGTACTAGGATGAATTTTTCCGAAGGACAAACTTACAGTGCAAGCATATGCTATACCCTTCAAGCTTGTTTTAAAAAATAATTGGGGTATTCTCTAGAAATGGTGGGGGAAAATTGAACCAGATTTTAGTTGTGTGGCAGTATGTCGCTCTTGAACATGACACTCGTCTACATTCGTGTCAGGTTGGGGACATCTCATTTCGTCATTCTTGCCTTCATGGGTTTGGGTAATATTTTTTCACCTCTCATCTGTTCTTTTCCATGTCATCATGACGTCATATCCCTTCATGTCAAATACCTCCAAGTCTAGAGTCGTGTCGTTGATATGTTCAAGAGAAGTTTTCCTCTACAGTTTTCAACCTCCCTCTCATTCTATGTTGGTCTTGATTCACTTTCATCATGTTCCTCTGTCTTGTTTCGATGATGTGGGATACATTATGGCCCTCCTTTGACCATATCACTTCCTATCGACTTCAGCTCATTATCCAGGAAGTTGGTCTAGAGACTCCCTACCGGTACCTTGGAGCCTGCATGCCTCAATGGTAGGTTCTTTGCATTCGACGATAGGTCCACATCATTGGCCTTCGATCAGGTGATTCTGCAGGTGTTTGATGCCAGATCACTATTCACATTCCATGGATTGTACTTGTTATACCTTGAGAGCCATTGTCATCATCGGTGGTTTCTCTCGTACCCGTTAACAACTTTCATCATTGGCTGGTAATCAAGTGATTTTCTTCCATGTTCGACTTCAACTCGTATATTCGTATGCTTGAATTTGTACTTGTTCGAATGGAGATGGAGTGAAATAGCATAGGGTTTTTTTGATAAGTTCCAGGCTAGGGGATATTATGGTTTATCATGATTTTTTACATGACTCTTTCGATTGGATGTCTGCGACAATACCTGAGTCTATTTGTTGATCCTTACTACTGGATGGTTGCGTCCATACCTTTGATCTCAGTTCATATCTGTAATCTATAATCGATGGCTATGCCCATGCCACATGTTCATGTATCAAATATATCAATTATATTTGTAATTGCAGGTCTTCCAACATCGATGTTTTGTTTGAACGCGTTCTCGTAAATCATTTCACCCCTTCCTCTCTCTCGAACCTCATGCTTTAGGGGGCATCTGTTACACAAAATTTTGTCATTGTCCCTGCAATCCCCATCCCAAACATTGGAGGCTCATTTCTGTGACCAAAATAAAGTGTCATGCCTTGCAAAGACCATCATTTCATCCCTTGCCATGAGTACAATAATCCTTTGTTGACAATTTCCTGAACAGACCATCAAAAATACCTTTTTTTGCCTTGGCGTTGGTAGCCCGTTACGCCAATGAGGAATATTAACACTATCCCCCATGCCAGCGGGTGCTCTGTCTCAGTTAGTTTTCCGCGCCAATATTTTTTATGGAAATTTTTCTAAAAATAGAGGTGAATTTTCCATCATAACAACTTCGTGGGTGAGTCATAGGGAGTGGTTCGACTGAATAACCATGGCTTTCCTCCTTTGGCCTCTTGTTTCCACCTTTTGGGGAAACCTCCCAAGGGATAAGGCCTCCCTTCCACCATAGTAGGGATCCCAACCTCCTCCTCTCCCTCTATAAATATAGCCATCTGCCATTGATGTGCTACCTGAACTGAACATATTGTTGCAAAAATGATAAAGATATTTCTATTCACTTTTCTAGTAAAGGATAGAATGGAAGAGACCCCTATTGAGAGAGCTTAGGCTTGTGCCTTCATCCCGTCCGAATTCCCTGACGTTCATTGAGACGTGCTTCGTCTAAATCCTATTGAAGGAGACTGCGACGTCAAGGCTTGGTTGTAACTCTTTCTTCTATAAATATATATGTAGGACTATTGTCTGGTTCCCATTTTGCGTTGATGTATTTTATTTGATGCAATATGCTTAACCCTCCTTGAGTGGTTAGTAGTTATGAATGAGATTTTTTTTTGTATGTTGCTCTTCTTTGTTGATCTGAGTACAGGTATCCAAGCATCACTGCGGAAGGATCGTGACATGCCAAAGTAGGAATTGAGAGGCCACCACTACAATAGCCACGAAAACAATGTTGCACTCTAGGTAGGTTGGTCTACCTCATCTATTCCATTAATTAATTAGGAACCTACACTATAGGTTCTCTTTTTGTTACTAGACCCACTCTAGGGCTAGAGGGATCATCTCTATCCGTAGAGAGGATTTACCTTCATAACAATATGGACAAACATAAAGGGTCAACATGATTTTAGATGACATGTCTAGAACTTATTTTATGTGTCAACATTGAAAGTGGAAAGAGTATCTACGTCTGGTTGAGTTTTCTTAAAACAATGGGTTTCAGGAGTCATTGAGGATGAGTCTATTTTGAGGCATTCTAAGGAGGAGTTGTAATACTCCCATCAGTAGGACTGATCTACTGAACATGGTATTCATAGGAGAGGAAAGAAATTTATGCATATCAGCATAAGGAATTTAAGGATTTTTAGGTTGGGTAACCAATGTAATTGTGCATCAAGCCCAAGAAGATAACCTATAGGAATGGGTCATGTACAAATTTGGCACCTTAGTATTGTTGGTGTCCGGATGTCAACGATATTCAAACCCTTTTTCCACATAAATTATCAACCCGAGGGCATTAGTTATTTCAATACTAACATCACAGTATATTCAAGAGCAATCACATGACCTGCTGTAGATCACAGGATTAAATCCATAAACACGCAAACTACTGTAACAACAATTAAAATAGATTGCAGAATTAAAAATACATTCACAGCAATTGAAGATTATAATAGAACAACAATAAAAAAACCAAACCAAAACATGAAATCAATGAAAAGAAAGGTAATGCAACACCTGATCAGAAGAGTGGGATGAACTCTCTGATCAGGGCTACGGAAAACTCACAATTTATAGGTGAAACAAAAAGATGTTGTGCATTCCATTAATTGCATAATATAGTATTACAAAATTTGTATGTAATGGGCTTAACCCCGATTCACATCCAAGAGGCCCTCTTTATACAAATTGTTCAACCAATCCCTGATTTCCTTCAATAGCTACATATTTACAATTATACCATTCGTTGCAATAGCGACCTAATTTTCAAAAAGGGAACCATGAAAAAGCCTGAAATGTCGCTGGAGTGAAACAGAGTTTGTTGTGTTGTAGCAGCAAGTGAAGGAAATGCTGGAAATTAGGAGTTGCTCCACGCCTCACAACAATAACCTTCCCGATTTTGCTGAATCTGTAAAAAAATCAGAGTTCACATTGCAAAAAGGTAAAACCCTTTGGACAAATACTTCATTAATCAAATATCCCATGTAAATTAGGAGAAAAGGGGTTTTTGTGTGTTTAAGAATAATAATTACACAGAGAGATAGAAAGGTGGGAGAAAATGGGAGAGAAAAGTATACAAATCCAGTACCCAACATCTCCCCCTAACTGGTCTATCTGCATGTCTTCATGTAGCTCGTCGGCTACTCCGATCTGGGTTGGATTGATTGTGACTGGCATGAAGCTGTATAAGATCATATTCTTCAGCAATTTCCATCCTAGGGGGTTTATAACCTTCTGTCAAAACAACATCCTTCCACCAATATGGATCAACATTCTATGCAGGAGTATATCACTCGGCTGGAAACCAGATAAGGGGCAACTAAAACCTCAGCCACACCCACCTGAAGCCACACGTATGAATGCATGCTACGAAACGTGGCATCCTCTCTAGAGGCCGTGCAAAGTTAGGTGCCCAAAATGGTTCTCGTCCTCTAACGGTTGAGGATGACAACATCCACCTTCTCTGACAACTGTCCAGCGCTTCCTTACAGAACATTGTAATCAGTCTGACACATAGGTCAACACACCATTTATGGGTTGAAAACATGTGTTCTCTATGCCCCTCAATCTATAGAAATATGTAATTCTTGTTATAAATGTTTGATGACTGGCCATGCTCCTTCCTCATCATTAACGACCTTTTGACTTGGTTTTCTTCAAACATATCCTAGGCCTTTCTCCACTTAATCTGATTGATGGTATAGGATGTAAAATATCTTAAATGAATGTCCCCCACAAATGGAATGGGGTTAAAATATTGATCATGACTCAAGAAATACCCATGCAAGTAGAGCTCGCACATTAAGTGGTGTCCTATGATATTAGGAATTTTTACAATACGAAGACATTGAATGGGGTCCTTAATCTTATACCAAACATCCTTATATATACTTTCAAGACAAAAGAAAATAAATTGCTCGTGAAGGAATAAGGCATAGCTATGTGCAGGAGGTCTGCAGTCCATTATCTGTTGTGCTAGGGAGAACATCTTCTCCTTACCTGATTGCAGCAGCTGCACTTGTTCTTCCAATTATTCTATTTTGTCTTTCTGTTTAGCTTGTTTTAGCCGTTCCTTATCTAACTGACCTATGTATCCTGCGACAACCTCGGCAGTCTGTTCTCGAACTCGCATTGTTTCTTTCTTATGTTCACTTGCAGCAAACTGCCACTTCTGAATTTCAGCGGCCAAGAAAAATTTTGGGCCTTCAAACAACTCTTCAATTGGGCCAGTCTGTGTAGTTGCAGAGGAGACCTCAATTTTTGGCTTTATTGCCCTCCATTTGTAGATTTTTACCTTCTTTCAACCGAGAAACTTTCCTTTTCAACTCCTGAACCTCTCTTTTCAATCTCATGGTTTGACTGAACAGTAGCTCAGACCTCTTCTTGAGAGGTAACCTTATTTTCTCACACTATTCAATCCATTCCTGTTTGACAATAAATTCAGTTTCTGACCCTATGACAGGATCAGGAGGCGGTAGAGTGCTACCGATATTATCAGTTGATTATTTTGTTAAGCCTTTTTGGCTACGCTTCTTATATTCAAGGGTTTCTACCTCTATATTCACTTCATGGACTCCTACCATCTGGTCAGCATTTCCATCGACCACTCTGTGTCCTAGTGTTTCCGTAGGGACCTCATCTTCTTTGCGAGTCTTTGAGTGTTCCAATAGAGATTGAGCAATGAATCGGCCAATCTTGGCCATGTCCTCTCCTAGGTCAACAAATTTAGGCACAGGTGGGAAAACTACTTCCTTCATTAATCATTTGGGCGAGTGGAATCCCCTCGCCCATCTAGGCATCATAGACTAGAACGGAGAATGGGGGACAACTTCATCATCCTCATTTCCAACTTGAGCTGGAGTTTCATGCATTACTACCTCAGTCGGGGTCGATGCTGGTTCTTGTCAGGAAAAATCGATTCCGAAGCCTGTTTCCCTTCTGTCCTCTCGCTCTTTGTTCATCATTTCTTATTCTAAGGTCAATAATGGCTCTTGTGGGACAGTATCGACCCCGCAGGTTATTCCTCCTCTATCTTCCTATTCTTTATGGATTACTTATTTTTCCACAGTCGATACTCGTCCTTGAGGGACAACATCGATTTTGCAGGCTGACTCCTCCCTATTTCCTTGTTCCAGCTGAATTGGGGGTGGTTCTTGTGTAGCACCCCCACTTGTTTCAACATCCATATATGCTTGGGCAGGTGATGTTGTTTCTTGCAAAAAAACATTACTTTCTATTCCTCTGTTTTCCATTTCACTTCCCTATTCAACATTGCCAAAAGTCGACGTCTATATGACAGTCTCAACTTCATGCATGATATCCACAATTCTTTCATCTGTGGGCTCCTCAGGCGAGGTTGGTTCTTGTGTGGCAACCTCGACTATGTTGCCAATTATCTCCTCTATTCTCATTTCTTCAGGTTCTTCCTGATCAGCCTACATTTCCACTTCTTCGGGTTCCTCCTGATCAACCTCCATTTCCATTTCTTCGGGTTCCTCTTGATCAATTCTGTCTAAATGTTCTTCTTCTACTAAACCAACCAGAAAGACTGGTTCCTCTTTTCTCACAGAAATAATGGCTACTATCTCTTCTTTTGAGGATCCACATAATTCCACCTAGGAGACTCGAAGTCTGTTTATTTCATGCATGACCAGTAAATGCATCAATCCATGGTTGGAGAGCACTACCGACATCTGGCACGAACGCCGAGCGGACTGTGCGATGTGTTACAACTATTTCAATAGGAAGAAGGGAATGTTTAAGGCATGGAGTTGAGCCTGTGGAAATCGAAGGTGCGTTATAATTTTAAAATTATACTTAAACAGAGTTATGGCCTGTCCTTCACAACTTATGTACTTCATTACAAAACCTGTGACCTCGTTCCAAGGATACGACACAGTCTTGCGCTCGTATCCTCTGCCCAATTCAACGGCACTTTCTCTTGCCTGCAAGAATAATTCGAGAAACTTCGGGAGAGAAACTCTCCAAGAAAACCATTGCCGCCCTTGTTGTCTCAGCCCGCTAACTTCTGCAATTACCTCTTATGTGATAGGAACTTCTAGTCCTCTAACC
Organism: Pinus albicaulis; assembly: GCA_034641835.2. Taxonomy (NCBI): domain Eukaryota; kingdom Viridiplantae; phylum Streptophyta; class Pinopsida; order Pinales; family Pinaceae; genus Pinus; species Pinus albicaulis. Next base: position 43,017,154 of record CM076580.1, read on the forward strand.
TACGAGTGAATCTCATCCAAATTAAGTGAAAATTCCATTGTGATTCCCCTATCAAACCCCTACAATCTATCAAAGTAGTTATCCCACCTTGCATTAAAAAATATTTGCCATACCTCTGGATTATTGCGGACCGAGGCTGTGTTTTCAGGCTCATGCCGCACAGTGAGTCCACCCATACTGTGGGGACTCGTAACAACACTTCTTGGAACCACAGGCCATTAGGAAAAATCATGGATACCAAATTCAGAAGAATAACATGGTTCAAATGAGAGTTGGTAACGGTAAATACAGATGGTAATTCTTGGAAACTGAGAAAAATCATAAAAAAGTATAGTTCATGCAGTGAATAAAATAGGAATTATTTCATATGGAATGGAAAGGACATGTTACGGATCCCAATATGCTTTTAATGATTATACAGAGTATTGATTAGGATCGTAGGGTGTACCACACATGTGTTTATAATAATGGCTTACGGAATCATCATTACGCTGTCATTAAATTATGATGGAACCCCCCCCAACTTAAAGTTCTCCGTCCACAACATTAAAGTCTTCACATGGGATATTTAATTAAATCAGTAAGTCACATGGAGGCGTACCTGGCAGCCTACCTGGACGAAGTGACAGTTGTTAGGATGACGATGCAGTAATGATGCGATTGGATTAACAGTAGTACGAGTGGCAACATCCGAAGTAACAGCAGTGCGAGTAATAACATCTGGTGTCACAACATCTAGAGTAACAACAATGTGAGTAGCAGCATCCGGAGTAACAAAAGTGCAAGTAACAGAATCGGGTGTAACAACATCTAGAGTAACAATAGTGTGAGTAGTGACATCTGGAGTAACAACAGTGTGAGTAACAACATCCGATGTAACATCATCTGGAGTAATAGAAGTGGGAGTAGTGGCATCTGGAGTAACAAAAGTGCAAGTAACAGCATTCAGTGTAACAGCATATGGAGTAATAGTAGCGTGAGTAGCGGCATCCAGAGTAATAGAAGTGCTAGTAACACCATTGGGTGTAACATCATCCAGTGTAGAAACATCTAGAGTAGCAGTAGTGCGAGTAACAACATCTGGTGTAACAACAGTGATCAAAGAGTAACAGCATCGAGTAGCAGCACCCGATTAACAACACCATGAGTAGCAGCAACCGAAATAACAACATCGATCAAGGAGTAACAACATTGAGTAACAACATCAGGAGTAGCAGCAACCATGTAACAACGTCATGAGTAGTAGGAACTGATACTTTAGAAAAAAAAATCTTTGATTTGTACTCCTTAGTAGTAACTCATGAAAAAAGACAACAAGGTAAATAATAAAAATATACTATTTATTATTTTATTTATTTATTTATTTTTGTTTTTTTATATATATATATATATTTTTTAACTAGGGAAAATATGCAGAGGAAGAGTTCTCTATGCTGATAATCTTCAAACCAGATTTCTCAAAGAGGTGTTTGATGAAAGCGTCCTTAGAGGTTTGGCGGTGGTATAATCTCAGGTGATGTCCATTGGCTATGAATGAAGCACGTGTATCATCAATTCTGACTAGCCTGACTGTTCCATTATCAAATACAACATCCACCTGATAAGGTCCCATCCAACGATTGCAAATATTTCCCTTAAAATCCTTAAAACAGGAGTAATAGAGTAGTGCCCAATCTCCCCTATGAAACACCTTATTCTTAATAAAATTATCATGCCATTTCATTCTCTACTGCTGAATAGTAATATTTCTCTGGATAGCCATTGAACGGATTTCATCTAGTTCATTGAGCTGGCCCAGTCGGTGTTTCTGGGCATCTGACCGATATAAACCAGCTTCAAGAGCGTTCTGAGTGTACTGATTTCAAATTATATTGGAAACAACTAGGATTTACCATAAACCAACTTGAATGGTGAAAACCCAGTTGTATTCTTCCATGTTGTTCCGTATGCCCAGAGAGCTTTAGGCAGCTTCTGATCCCAATCCCGATGATGGTATGCCACAGTTTTTTTCAAGATATTTTCCAATGTCTTGTTTATGCTTTCCACTTGTCCATTTTCCTAGGGGTGGTATGGAAACGTCACCCTGTGCTTTACCCCATATTTCTGCATAAGCTTTGCTATCATGTGTGATGTGAATTGTGCTCCTCCATATAAAACATTCTCTCTTGGAGTACTGTAATGAGAAAAAATTTCTTCAAATAGAAAATATGAGACCACCTACTCGGTTATTTTCGCAATAGCTTTGGCTTCTACCCACTTAGTCACGTAATTAGTACAGACCAAGATGTGGAACTTTTACTGGGACGGTGGGTTAAAGCGTCCAATGAAATAAATAGCCCATTTCTTAAAAAGTGCAAGGACTACCTGTGCCTACAAAGGCATTTCATCAGCTCAACTGGGTTTCCCCATACATTGGCAACTATCACACCTCGTGACATAATTCTGTGCATCCTGAAAGATAGAAGGCCAATAATATCCCATTTGTAGCACCTTATGGCCTGCTCTTTTTTCTTAAAAATACCCTCCACATGGGCCATCATGAGCAGCCTTCAATACTTCATAAATATCATCCTGAGATACACAGCGCCGAATATTCCTATAAGCTCTTGTATGAAAAAGGTACCCTGCCATCCAATAATATCGAGCACTGTGACGAATAATTTTTCATTGTTCCCTGTATGAAAAACGAGGGGGTATTTTCCCTCTAGAAATATAGTTAGTAATATCTGCATACCACAGAGGTTTAGTAGAAACTGCAAAAATATTTTCATCAGGAAAAATGTATTCTATAGGTGTGCATTCATCATTATTATCCATTCTACATAGGAAATCAACAACTACATTATCTTTTCCTAGTTTTTCTACTATTGTAATATCAAATTCTTGAAGAAATGACAACCACCATGTAACACGGTGAGGAGTAATAGGTTTATTCATCAAATACCTAACTGCCGCATGATCAATATGTACAAAAGTAGGATACCTGGTGATGTAGTGCCGAAACTTATTGACAACATAAATGATAGGAAGGAATTATTTTTCTGTCACCCTGTAATTTAGTTTAGCAGGAATTAAATTCTTGCTGACATAGTAAATTGCGTACGGTGTTTTATCTACCTGTTGTCCTAAAACAACTCCTACTTCTATCTGAAAAGCATCAACATGTATGCGAAATGATAATTCCAAATTAGGTTCTCGGAGTATTGGAGCCTTACAAACCAGCCCCTTAATTTTCATGAAAGTTGTCTCATATTCTTCAGTCCACAAGAATTTTGCATCTTTTGTTAGCAATTGAAAAAGTGGATGTGTTGTTTTCACAAAATTTTCTATAAATCATTTGTAATAACCAACACAACAAATAAAGCTACGTACCTGTGTGGGTGTTTTGGGTACCGGGAAGTGTAATATTACCTCTACTTTTTCAGGATCAAATCGAATTCCAGTAGCTGAGTGCAAATTTCCCAATACTATTCCTTCTTCCCTCATAATATGGAATTTGACTATACTCATAGATACATGGGTCTACTTACATCTTTTGAGTAATTTCTCCAGATTTTCCAATCCTTCCTTAAATGAGTTTCCATATGGAGTAAAATCATCCATATAGATTTCAACGCTATCATCGACTAAATTAGAAAATATTCCCATAATTTCCCTCTGGAAGGTTGCATGAGCATTACACAGGCCAAATGGGAGGACCCTATATGCAAAGGTTCCCCATGGGCATGTGAAAGTTGTTTTATCCTAGTCTTTCGGGGCTATCTGGATCTCGTTATATCCACTGAATCCGTCTAGGAAGGAAAAGAACTTCTTCCCAGCCAAGGTATATAGGACTTGGTCAATGAATTGCAAAGGGAAATGGTCTTTTTGAGTTGCCTTATTTAGTTCCTTGTAATCTACGCAGATCCTCTATTTACCACTCTTTTTGGGAACAATCACTGGCGGAGATACCCATTGACTATCTGAGATGGTGTAAGTGAATCCTACATCTAATAATTTTGGTAATTCTTCTTTGAAAAATTTCTTGAGAGCAGGGCTCATTCTTCATTGGGGTTGTCTTATAGGGCGGAAATCTTCCTTAATATAAATATGATGAGTACACAAGTTAGCAGGGATCCCCTTCATGTCAGTATAATCCTAGGAAAAAGATTCCTGATGATATTGAAGGACTTTCAAAAGCTGTTTTGTCTAGGATTCAGACAGATTTGGGTCAATATTAAGTGTTCCCCAGTTCAATATCAATTGGAATACTATCATGGGATGAGGTTACAGGAATGTCTTCAATGTCATCTTCTGGTTCAATGTTTTCCTATTTTTTACAGCTCATAGAAGATTCTAGAATTTGACGAGTTGAATCGGAAACATAACTAGACTCATTAATAAAAGTGTTAATGGCATCGTCCTTAGTTTTTGTTTCAAATTGAATGGATTGCCCAATAGTGAGGACTGGTCTAACTTCTTCATTTTCAGGTTCATGCTCTTCTATAGGTAGAGGTTTCTATCTGGTTAATAATTTTTCAGATGGGCTAGGTTCCACAGGAGGGTAAAGAGTAAGATTCTTTGTAATTGTCCCATTTGATATTATCATATGCCCAGATTGGCACCCTATGTAGGCATCTACAATTTCAAGCCAAGGTCTTCCCAAGATCAATGGGTGACCACCAACTGAAGATCGGCTCTGTAATGCAAGGAGGTCCACAGGATAATGCCATGAATCTACTGAAGTAATCACATCTTCCAATTTTCCTACTGGTTTAATTGTAGACCTGTCTGCTAGTTCCAGGATAGTAGGGGTTGGTTTAATGTCTCCAAGACCTAATGTGTTCATTGTTTCAGAGGTGATAATGTTGATGGCAGCTCCCAAATCTACCAGTACATTTGGGATTTCAACCCCATTGATCTGTGTTGTTAGAATCGAATTTCCTGGGTCTCCATATTTTACAGGCATGATCTTTCCTAACATGAGGTCAGATACTCTGCCCACCACATGAATGGTTAATGGATCCTTTGGTTTCTTCCCTGGTTTGTTAGAGAATTACTATTTGAGAGTTTTTGCATATATAGGTACATCCCTCATAGCCTGTAGTAGGGGTATTTTAACAAAGAGATTTTGCAGTTCCCCTAGGAAATCAAAATCTGCTTTAGGGTTTGGTTTATTCAAGGTCAGTCTTTCAGGATATGGAGGAGAAGTTGAATGACCCTGATTAGGAACGGATTGGGGAGGTGTCTTGTTCATTATTTTTTGGTCCGATTTATCCCCAATCGTCCTTTGTTCTAGTTTTGTATCTTCACTATCAATCTATTCTATAATAATAGGTGAAGTGGGAGCATTTAGTACCTGCCCAGATCGTAGGGTTATCTCATTAAGTTCCATGGTAGAAATGCTATAAGATGGAAGGTTAAGAGTATATGTTTGTTGGAACCCTTTATTATTAGGATTCGAATTGGGCTAGATAGGAAGTTGGGGTCTAAGGGCTGGGTTTCTTGGAGGTACATTGGAGGGAAACTGAAGCTTTTTTTGAGGCATAGATTAAGGAAACTGACCAGTAGGAGAGGGTCCACGCTAGTTCTGATTCCATTAAGGATTTGGAATGGCTTGGGGAACCCATTATTACCAAGGGGGATACTAATATTGAGACCACAAAGCTAAAAAAGGTGCATATTAGGGACCCATATTAAAATTATTAAAATACATAGATAGGTACTGAAATATACCTGGATTCATAGTTGGTGGTCTAGGTTTCCATGGCTTCTTCTGCCCCATGAAGTACAACTGGTCTACCACATTTCCTTCACTTGCCCCTTGAAAAACTGCCTTCAGTCTAGGTAAGGAAGGACATGAGCTGGTCACATCAGTCTACTCCCAAATTGCACAAGCTTCCACTATGTTTAATGGGAATTCCTTCAAATGATGCTTCTTTCTACACTATGGGAAGAATATAGCCATAGTCTTTTCCAACTCCATTTTTTCCTATTTTTCTTGTAGAGTGTCCATCTGGGTGGATAATGTGCTCAGAATATCAGTCCTTAGGTTGTCCAGTAGGTTTCCAATTTCTGCCTTTGTAACTCCTCCACTAGAAGTCTTTGATGACCGAATTCCTTGTCCACTCCTTGTAGCCCCCCGTGAACACTTAATGCAATAGTCACAGATAGTGTCGAAGTCTAATTTTGAAATTTCCCCTTTTACTACTATATTCAAAAGTTGCAGGGAGTCTTCCCTAAGTGCCCGAAGAAGAATGATATTCAAAATGTCCTTATCCAGGTAACTATGGCCAGAACTCTGCAATATGTATTTGAATCGTTCCACACAGTCATCCATGTTTTCATCCTCTTTTTGTGCAAACTTAAATATCTCCTCCTTAATGTAATGGGATTTATAGTAATCCTTGTATTTCTCCAAGAAGGCTTCTTTCATCCCTTCCCATGAGGTAATCATGCTCCCTCCTAATCCCATGAACCATCTCAGGGCTGTCCCTTTTAAGGTAGCAGGAAATATTTTTAATTTCTGAGCATCGACAACATAATCATATCCTCGACAAAAAATGTCAAATTCGAAGAGGAACGTATCATGGTCTTCAGAAGAAAGCCCATGGAAACTAGGAAAAGTTGTTAAATGGATGGGTCTCATCGGTGCATCACCTATAACGTTTCTGATTGGAAAATAAATAGAAGAACTTATAGCTGCCATAAATACCCTCCAATACTCACTTGGGATTTCAACTGGTTCTGCAGTTGGTACTTGGATTGATTGAACTATAGAAGGTTTCATCGCACTCCGCTGGTCCCTTGGTGATGAAAAATCCTTCAGGAATTCTCTCTCCAAATAGAAATTTCTTAATTTTGACGGTGGGAGGTTTTACAACACTCCCTTGGTCTCGTGGTGATGAAAACCCTTTTGGAGGTTCTTCTTCCAAATTAGAATTGCTCAGTTCTTCTTATCCTCTACTTTTTATTTCTTCCCCTTATACTGAAGGAAAGGATGTCTCCTCCACCAGTACCCTATTTATTAATTCTCCCATCATCGAAAGAATTCCCTCTGGTACTGTGCATTACACTGGTTACTCCATATACTGCCCTTTGGACTTCGTCTGAACCCTTACCCTGGAAGCAGCGTGAGATTATTCCTCAGATTTATATTTTTCAATGATCTGCTGAATATATGTGTTCCTTCCCAGATCCTTTCCTTTCTTTGGGGGTCTTCCTCTGCCCCTCTTATTCAGATCCTCATTCATACAATTTGTGAATAGGGTTCATCAAAGTAGCAAAAGCGCTCCAGACCTGGAGTAGGATAGATAGATTCCTCCCCGGGACGAGAGAGTAGGTTCAAACAATCGATAAAAAGAAGAAAATCAAAATTTATGACCTGAGGTAGGGTAATCAAATACCCTCCTTAGGACGAGAATTTGGCCCTTTCAGAAAAGAATAAAAAAGAAAAAAAAAATGAAAACTATGCCCAGGACTTAGGGCAGGTTAACAAAATGCCGTCCCCAAGAAGAGAGATCAATTCTAAAGAAAAAAATGAAAAGCAGGAAAAGAAGACACAGAGCACTACACTGAGGACTCGAAGTAGGGACATAAATTCCCTCCCCAAGACAAGAGATCGACCCTTAGATCAATTTCAGACCATGTTCTTACACCTGTTATCCTTCCCTGGTAACGATGCCAAAATGTTGGTGTTCGGATGTGAACAATATTCAAACCCTTTTTCCACATAAATTATCAACCTGAGGGCATTAGTTATTTCAAGAATAACAACACAGTATATGCAGGAGAAATCACATGACCTGTTGTAGATCACATGCTTAAATCCATAAACACACAGACTACTGTAACAACAATTAAAATAGATTGTAGAATTAAAAAGACATTCACAGCAATTAAATATTATACTCGAACAACAATAACAAAACCAAACCAAAACATGAAATAAATGGAAATAAAGGTAACACAGCACCTGATCAAAAGAGTGGGCCCAATTCTCTGATTAGGGCTACGACAAACTAACAATAATTAGGGGAATTTTGAGGTCTAAAATGGGCCTCCTAAGGAAATTATAAAATAGTATTGGAAAAAATCAAATAAGATTTGATGACATCATCAAATTTTAGAGGGAAAAATGAAAAAACTACTTTTTCAACTCATATTTTCAACTTATCTCCCAAATTTTTTACTCCAATTTCGAGCGGGAGTACTCGTTGGATGCAAAATTTAATTCCTCATCCAAAGAGTACCCATGTTGCATACTTTAGATGGGTCCTACTACACGAAAAATCAGAAATACATGAAGAATGTGATTGTAATCACATTTTTTTATGTATTTCTCATTTTTCGTGTAGTAGAGTCCATCAAAAGTATGCAACATGGGTACTCCTTGGATGAGGAATTAAATTTTGCATCCAACGAGTACTCCCACTCAAAATTTGAGTAAAAAATTTGGGAGATAAGTTGAAAAAATAGTTTTATTATTTTATTATTTTTTAATATTTTTACCTTTTAACTTAAAAAATGGTGAATCATCCCCCATGGTTGACATCATCAATTTGAATCCTATTGGTTCTTATAAAGTTTATTTTTGTTGTACATTTTTCTTAGGAGGCCCATTTTAGACCTCAAATTTCCCCTAATGTTACAGGTGAAACAACAAGATGTTATGCATTCAATTAATTGCAAAATATATTGTTAAAAAATTTGTATGTAATGGCCTTAACCTTGATTCACAGCTCGCAGGCCCTCTTTATACAAACTGTTCAACCAATCTCCGATTTACTTCAATAGCTACATATTTACAATTATACCATTCGTTGCAACAACAGCCTAATTGTCGAAAAGGGAACCATGAAAAATCCCGAAATATCCTTGGAGTGCAACAGAGTTTGTTTCGTTGTAGCAACAAGTGAAGGCAACGCTGGAAATTAGAAGTTGCTCCACGACTCACAGTTGTAACCTTCCCACTTTTGATGAATCTGTAAAAACATCGAAGTTAACATTGCAAAAAAGTAAAACCTCCTACACTAATAATTCATTAATCAAATATCCCATGTAAAGTAGGAGAAATGGGTTTACCTCGTGTGTTTAAGAATAATAATGACACAAAGAGATAGAAAGGTGGGTGAAAATGGGAGAGAAAAGTATACAAATCCGGTACCCAACAAGTATTACAGACCGTTTGAGATCCTTGAGAGGATTATACCATTGGCCTATCGACACTACCTCCGACATTGAATTACATGATGTTTTCCATTGTTTGATTGCTTAAAATATATATAAAGGATTTTGATCATGTTATTGATCAGTCTATATTGCAGGTGGAACTAGAAGGAGAATTCTACCTGAAACCTTAGTATATTTTGCAGATAAATATGCTCCTACTCCGGAACTGAGAAATTGAGTAGGTTAAAGTGTAATGCAAGAACTTTGGGCCTGATGAAGCTACATGGGAGATGGTTGATCAGATGAGGGCTATGTATCCTTCATTGGTTACGGGTTGAAGAAAATTAATTTTGGTATATGTATATGTATGTAAATACTACCATGAGTTGTGTTATAAAGCTCCAATAAGAGGTATAGTTGTCATGTTATTATGTGTTCATGTTGGTTATGTTTTTCAGTAGGTTTTTCATTTTAAATATGACATCGAGCTAAGTTATAAATCTCCATGGGAAGTATGTTCTGGTTTTCAGTAGTCTTTCTGGTTGTAGGTGTCATTAAACAGTGAGGACAGTGTTCCCCTAAGGGGGAGGGTGTTGTAATGGCCCTAGGTTAAAAATCCATGTAATAAAGTTAATAAAGGAAACATAGGCCCAAGTTCGTGGGTCACATATTCCAAGATGAATGTTGGAAAAAATCCTAACAGAGGCTCATTTTATTTATTATGGCTAAGGGAAATTGGCAAAGGAAATGACAAAGGCATTGGAAAAGGAAAATAGGCATTAATTAGAATTTTATATATGAAAATAAAATAAATTAGGGGAAAATGAAGGCGAAAGATTTCAGGTTCTAAGTGAGGAGTAAAATGAAGGAAAATAATGGAAAAATGAGGAAATTAGAGGCCTCATTGATAAAAAGTATTATGAGGATCAGTACACAAGTTTCTAAAGTTCAGTTTTGGAGCTCTCTCCCCATTCGATTCTTTCTCATACTCTTCGACACATAGATTATTATTGGATCACTCTAGCATTGGATCAAGGAAGGAAAATGAAGGAAAAAGAAGGAAAATGGAACCAAATATCAAGCAAGGGAGATTTTTATCGAGTGGCTATAGTGGGATTACTTGCAGGTACCGAGTTGCATGTATGATTTCCTTGTTATTTTTGGCATGCATGGTATATTCATGTGTGTATTTGGTTTTATTTTTGTCATTGGCATGGTTTTTTCCTAGTGTGATAGTGGTTTTCAGCCTTGCCTTGCCATTTCAAAATAACCATGGTCTGATGGGGTTCTATTAATTGGTTTTGCTAGATTTTCGGATGCTTTAAAAACTGAGTGGGGTGGTCTCAAGAGGAAACACAAGGCCTAGGAATACCTGGACCAATGAAAGTGGGATTTTGGTAAATCCTAATTATGTATACCCTCGTTGGGCATAGGAATCCTCAACTAGTGAATGGTGGGATATATGGTAAAGCCTAGAGGTTGGAGACGGACAAATTCCCCACAATTTATGTGGAGACATATGGAGGAATTCATGTTTGTATAGGCCTACTGATCCTTGGAATGGTATGTGGTGGTATTGTGGTAAAGCTTTGAAGTGTATTTTTTTTGTTTGACCTAGGAATCCCTTCACGGGATCGCGGTAAAGATTAGTTGTATAAATGAGGGCTTGGGCCTAGGAATCCCTTGGCGGATTGCGGTAAGGCTTGAGGAAGCCGCACTTGGTTTTTTGTAAGTCCCACATTCATGCCTAGAATATGGCATGAGGGAAATTAGTTGAAAGAAAGATTTGGTTCATCCCAATCTATGGTTGGGTGGTAGGTGGAAGTCTCTCACCTGGTTGAATTTTTCATATGATAATAAGAGCTCTTTATGCTTTTATATTATGTGTATATGTGTTTTTTATTACGTTCTTATAATGGTTTTTATATCATTTTTCATCTATTTTTTATATGTTGGTTATAAGCTTGGTTTATGACAAACTTTAGTTATGGCTCTCATCTTTTTTTGTTTTGTAAATGATATGTTAATGAATGCATGAGCTAATAGATGATATTGTAACTATTATGAGATTTTATCAGACCTTCGTGATAGTTACCAAATAAGTGCAGAGTCCCTATGCTCATATGTGTTTATACACCCTGTAGATTATATGTTCCTCATGTGTTTGGCAAAATTTATGTCATGTATAGGACTTGTAAAGTCGATTCATTGTTCAAGTTTTTCATTAGAGGCCTTTTAATATTTTTTTTTTATCATTTATACGAGTTTCATTAAGTTTTGGGAAGAGCCCTCACTCTTGGCCCTTAAAAAGTTGCTCAGAATATCGGGTCGTGGGCATAGAACTACCCAAACAAATTTGTAGTCACATGGATTCCCTTGTTGTGCATGTGATTGGAGGGTTTCAATTGCATGGAGGGCTTTTCATGGGTGCACATGGGAGTCTAGTTTAGTTAGAAAGTAGGTTAGCTCAGAGGTTTGGCACCTGGAGTGGTTGGTTAGCCCTTGGGGGGGTGCAGCTTTTGTGGATGGTCGGTTTGGTTTTGGTTTGTCGATTCCACTTCCTTAAATATACTTGGGGATTTGAATCATATCATAATAACTCTTTTTCACATGTTTACTGAGGTGGAACGATGATCTTGGGTAAATTTGGGAAGGTGTTACATATGAATTCGCAAAGCATGTATAAAGTACTTACCTATAGGTCTACACCTAATGAATATCTGGAAGGGTAAAAACCCTAAATCCTCCTTATAAAATTATAGAACTACAGTGTAAAAAATAAAAAAGTGTGGATCACGTAATTCAAAGCATACAAATGTAAAAAAAAATAGTTGTCAATTATATACATTATACATTCACATTCATGATCGTCAAAAAAATATAAAGAGGGAAAAAATATGAGTATATTTATTGAAAAGAAATAAAATAGAGGTATTTATAATAGAACTTGATCCTAGCTTCCTACATCGACAAAAACCTCCTTCGAATTATTCCTACCTGGACCTCTCAAGACCTCCTCTCTAATACTAATAATGAGATGTGAGATAAGAATTATGAGCATCAATGCAAGGGTACTAGGGTTTCCTAAAAAAAAATGGATAGCATGGGATATGTTGACCTAATCTAAGGAAAATTTGATATATTATGCATGAAAGGTACTGAGATGCATGGATACTTTTAGGGGTGAAATTTCACTCTTGGGAAAAAATTAGGGGGTTTCAAATTTTAGTTTGGATATTTTTTTGTATTTTTTAGTATCATAGTGAATTATTATCAATAAATGCATATTAATTTTATATAAAAAATAGATTTGAAGGTTATCCTAACCATATTTTTAGTGAGAGGGAACATAATTAAACCTAGCCCCTCAAATTCATATATACAACCTTATATTCACCCCAATTTGCAGAAATGGGGATTTATCATAGTTATTTCACGCTATGAATTTGGAGTAAAATGAGCTTATTTCTTTCATTCACCCCAATTTCATGGTATTGGGATTAATTTGGAGAAACATCCCCCCATTTTTTGGAAGAAATTGTCAGAAAATAATTATTCATCTCTAGTTGAAGATTCAAGAGTATTCTTACTTTTTATTTAAATGTTCAAGAGTCTTCTTGGTGAATTCTTATCTACTTACTCATACCCATATCTAATGAAGGATACTTAGTTTCAAATTTGTGGAATTTGAATTTAAAAGTAAGGAATCAACACATAGTGGTATAGGAAACTCCTCTTAATTTGTTATTTATTTGTTCTACATTCCAATTCCTCTTGCATGCTCTTCCTTTCCGTATAATTTTTGTTTGGAAAAGTCTCAAGTATTGATATGAAGCTCTCAAATTATAGTTTCATTATTATATAAATTTTTACTTTCCATTATTATAAGATTTGTCTCTAATAATAGTAGTATAATATGGTTTCATTTTTTATTTGTGAGGAAACCATGTAGTTGGGGCTCTGTTTAAGTTCATTGAAGCAACACCCCATGTTTTATTTTGAATTCTAAACTCTTATGTGACACCTTTTTCTTGTCTATTATTGGTTGGGATTGATTGTGGTCTATGTTATTGGAAGTTACTCCAATATTAAGACTTATATAACCAATGCATACAAGATTCTACCACTCCAATCATCTAAGAAAGGTTTTTCTTTGACTATTTTGGTTAGAGACCTATTAAAAATATAAAATAAGCCTCCTACTATTTCTTCCCTATACTCATTTCAAAATTTCTTTTCTTTCAACATGCTTCTTGCCATATTCATGATGGTCTGTTTTTTCCTTTATGCTAATACATTTTGTTGTAGATTGTACCTTGTTCTAAATTTCCTTTTGATACCTTGATTCCTACAATATGCTGCAAATTATCTGGAATCATATTCATCTCCTCCATTCGATCTTAATAATTTAATTTTCTTGGCACTTTGATTCTCCATAATGGATTTGAATTTCTTTAAATTTTGAAATGTATTGTATTTTATTTTATCAGAAAGACCCATGTAGTTCTTCCTAAATCATTAATAAAGGTTAGAAAGAAAAAACTTGCTCCTATTGACTTGGTTTGCATTAGACCATAAAGGATTGTGTTTACTAACCTAAATTCAGTTTGGGCTCTATAGCTGGTAGCATTTGGAAAACTTTTTCTTTAGTGTTTGCAAAGGATACAACTTTCACATTGATTATGACCTACATATATCATAGCTAGACCTTGTTCCATAGAATATTTTTGTAAAATATATATACTATTAAAAATTAAATGGCCATATCTAAGATGTTATAACAATGTTTCATCATAACTTGTTACAAACGAAGCATATGATAATGATTGATTGATATTTCTCATAACTAGAGGAAGCGTCCAATTTTTTGTGATTTGGATCCTTGCTATGACTTTTTCATTGGGTGGCTTGTAAGGAATTGTGTAGGTACGACCTTTAAACTTGAAATTAAAATTATTTTTACTCTTTTTTTGTACAATTACTATTTCAAACTTTGTACATTTTAAACATCATGAATATTCTTATTTTCATTCTTTTTTTTTGAATTGTAATGATACATTTACCTGAGGTATTAATAATATGATCATAACCCAATTTAAGATGATATTTAATTGTTTCCTCAAGATTTGATTTTTGTTTTACATGTCGTATGGTTACTACATTCATTGTGCAATAAGCACATATCTTCATTTCATTTTTCTTGTGTTGTTAAATAAAAAAATAACATGCAATATGTTATACCTTTATCAACCCTTGATGCATTTTCGCTTCCTTTTTTTCAAATATGACTCTTTCATCCTATATTAGCTTTCAAAATGGTCATACTTCTTGCAGTAATCTAACTACATATTTGAAATTTACATGCTTTCCCCCATATTTGAGTATGAGGTTCAACTTATGGTTGTTTAGGTTGAATTGATGCATTGCTTCTATTGCTAGAGTGCCCTCTTCCTCTTTTTCCTCTACATATATTACCTATTCCTCTTGCTTTATGAATTGTGACTTGAGTTGGAAATGAATTTTCTAATATGTTATTTCAAAATTTAATTATTTACTCATCATTTCACATTCATCCTATCAATTCTCCAATTGAAAACCATGCCTTATTCTTACTTTCTTCTATGGTTGTTGCAACTATATCAAATGAAGGTGAGAAACATCTAAGAGTTTTCTCAAATACCATTTGATTACTGATATCCTCTGGATGATCTCTAATATGATCTAATACCTCCATGAACTAATTCATTAACTGATATATAGTTTTATTATCTCTTATTTGTAAAATTTCCAAGTGTTTCCTGAGAATTTGAAGCTTTAGATTCTTGGACCTTGTCTTTGCCCTGATATGTTTTTCCAAAAATTTCCCAAGCATGATGAGCACTAGTTGATGTTGCAATATAAGGGAATATAGAGTCTTCAGTTCCATTGTGCTGATTCCACAGTGATATTAAATCCTTTATTTTACTCTACATTGGAGCATTTATTTGCGGATTTTTCATTTTTTCGATGTCTGCAACTTCATGTTCTTCATATTTTATGATTGATACTTCCTAATATTCCAAATTATTTAAAAATATATACATATTAACATCCCAAATTGGATAATTTTCCATTTATTATGAAATTATAGTTTTTCTGATTGTTGGTGGAATCCATCACTAACTTTCGTAACAACTCCCCCTTACAATGGATTATGAGGATTATCTATAATTTTTAACTAAATAAAAACATAATGGAGGTCATAAGACGTTAATGCAGGCCTATACAGCTTAAAGTGGTGACTTTAAGAACTACAAGAATATCTTGGCACAACTATGGTTTCTCCCCATAAGACGTTTTATGGTATTTTTGGTGGTGAATCCATAAGAAAATCTCAAGGAGAATAGAATGGTTAGAAATTGAGCTATGAATAACTCTTGGGTATCTTGATGCAATGTGGGTTAGATAAATACCAATGAATCGGTTCCTCCCTCTGAAAGTCAATGGGGGTAGCTTATTTCTTTGGAAACCCCTCTCGAGCTTCTCCTATGAAAACCCTGGTGACTAGGTCTATTCTGAAAACACTTTTTCAATGATTAGAGAACAAATATAGAACCCTTTCAAAATGAATCAATGGTAGCTATTGTGCGTTAACCATGGGATAGGAAGATATACCAGTCAACTTTAGAAAAAAAAAGAGAACTCCTTTTTTTTTATATTCTCGTCAACTTGATGGATCAAACTACGACTCTGATACCATGTCAAAATTTCAGAGAAAGAGTGAAGAAAAACAATAAAACAGAGAGTTACCAGTATTCAAAAAGAAATGGAGCTTCAGATCTCTTCTCAATAATAGAAAAAAATCTTGTTTGACTCAATGTAATACCATTTTTTGTGTGGTCTAACACATTATTGGAAAATTATACTTGTGCATTGAATGAAATAATGTACTAAAACTATTGAATATGTAACCTACCTAGCTAGTCAAAAATTGCATTAAAAAATTATTGCAATAATATATTTTGTTAAACTTCCCCAGAAAGGGTATTAAGGAAAAATAATTATTACAATTTGATGATTGAATATCTCTAAATAAAATCGATGCTCTCATACGTCCATATAAATATAAAACTCTAGAGTTTCAGATGTTTAACCATTGATGTCCTAATAAATTTTGCATACATTTCATATAAATAGGAAGTAAACTTTAAATTATGTTATAACCATGAAATTTATCTATATATTGTAATATCATCGGTGTTTATAAAAGTATAACATACCTCGGTAACCTTACATGAAAGTGCACAGAGATGGGAAAATTTTTCAACATTTACCAATATGTAACTTTCTAAATTACTTTCTATATTTTTTCATTAGTCATTATAACCATCGCCATTATCTAGAGAAATATTTGGTAAAATCGTAGTGAGTTACACACACATTACACAAGCATCAACTTTCCTTGTTGTAGCATATTAACTTAAATTTCCTACTATAACTATGCATCAATTCCATGAACATTTTAAATCAATTAGTAAATCACCTACTTGATAATATAAAAATCACATCATGAAATAATTTAACATCATTAAAATTACACTATGAAAAATCACATCATTCGACACCGATAGACACCGATATACAGTGGAAACCCCATAGGGTGAAAACAAGAAAATGTTTAATTTTATTATTAAACGCTCGTGAGGGTGTTCACCCCTCACTCAATGGTTATAAGGGAGTCTATCCCTTGGGAATTGTCATAAAATATTACATATAAAATTAATCTTAAATGCCACATAACTAGTTATAACCTATTACAATCATCATGATAACATTTACCCATGAATCCTCAATCTCTGTCTTTGTGGTCGGACTGTTTCCATCAGTGGGTCATCCTGCAGTTAGAACTCCTAAACGTGCATGGACTGACAAATATTTATCTACCCCAATGTTACTCGTGAACAATTCTTTGCTCAAGTCACTATCTTTTCCCTCCATTGTTGTCGTGAGCAGAGTCAATATCATGAATAGATAAAATATTAATTAGCCAATAATCAATCTTTATTTGTGACACTTCAACAACTATTTGTATTCATGTATAAATCATAAACATAATGTTGTGAAATTCCTTATTTAACATATTTTCACATGCATTAGTAACAAATAGATCACTATCAACTGTCATATTTCCAACAAACGCTAACAAAATCTTCCATTCACTTTCATATTCTTTCCAAAGGAAAGCTACCATACTAGATAATAGTTTTGAGCATGAAATTTTCTTTGCGCCTACTATTATTCTTTCTTTCCAAAGGGATTAATGTAATAGATTCTACACTTATGCACATGAATGCATGTTCTTCTAGAATAAAATATTTTCCACTAGATATATATTCACAATGACCATTATATATAAAAATTCAAGCTCTATTCCAAACAAAGTTAACATAATGGTTATAATTTATTGGATGCAACTACTTGTCCTCTCCAACATAATAACGTGAAAGTTTTTTCTTCTTGCAGGTGGAACATATATTTATTTCCAAATGAAACTAGCTAACTCTTGCATGGAAAATAAGCACATTCATTTTCCAATAGATCAAACACATACAATTTGTTCTTTCATGCATGTGAGTGGATATTTCCCTCTTACCCAATAGATTTAGCCAAATATATATGCATAATAGTCTCCCAAAAGAAATGTAATGCCAAATTTAATTCCTTTACGTGTGCAAATACATATTATTTTTCCCTAAAATAAGGCTACACAATAAATATTATTTGATTGCACCTTCATTTTCTCTAGAATTTTAATGCCGAAAGTATACTTTTCCATGCATGCAACTGTATACATTTCTCTGAAGAATCTTAATATAATAAGCATGTGATTACTATTTTTCCTCTCCAAGAATCTAATTCAATAATGCATAAACACATATTTTTTTCTCTTCTATTCTGTTGTAAGGTTTATAACATAATAAATGATTCCTAGCATACAAATATATATATTTATTTTCTAATAACTCATGCTATTCATAGAATTATTTAGCCATGAAAAACTTTAAAGAATTCAAAGCACATGAAATCTTGTAAGAATTCAATGACCAAAACACTTATTCCTCTATGCATGAAATTCTGTAGAGGATTTCTAAAGGTATAATGTTGATGCTTTATCATATGAACTTTTCCGAGCAAATATATTCAATTCATATTTTTCAATGCCCCATCTGCAAAAAAAATACTTTTCAAAGAACATAGTTACTAATCTTTTGATACATGCCTGGAATCCATTCTTCCTCACTCTTGGCTCCATTCTCCATGTATTATGTACTTCCTTCCTTTGATTTTCTCACAGGTTTACAATAAATAGAACTAAGAAAATTGAATAGATATTTTAAATCTTAAAATCATTCTATAAATCACTCATAAATCACTCCATAAATCTCTCATGCTTTTTTTTCAAAGTAGATTTGTTTTTTCCTTATGTGTATAAGATCACTTATCCATAGTGTTTTTAAAACTATTATTCATTATTTCAAAAACTCATAAAAAATACCAACATGGAAATATAATTTATTTATATAGAAAAATATAAATTCTTCTAAATAAAATAATTAAGAATTATGTAATATTATTATAATTAAAGATTACAAAAATATCAATATAAAAATTAATAATATTTAGTTATTAAACAACTCTCATTTTATGAGAGTTTTTAAAGTGGCTTATGCGAGAGATATTATACAAATAATGTGGAGTAATTGTCAATAAACATGAATTTCAAAATGAAGTATTTCCTCATACACAATGAAATGAGCATCCAACTGAAGCATATTAATATATCGGCTATTGAACCAATTATGATTTACAGCATAAGTGACTATGGCATGAATCATTATGTGGAGGTATAAATGGAAAGTATATTATATTGATTGCCAAATTCGAGCATTATAATCAATTTTATAAGCTATGCTTCACTTAAATGTAATGCATCGTTCCTTTCACTCAAGGACAAACTAAATGTGTGAAATGTTAATAATATTTTCTTAGAGTACAAGCTATCAATCTATTCATATTGTTGATCATATGCATTTCTTCATATTGTTGAAGGACAAATTAAATGTGTGAAATGTTAAGAATATTTTCTTGGAGTACAAGTTATCAATCTATTAGTATTGTTGATTATATGCATCTCTTCAATTTTTTTATTTAACCATTGTATATTTGGGAATCAATAACATCACCTGATTCCCATTCTGGAAAGATAAGACTAACCACAAACTCAAGGTAATGGTAAGGGTCTGGAAGTTTACTAATGGATGTGTGTTTTACTGTAATGAAATAGCCCAACATAGTATTAAAGCTTACACCCAGATTCAATTCATTTTAGCTTGTTATTGTGTTATTGACTTATGCTATTAGCAATTAAGTAATTAAAATCATTGATTAAAATCACTCACCTATAATAATACATACCAATTTTTAATATAGTTGGACCTTTTTTAGATGTCCAAAATATCTTGATAAGAGAAATTCCTTAACAAAAAAATCATTAAAATTGAGTATTCTAGTTCACACCAATTCTTAACACACTTTAATATTATGTACTTACCCTCTCACTTTCATGTAAAATTTTCCTTAACACAAGGATTTCCCTAATAATAGTCCCCATAGTTGACTCCAACCATTTGTGGGTTGGAAAAAAAAATAAGAAAAAGATAGGGATGTGCTTTTGACACACATATTAGTGTAGATTACATTAATCATTTTAATTTATTTGATGCAACCACTCATTTAATCACCAACTTCTTCAACGTGTTTCACAAAATATTTGAGATTAATTTACATAAACAATTAAAAAAAAAACATTACTCTAACCTTTCTTTTTATAGTTATTCAATTAGTATTAATTTAAAATATATAACGATTCAAATATTTTTATTTTGTAAGCTTAGGTAGATCCTTTCCATTTTCTATTACTTTAAAACAGGCATCAAATATACAAAAATTTAGACCTCAACCTGCCCGTAGGAAACCAGGTCTGTTGTCCATCTAAGTACAAAGTAAGTCAACCAAAATATAAAAAGTCTTAATAACCTATACAATATATGATGATACTTAATATCTAAGTCTGGAGTTATAAATATTAACATTAACCGAAGAGTAATAGCTGCTAAAAAGAAAACCGATAACTTTAAACATGATATTGTTAATCATCCTCTGATTCCACAGGAGCTGGATCTTTGGCACTGGACCCAGGCAATTCAACTTCAACCTGCTGCATGGACTTGATATCCTTTTCCATCCTTCCTAATCTAGCATACCGATGTAACTGTCTCAGATTAATTTCCTGAATATTTCTGTTAATATCAGTCAGGGTAAATTCTAGCTTGGACTCTGCTATCACTTGAGTTGACATGGTTGCTTTTGCTAGAAAAAATTTGATCAACCATTACGTTCTAATAGACGGTTAAAACAAAGAAACGTGGCCTCAGGTGTGCCCAGGGTCAGTCACCACATTCTTCATATCCTCAAATGCCATTTCATCTTCCATATCCAATTTATCTATAGCTTCACTTTCCCATCCATAAATATGAGTTCAAACTGAATTAGGAGCCTATGATGCATATGAATGGACAAGCAGCTCCAGAAGCCGCTTCATATATTTTATTCCTCTCTTCTTAGGCTGTTGGGAGATTGGTTGTTTTCCTTTGTCTCCCTTTGGCTTTCTACCACGTGTTTTCTTCACCATCTTTGAGTAACCAAGAAGGAAAAATTATGGTACTATCAAACAAACAACAGAACCATTACAAAGATAAATCAAAGGCCTCCAACATTTTCCAAAGGGGCCAACCAACCTTTTATATTACCCAGGTTAACTGACGTGATAAGAATTGAACCCAGAAACGGAGGCCATAAATCATAACAGAGACGACAAGGGATATTTTTCTTCCTCCCATACCCAATAGCCTTCACCCAACCCGGCAGAAAAGCATTTAAGACCCTCCCCAATTCCAACAACACTCTACTATCAAGAAGGTCGATTAAAGAAAGACAGGAGAAAACCCACCCCAAAAGCATAAAAGTCATAAAACTGACATGAAAGAAAACAATCTGATCCTTATGCAAAGGACAATGCACAATAATGATCTAAATTCTACCCAAATTCCTACTCGAATTAATTTTAGGAACTGGAAAGCTAAATACAGATCCTACATCATAGCCCAACCGCCCAACAAATACAATAGGATTTTTTAAGGAACCAACCAGAAACCCGAAAATGACACACTGGAAGCATCCAAAACCTGAATCTTTCAGCATTTTCAGAGACTAACAAACCCAGCCATCGAGAATATATATAAATAGTTTAAAACCACCATAAGTACTAAGAATAAGATAGAAGCAGGTATCAAAGACAATACCCATCTTCCCCAATCACAATAATCTTTCTTCAGGAAATAAAACCAATTAGTAGACAAGGGAACGAGAAACCACCAAACAAATTCCTACATGCACCTAACTTCAACCAGTTTCATCATTTTCTCAGACCAGGACTGACCAATACCCCATTGAAATAGATAATCTAAAAATACCATGACTACTTTCCTCATGTGGTGAAAATCTGAAGCCTTCGGCAGAGAAGAGAGATATAATGATACATACCAGTTTACCTCCTGAACCGTCACCTTAGTTCTTCGCTTTTTTTCACCCCTAAATGTTGCATAACAACCTTCCCAGAAAATCAAAATAACTAAAAACATTCCCTGTCCATGCATATTTCCTTTCTTCCGGTGCTTTTCCCCACGATCCCCTGAAAACCGTGCTAGCTTTCCCAGTTGGAAATCGCACCCAATGCTCCGCATTTATTATGCTAATTTATGGGTGTCCTTTCACTCAAGCCACCTACCTGCCTTCTACATGCGGCATCGACATGGTGTCCTTCCTCCCCACGTGGAAGGACTCGCCCACCAATGCCACCGGTACTACACCCCGATCGAGGAATGATTTTTTCCCTTCCTGCAAGATTCCGATCATCTGATACAATACTCCAAATATTAGGCACCATTGCCTGCAGCTCCTGTCACCATGGCCAATTAAGAAACCCATCAGCAGTTTTACACGCCTAGTTCACCAGGAAATCCGCCGCTCTATTTCCTTGTCTTCTCACATGAAGAAGTACAATGTAGTCAATTCTCTCTGGTGTCTGCTTAATTTCCTACACTAATCATGCAGTTCTCCATATTTTACTGATAACCTCCCAATTAGTCCCTCGTTGAAGTTTCCTGATAATACCAGTAGCCTCACAATTTCCAAACCTAATTTTACCGCTGGAAGCTTTTCCTCATTATTCGTGGCATAGCCTATATCAATTGAAAAAATCAATAAGAATGTTCTTGTACAGTCTCGGAAAATACCACCCGCCCCCGCTTGGCTCGAATTCCCTTTCGACGCCCCATCAAAGTTTAATTTTATGAATCCCGATTGTGGCCTATCAAAAGTATTTCTAATGGTATACCCAGGTTGTGGTTGTTTCCACGAAGAGGGAGTAAGTATTTCTTGCTTAAAGTTTAAATGGTGAAGTATTCTCCCTTCCAACCCCTGTACTTCCCATTCCTCATGCTCCCATTTTTCAGATAGGATAGTTTCTCTTATTCCTGTTAATGTTACATTCTAGATTTCATCATTTGTTAACCCACAGTCTTGAAAGATCCTTTTTTTCCTTTCTTTGCACTGGGACCATAATAAAACCCCCACCACTAGTGACCATGCCCTATTCACCACGAGACTATGATAACCTCCCTTTCTCCATTTTTCAATTGTTTGATGGATGTTATACCTGTATCTATCTGTTTTTTCAAACATATTATTTAAATTAGACCAAAATTGTTCAGCAACATTACAAGTATTGAGAAGGTGTTCCATGTTTTCTTCTCCTTCCGCACACATCACACAGCTTGATGGCCCATGCATTACCCATTTTCGTAATTGATCCCAGGCAAGGATCTACCCATGCCCAACTAGCCACAATAAGTGTTCAATTTTCGACCAGTGTTTAAAAGACTAAATTTTCTTCCATAGCCGGTTATCTGGAATTTGATTTTGGTTCACTTGCAACTGATAGGCTTCTTGAATTGTAAACATTCCTCTCAATCTATATCCCCATCTCAATATATCTTGACCTACCTAAATTGGAATTTTCCTTGTTTGAAGCTCTTTTGCAAAATTTCCCCATTGCTGCATATCCATAGCTTCCTGCCACTGTTGTTTTGGTTTCCATTGCCTCCAAAATTGATCATTTTAGTACTCCAAATAGTGATTTACTTATTTACATTGAAGGTTTCATGTAAAAATGAAAATTTCTGCCAAGTCCAATCTTGTAAAAATCTTTTCTGGTTGCTGCCAGGAATCTTCCCAAAAGCCTGCAAAATTTCCTTCTCTTATCTCCCAAAAACTGTGAATCCTTACCAAGTGCCTGTTAGCTACTACAAGGTTCCATATGCCTGAACCT
The DNA here is from genome assembly GCA_034641835.2 of Pinus albicaulis. Lineage (NCBI taxonomy): Eukaryota > Viridiplantae > Streptophyta > Pinopsida > Pinales > Pinaceae > Pinus > Pinus albicaulis. The sequence continues at coordinate 43,040,792 of CM076580.1, forward strand.
CTCTGAATGTTAGGCCAATTGAAACGTTGCTTCACAATATAAGGTATATTATATTTCTTTTCCCATATGCATTCCCATAACGCAAGCCCCCCTTGCGACCACCGCCACCACAATTTAGCTCCCATTACTTGATTAAGAGTAAACGAATCTCTAAGCCCTAACCCACCTTTTTCCTTTGGAAGAGTAAGTTTATCCCAAGCAAGAAGTGCACATTTTCGTTTCTCTTGTGCCCCTTGCCAGAGAAATTTTTAAAACAGCCTTACCATGTCCTCACAGGTTTTCTTTGGACAAGCCATGCCTGACAGATGATAGATAGGGATAGCTTGAAGAACAAATATTTAAATAATAACCTGACTAGGCATATTGAGAGCCCAAAAGGACCAGTTACACGTTCATTTTTTAATTCTATTAATAAGAGCTTTCCAGCCACTAGTTTTCAAAGAGTTCTCAAACAATGGCATACAAAGATATTTTGAAGGTACAGGTTCCCATACTAAACCCAAGGATCCTTGTAAGAAACCTTTTAGATTGGGGAGTCGTATTAAAAAAGAAAACGTTTGATTTCTTTTTATTAATTTGAGTACCCAAAGCATCCATGAACAAGTTCAAAATCTCTAAAACTAATTTACATTCACAAAGAGTGGCTTGACAAAACAACATTATATCATCAACAAATTGTTGATGGGACATGTTGGGAAAGATACTGAGAGGCGGGGGGTGAATCAGTATCTTGATCTATCAATCAACTTTTTACTTTTCTTTTCTCAAAAACCCATATGCTACTTTACAGAACAAAACTAGCGTATATACGCGGTTATCCTTAAGGAAACTCGCGTATGCTTAGATCTCTTATTATGCAAATAATTCTTATCTCTGATTATTGCATCATTCATTCATTAGATGTTTAGTAAGTAGTAGATATGTGCAGTAAGAACAGAATAAATCAACACACATAAGCATCACATATGAACACCAGGATTTTAGGTGGAAACCCAATTCGGGAGAAAACCACCACTGTCGTTGTCTCAGTCTTCAATATTTATTATAAGGAAAACATATTACAACAATGTACTAGCATAGACTCATACCAGCACGCAGGCACCCACCTGCAGAAGGCTACAACATTCTCTCATTTACCACCCTCTCCAGGAAGGGAGCTACAACCCCCTGCTCTCATTTACCAGCCTCTCCTGGAAGGGAGCAACTACCGCCTGCTCTTGTTTACCAACTATTACTGAAAGGGAGCTACTACCCCCTTACTGAAAGCTTCAACGCTCAGCACCACTGCAGACCACGTTTCATCAATTTTCAAACTGGATCAAACCGCTTCAACACAACCCTTTACTTATCAACAATCATACTTTTCCCATTGCTTCCAACAGAACAGTGAAACCATTATAACCAGAATATCAGAGATAACCGAGACTTCAAAATAGATATGCAGAATCACATTCAACCTTGAGCAACTATAAGTTCAGATACCATACGCGCCTTTAGTTAAACAGATCCACGTATACACGCACTTTTCATGAAATGAACCCGCATATACATCTGTGCGTTTTTCAGAATAACCCTAACTACCCATACGCGCCTTTGTTTAAACAAATCCGCGTATATACATGCTTTTCACAAAATGAACCTGCGTATAGATTTATAAAAGATAAACTTTGCAGAACAGACCAGATCTATGAACTTACCCAGATTTCTTCAATTTCTTCAACAGATTTGCGCTAGGTCTTCATTACTTCTTTTTAGATCATTCTAGAGATTCATCATTTCCAGATCTAGAGATTTTGAACCTTCATCATATTCATAGGTGCATCATAGATTCATATCTATCAATTAAGAACAGAGTTCAACCATACAGATAAACTTCAGAGTGAAGTATTCATTAAAGCCCAGACACTTGCACCACCTTGCACAATGATCTTCTTTTCCTTATATAGGTTTAGCCTTTTTCAATACCATGAGCCAAAACCACACCACTTCCAATGGTATTCCTGGACGGGATCAAATAGATATTCAAGAGCTCAATACAATGGGTCAATACCATGGTAAGAACCCCTGGTTTTATAAATTTAGAGCGCAATTAGGCATACGCGACTTGGCACGTATTTTTCTGCATACATACGCTATTTAGCCTTAACAAACCCGCGTATGCATAGTGACATACCTAATTTATCATTTCTTTGGCACTTCCTAAAATTCCTTTCTTCTATTACTCCTGAGTTGATCTGTAGATACATCATCTTTACATATTAACACATAGGTTGCTTAGAGGCAAATCATCAAGTAGGTTTCCATGAAGAAAAACTTCATCAGTCAGGTTTTCATTAAGGACAACACATTTCCATCAACTTTATCAAGTAGGTTGCCATCAAGGACAACACTCTGCATCATATTGCCAACAATCTCCCCCTTTGGACTTGATGGCAACCATGATGGTGTTTGATCATCAGAATAGATAGATAAAATGATGATAACCATGATGCAAACACCATGATACTCTCCCCCTATTCAAACACCATGTTACTCTCCCCCTTTGACATCAAGGGCAAAGGGCGGATCAAAGTTACCATGCTCCCCCTGAGTTCATGCTGAATCTTCAAACATATTTTTCAATGAAGTACAGGACTTTATGACCTTCCTATCATCAAGGACTCATAATTACATCAAAGATCCAACCAAGTGGATGTAAATATGTGACACAAGTACCCAACCAAGTGGGTTTACACATTTTGACTCAACTACCCAACCAAGTGGGTTGACAAATTTGAACAAGCCTTTTAAATGACTGAATATTACAATTTACATCATAGGTCTCAACATAACCTTTTCATCAAATTACGAGTATGAATTTTTATAACCAATACCAATACCAAAAGACCTCAAGAGAGAGATCATATTTCAGAACCATCATAATGCCAACAATTCATTACATTCAGCAAGGCTAATGCTCCCCCTGAAACTGTGCATCCAATGCATCCTTTCCATATGACCAAAACTTCTTCTTAGCTTGTGTAGCCTGAACACTTTCAACAGCAAGAACATCAAGGCATCTTCACCCAATAACATATAATGAAATAGAAATATAAGAGCTGAAACACCACCAGAGACACCAACTAGCATCAGAGAAACCAAACAGCACCACAGCTTATGCTGAAGAAATGCTGACCCAGAAAAATTGTCAGCAAACACCCATACGTGGTTTTCGTTGTATGAACTTGCGTATATACGCGACTGTCTTTCAAGAAACCTGCGTATCCATTTTTATCTTCTGAATTTAAGCAGTTCTGATTTTCTGCACAACAGAGACTACTCCCAGCTTCTGTCTGAGACATTCGAACGCTTCCCTGGGCAGAGGTTTGGTAAATATATCAGCAACTTGTTCTTTGGAGGGAACATACTCCAAATTCACCTTTTGTTCAAGCACTTGTTCACGTAAGAAGTGATACTTGATGGGAATGTGCTTGGTCTTGGAATGCATAACATGATTCTTTGAGATACTGATGGTGCTTGTATTATCACACATAATGGAGATAGGAGGTGAAAATTTGATTTGAAAGTCTTGTAAAGTTTGCATCATTCAAAGAAGTTGAGTGCAACATGATGCGGCAACTACATATTCTGCTTCTGTTGTAGATAAGGCAATAGAGTTTTTCTTCTTTCTGAAGCAAGATACTAACCGGGGCCCCATATAGAATGCACCACCACTAGTACTTTTCCGATCATCAACATTTCCAGCCCAATCTGCATCAGTGTAAGCATGAAGAGTAAGATCAGAATTCTTTGGATACCATAGTCCAAAGTCTTGAGTTCCTTGTATATATTTGAATATTCTTTTGACAGCCTGAAGGTGAGACTCTTTTGGATTAGCTTGGAATCGTCCAACAATCCCAACTGCATGCATAATGTCTGGTCCAGTCCCAGTGAGATAAAGTAGACTTCCTATCATAGATCTGTATTCTGGTTGATTCACTGTGGGAGAATCATTATGAGAACTGAGATTACATCTGGTTATCATTGGTGTACTTATAGGTTTGCACTCTTCCATGCCATACTTCTTCAGAATTTTCTTAAGGTATTTTTCTTGTGATAAGAATATACCATCTGTAGTTTGATGCACTTGCAAGCCAAGAAAGAATGATAGTTCCCCAAGTAAAGACATTTCAAATTCTTGTTGCATGATAGAAGCAAATTTCTGACTCATAGATTCTTCATTACTTCCAAAAATGATATCATCAACATATACCACCACAATCAATAGTTTATCATTTTCAATTTTTGTGTATAAGTTACTATCAGCAGACCCCTTTGAAAATCCTTGTTGATGAAGATATTTGTCAAGACGATAATACCATGCCCTTGGAGCTTGTTTGAGACCATATAGAGCCTTTTTAAGTCTACAAACAAGATTTTTATCATTTCCCAAAATGAATCCTTCTGGTTGTTCTATATAAACTTCTTCTTCTATATCACCATTGAGAAATGCAGATTTAACATCCATTTGATAAACTTTGATTTGTTGAAAGCTTGAAAAGGAAAGAAACATTCTTATGGCTTCAAGTCTAGCTACAGGAGAAAAATTTTCTTCAAAGTCTATACCTTCTTGTTGAGTATACCCCTTGCAAACAAGTCTAGCCTTGTTTCTTACAACATCCCCATTCTCATTTAACTTGTTTTTGAATATCCATTTAGTTCCAATGACGTTTTTGTTATGAGGTCTTGGTACTAATTCCCAAGTGTGATTCTTTTCAATTTGATCAAGCTCTTCATTCATGGCTTGAACCCAACATTCATCTTTGCTAGCTTGATTGACATTGTGTGGTTCAATAGTGGATAGAAATGCCAGATAGCTAGAAGATCCCACAAGCATCCTTCTTGTTTGTACACTTGATCCCTTATCTCCCAAAATTTGAGATTCTGGATGATTCTTTTGAACATATGTGGATGGAGCTTTTTCTGATAAATCATCTTCAGGTTCTTCATTGGGTTCATTGGCTATATCATTTCTATTTGATGTAGAAGGATATATGTCATCATCATCTTCATTCGTTGTTTGTTTTTCTTCTTTTGGGGCTCCGGGAGACTCATGAATAACAACATCAATACATTCAACAATCTTCCGAAGTCTTATTGTAACATTTATATGCTCTACTCCTAGAAGAGTACCCAAGAAGTATTCCTTTATCTGCTCTAGGTTCAAACTTGCCAAGTTTTTCATCATTATTTTTGATAAAGCATTTGCTTCCAAAAACTCTAAAATGCTTCACAGTGGGAGGATTACCATACCAGAGTTCATATGGCGTTTTATCACTATTTACACGAACATGTGCCTTGTTAAGAATATTTACCGCTGTATCTACTGCTTCTCCCCAAAATGTGTTAGGTGTTCCGGAATCATCAAGCATAACTCTAGGCATTTTTTGAACTGTTCTATTCATTCTTTCTGCTACGCCATTTTGTTGTGGAGTGCCGGCTACAGTAAACTGTCTTTTTATGCCATGTTGTTCACAAAATTCAAGGAATTCATCTGAAGTATATTCTCCTCCCCGATCAGATCTAAGACACTTGATTTTTAGATCTAATTCATTTTCAAACAGAGCTTTGAAATTCTAAAATTTCTCAAATGCTTCATCTTTGTGTTTAAGCAACCCAATCCAACACATTCTAGAGAAATCATCAATAAACAAAATATAGTATTGTTCACCACGTGGTGACTTTTTCTTCACAGGACCACATATGTCAGTATGAATAAGTTCAATAGGCTTACTTGATGATCCTTCCTTGGCATTAAACTGTACTCTGGTTTGCTTACCAAATTGGCAAGATTTGCATATGATATTTTCGGGTGGAGTAATGTTGGGAAGATCACGGACAGCTTTAAGTCTGTTTGATTTGTTGATTTGAGAGAAGCTTAGATGCCCCAACCTTCTATGCCATAGCCAGTTTTCTGAAGATTGACTCAAGTAACATTTTTCTTTGCATTTCTTCCATACATACAGGTTACTTGGAGTTCTTTTTCCTTTTATAATTGTTTTACCTGTTTCAAGATCACGAACCACACATTCTTTTGAACTAAAGACAACTTCAGTTCCTTGATCACACATTTGACTTACACTTAACAGGTTATGTCTTAAGCCATCCACATACATGACATCATTAGCCTTCACCTTTTCTTTTAGAAACACAGACCCTTTTCCTTTAATTACAGCAGGAGTATCATTTCCAAAAGTAACTTTCTTTTCTTTTTCCAGAGCACTATATGCACGAAGTTTGTTTTTGTCACCTATCATGTGTCTTGAGCATCCGCTATCAATGTACCATTGATTTTCTTCTCCTTCTGCAAATAACGCTATGCCACAATTTTCAACCTGTAATTCCTTCTTTTTCCACACTTTGGAGTTTGAAGGAAGATGCTCTTTTGGCTGAATTTTTCTCCTGCATTTAGATTCTTCATGGCCAAAGTTATTGCAATAAGAACATTCAACTTCATTTAGAAGAGGAGAGAAGTTGTTATAGGTATTCTTCTTTGTTTCAATATCAATCCTTTTCTTTCTTTCTTCTCTTGTCATGATGGTTTTATATGCAACACATTGAGCAGCTTTATGGCCAAAATTGTGACATGAGAAACATTGTCCATTGAAGAAGAAATTTCTGCGATCATGAAATCTTCTACTTGAATTTACCTGTTGATTGGTGTTTCTTTGAAAGAAATTTCTGTTAGTGTTCTTTGAATTGAGATGATCATGCTTTACCTGTAAAGATTCTTTATTTCCTTGCTGAGTGACAGAATGTTGTAGACCAACTGTTGCTGCTTTTAGATAATTCGATGTTGAAGCCTGAGAAGATTCTCCGGTATATCCAAGACCTATCTTTATAAGAGGAGAACGTTGTAACTTGATAATCTCATCTAAGGTTTCTCATCCTTTAGAAAATCTAAGATTCAGAGTTTTTAATTTCTCAAGTTCTTTTCTTAGACTTACCACTTCACATTCTAATTTCTCCTTGTGTTTCTTGTCTTCTTTAATCTGATTTTTCAGCGTCTCTATGATTATTTTACTTTCTTCTAAGGATATTTTGAGTTGATTTTTTTCATCAAGAAAATCCTTGTCCTCTAGAGCATCCATAAAAGTATCATTTTCTTCTCTAGATTATTTTTCAAATGTGATGAGAAGTCCAAGATCTTGTTCACATTCTTCCTCACTATCAGATACCCCATCACTGTCTTCATGAGTATAGTAGCTTCTTTTAGTGCTAGACCGGTTCTTATTACTTCTTGCTACTTCCTTTCCTTTTGCAAGTGTTTCTTTGTAAGGACACTTAGCAGCATAGTGACCAACTCTTCCACAATCAAAACATTTGAAAGGAAGCTTACCTCTAAACCGTCCTGTACCAAGTTGAAGTTTCCTTACAAAGTTTGCCTCATCTTCTTCTGAATATATCTTGATCCTTCTGCTTCTTGTACTTCTTTCCCTTTTGTAGAAGCTCTAAAAACAACTTCTTTGACTTCCGATGGTCCTCCTCTTCATATTTCATATGTAGTTAGTATGCCATGAAGTTGCACCACAGTAAGATTTTGAAGATCCTGTTTTTCTTCAAGAGCAGAAACTTTTGACTCAAATTTTGCCGTTAGCGATCTTAAAATTTTCTCAACCAAAGTAGATTCGGTTATTGTTTCTCCCATATTTCTCATACGATTCACAACATCATCAAGACGTAAAAAGAAACTGGCAATATTCTCATCACTATGAATTCTTAAATTTTCATATTCAATTCTGAGAGTTTGAAGTTTTGCACTTTTTACCTTTGCATCACCTTCATAACTTAGAATGATTTTGTCCGATATCTCCTTTGCTGTATTAAGCTGCATAACTTTGACAAATTCAGATTCAGTTAGACTTCTCGTTAGAGCATTGACGACCTTTGCATTTGTTTCATAATTCTTCTTTTCAGTCGGATCTGTTGGTACTGCAGCTCAATATTGATATCCTTGTTCAACAATGGCCCACACATCTGCTCCCATAGACTGAAGATAAGATCTCATTATTATTTTCCAGAATATTAAATTGCTTCCATTAAAGAGCGGAGGCTTGATAGATGCTACTCCATCTTGATTGCTCATCTTGCTTGATCTTCCTTCTAGCGGCTAAGCTTTTTCAGAAGGACATGGTTCTGATACCAATTGTTGGGAGAGATACTGAGAGGAGGGGGGGGTGAATCAGTATCTTGATCTATCAATCAAATTTTTACTTTTATTTTCTCAAAAAGCCATACGCTACTTTACAGAACAAAACTAGCGTATATACGCGGTTATCCTTAAGGAAACTCGCGTATGCTTAGATCTCTTATTATGCAGATAATTCTTATCTCTGATTATTGCATCATTCATTCATTAGATGTTTAGTAAGCAGTAGATATGTGCAGTAAGAACAGAATAAATCAACACACATAACCATCACATATGAACACCAGGATTTTAGGTGGAAACCCAATTCGGGAGAAAACCATTGTTGCCGTCGTCTCAGTCTTCAATATTTATTATAAGGAAAACATATTACAACAATGTACTGGCGCAGACTCACACCACCATGCAGGCACCCACCTACAGAAGGCTACAGCTTTCTCTCATTTACCAGCCTCTCCTGGAAGGGAGCTACAATCCCCTGCTCTCATTTACCAGCCTCTCCTGGAAGGGAGCAACTACCCCCTGCTCTTGTTTACCAGATATTACTGGAAGGGAGCTACTACCCTCTTACTGAACGCTTTGACCCTCAGCACCACTGCAGACCACGTTTCATCAATTTTCAAACTGGATCAAACCGCTTCAACACAACCTTTTACTTATCAACAATCATACTTTGCCCATTGCTTCCAACAGAACAGTGAAACCACTGTAACCAGAATATCAGAGATAACCCAGACTTCAGAATAGATATGTAGAATCACATTCAACCTTGAGAAACTATAAGTTCAGATACCATACGCGCATTTAGCTAAACAGATCTGCGTATACACGCGCTTTTCACGAAATGAACCCGCGTATACATCTGTGCATTTTTCAGAATAACCCTAACTGCCCATACGCGCCTTTGTTTAAACAGATCCGTGTATATACGCGCTTTTCACGAAATGAACCTGTGTATAGATTTATAAAAGATAAACTTTGCAGAACAGACCAGATCTATGAACTTACCCAGATTTCTTCAATTTCTTCAACAGATTTGCGCCAGGTCTTCATTACTTCTTTTCAGATCATTCTAGAGATTCATCATTTCCAGATCTAGAGATTTTGAACCTTCATCATATTCATAGGTGCATCATAGATTCAGATCTATCAATTAAGAACAGAGTTCAACCATATAGATAAACTTCAGAGTGAAGTATTCATTAAAGCCCAGACACTTGCACCACCTTGCACAATGATCTTCTTTTCCTTATATAGGTTTAGCCTTTTTCAATACCGTGAGCCAAAACCACACCACTTCCAATGGTATTCCTGGACGGGATCAAATAGATATTCAAGCGCTCAATACAATGGGTCAATATCATGGTAAGAACCCCTGGTTTTATAAATTTAGAGCGCAATTAGGCATATGCGACTTGGCACGTATTTTTCCATGTACATACACTACTTAGCCTTAACAAACCCACGTATGCATAGTGACATACCTAATTTATCATTTCTTTGGCACTTCATGAAATTCCCTTCTTCTGTTACTCCTGAGTTGATCTGTAGATACATCATATTTACATATTAACACATAGGTTGCTTATAGGCAACTCATCAAGTAGGTTTCCATCAAGAAAAACTTCATCAGTCAGGTTGTCATTAAGGACAACACATTGCCATCAACTTTATCAAGTAGGTTGCCATCAAGGACAACACTCTACATCATATTTCCAACAGGACAGAGTTAGATTCGGACCCCATAGGTTAAGACCTTTGAAAACACCTTCATGAAATTTCTTCTTAATATATCTACCCAAGCCTTCAGCAGCTATGATAAATAGGAAGGGAGATATAGGATCACCCCGTCTAATACCCCGAGATGGTTTGAAAGAAGTTGAAGGAGACTCATTAACTAGGATAGAGAAATGAGTAGAGGTAATAAAAGATAGAACCCACTGAACCCAACGTTCATCAAAATCGAAGGAAAGTAAGATATGCTGAAGATAATTCTAGTTTAAGCTATCATAGGCTTTTTCCAAATCTAAATTAATAAGCATTCCTTTCACTTTAAGAGTACGAAGGGAATGAATAGCCTCCTGTGCTGTCACAATTCCGTCTAAAATTTGTCTACCTTTGACAAACCCTGTTTTTTCTGGGGAAGTGAGGGCTAGCAGGATTGGTTTAAGGTGATTCACCATAACAGTAGAAAGGATTTTATAAATAACATTACATAAAGCTATTAGGCGAAACCCAGAAGGTGTATCACACTTATCATATTTGGGGATTAATGTAAGAAAGGCAGGATTAAGACCTGAAAATACCTAAGGAGTTCGGCGAGACTCCTCAACTAACTCCACAATATCGTTACCTAAAAAATGCCATGAGGCTTGATAGAATTCAGCGGTAAAACCATCAGGCCCGGAAACTTTATTCTTAGGCATCTCCTTTACAATCTCTTCCACTTCTAGCATTGTAATTTCCTTGATAAGTGCTAGGTTTTTCTCCCTACTAAAAATACCTGGAATGAATTGTTTGATTCAGTCAATTGCAGTAGATCTATCCTGATTTGGCTCTATAAGAATTCCTTGAAAATGATTGATGAACTCCTTTTCCACATCCTGATGCTCCACCAAATGATTCCCTTCAGAGTCTTTAAGCGAGAAAATCCTATTATGTTGTCTACGTTGGATCATAGCTTTATGGAAGAAACTGGAATTTATTTCCCCTTCACGAAGCCATTGTATCCAAGATTTCTGTTTTCATAAAATTTCTTCTTGTATTCGACACTCCTCTAGTTTCTTAAGAACCCTTCATTCTTCTTTAATTAAGTCAGTTGTCCTACCTATTAAAATAATTTTATGTTGAATTTGTTCCATATTCCCTTGGATATTGTTCTTCTCCTTATGAATATCACCAAATTCAGCGTTATTCCATATTTTAATTTTCTGCTTTAACTCTTTTAGCTTGAATTGGAATGCGTGCATGCAGTTTCATCCTTTCAATCGACTTTCCTCCCACCATCCTCGAACTTCCAGTATAAAGGTTAGATCTCTAAGCCACAACCCTTCAAACTAGAATGGTCTTTTTTTTGTTGCTGTTTCATGTCCACCTCTAGACGAATTGGCCAATGGTCTGATCCCATGCCAGGTACAATAAATTTCTCATAAAATAGATCCAAACTCACAAAATCTTCTGAGACCAAAAATCGATCAAGACGTGAAGAAATTATGGTGTATCCCTCCCTTTTGATTATTCCACGTAAATTTACCATTATTAGTCGAAACATCCACTAGTTGTGTGTCTATTATGAGGTCAGTGAATTCCTCCATCTTCAGAGTAAATCTACCAGTTCCCCCCTTTTTTTCATCTATACTAGCCACCATATTAAAATCCCCTCCAACCACCCAATATTTATCTATAATTAAGAGTTTAATATTTCTAAAGTTTCTAAAGAAATCTTGTTTATCTCCTGGAATAGTAGGACAGTAAACTGAAGAAACAAAGAGCCATTCCTTAGTTCCTATCAGTCTAAATCTACCCGTTATTATTCGAGGCAACCCAATCCAACCAATTCCCTCCATTTCTGCCAAGTTCCATAAAATAGCTATACCCCCCGCACTCCGATTAGCATCAATTTCCATCACTTCATATTGGGGTTTTAGTATACCTGCGATTTATTCTAGACATTCCCTAGATACTTTAGTTTCATGAAGGAGAACAATCTGCGGTTTGTCCTTTGTCAGTATTTCTTGTAAATGTCTCTGATTGCCTTTACTATTAAGGCCCCTTATATTCCAGAAGAGAACTATCATTAAGTAGGTTTATTTATTCTCTGGAACATCGTTGAGACGGGTATGATATGTCCAAAGTTAACCAAAATTTCCCCAACTAGTTGAATTGATTCTTGCAAAGTCTTTCTCCCTCTTTTCTTCTCTGGTTTTTCCTTCAAAGGTACCTCTTGCCCTACCTTTTGAGGTATGGATTGCTGAGACAATTGCTGACTAGAGAGTTCCAATTTTCATCGTGCCTGAATTGTTAAATATTTCTCAAAGGTATCCTTGTATAAGACTTTTTGATCTTTGGGAATAAACCTATCATCCAAATTTTTCCATTCTTGCAATAATTGTTTCATGAGCAATTCCTCTTTACTAAGATCCTCCTTCATCAGATCTATCTCCATTTATACTTGTTCCCTACTATCTTGTTGTTCCTCCTGTTCTGAACCTTCTAATGGGGCTTTCTGCTTAACATTTACCAGTTTTGCAGGAATAATAGGTGGTATTTCCTCAGTCATGACATCTATTTATTTCTCCTCCTCAAATTGCTCTTGTAATGCTTCATATCTATTTTTACTTTACCTTTGAAGTTTTTCCTGCTTCTGATGGTTTCCTTGTGATCATCCTTGTTTCTCTCTATTATTAACAGTCCAAAACACTTCTTCCTTCTACTCATCTGCTTCTGCTGCTTGCTGGTTTGAAGATTGTCCTGCATCATTTAGAAGGCAGGTTTTATACAAGTGACTGTATTCATGACATCTTCTGCACCGAAATGGAATATGTTCATAGTCTAACAATTTCTGGCAGACTTCTCCCACATATTCTAATTCAATTGATTCCAGAAGGGGTTCTGAAATATTAATATATACATGTATCCTCGCAAATTATGTATACCTTCCTCTTCTAGTAGTTTCCGCAATCATAACAAATCTACCCAATAAGTTCCCTATACCCTCTAGAATTTTTGGATCCCAGAAATCCATGGGTAATGCAAACAGTCGAACCCAAACAGGGGCTGAAATAAACTGCTCCTTGTCTGGATTATAAAATTTTTCCCAATGTCTTAGGAACAGGCCCACATTTTGATAAAAATACGGACCCCCTTTGAAAACCCTTTGATAAATTAGTAAAAATAACTGTAAAAAAACCCCTAGCACCAAATTTAATATCTAAATGCCCCTTTGGTTGCCACTTAATATGAATCCATTTAAATAAATCCTTTTCAGTAGGCCAAATCCCTATAAAATTACAAATAAGAGCATGATATTTCATATAAGCTCTATAATGATTTAATTTATTCGGGGGAATTATAGAACAATGGTTTTTTAGAGGATTTAGGAAAACACTAATCCCTTTGTTGCGCCTGCCATTGAGCCTTGAGAACCGATCCTGCATTCAGACCCACAGTATTATTATGTCTACTACCCTCCCCTAATGTGACATTCCTGTAATAGGGGATATCTCCCCCCCCAGATGCTGCAGCCACATTTTCTGGCCAGTGCCAACGTCCCTCCCCTGTCTCTGCTGTTAACTGTAACAGGTCCTATAATCAAACCATAAAAATGCACCATTACCATAAAACCTGATTAAAACCACACCATTACCATAAAACCTAGAGCTCCTGCAAACATCTTAAGGAAATATATAACAATTCAATTTATATTAGATAAAGAAGAATTATAAGTATAGTTTTATAATTGTTCAACAAATGTTCCTATACTATTGAAAAAAAATATAAATATTTGCAATGATTCATTTGCTTTCTAATATGCCTTCAAAAGTTTTTATTTATTTATTTATCTTTTCATTTTAAATAGAATGATGGTAACCATTTTTTTCTATATATGTATGTTATTTTAAGTGAGCAACTTATGCTTATCGAGATATCTCTTTCCCAATGTATGATTGGTGTTAGAAAGATGCCCTTAACTTCATGGTTATCTATCTGTTGAATCTATTGTATTTGTTGTACTTAGTACAGAAATCTAGTATGAATATTAGTTGAACCTATTTTATTATAAGTCAACATGGTCATGAATGATCTGAATGATGTTAAACCACACACAAGTAAAACTAGCTTGATGAGCATCTAGAGGCATCTAGGATCAAATTTGTAATCGGATATTCACTTTTAGCTGAAGGAGTTGAGGGCTATTTAGAATTAAGATACCCATGTCATGTGGGTCGGTGTCATTACTGTGTAGGTTGTTTGCCATGAACTGGTGGGTTGGCTATTCAACGAAAAATGGAAAGGGAAAAGACTCCCAGTTGAAGGAAAACTTTTCCAGAAGCTGTCAAACTAATCGAGTGAAAGTGGTCGTCCAGATGAAACAAGACCAAAGTAAAGGAGTTGATATTAAAGTTGTAGAGGGATGTCGATCATTTTACAAAAAATATCTAAACATGCATATCAACAATATGGACTCAGGAATATTATAATTTTTCTGTAACGCAATTCGACGAAAATAACTGTTTTGAAAACTTATTTTGCGTAAGTATAATGCAAAGCCGGCTAGCTCTGTTGTCAATGGCCATAATACTCTGCGGTCAGATAGACGTTAATAACAAAAGCAAATTATCCACATTAAATTATCCATGTCAAATAGTTTTTAAGTCAAATAATTACACCGAAGGTGTTATCTATTGTGGGGTTTTTCGTAGCGACACTGTAGAGATTCGTTGTTACTGACAGAATCTGAACAATGTCATGCTACGTCATGATTCACTGTACGCTTTGTAACCACCGACGCCAAGAAGCATATCATTGCAGGAGCTCATGACTTCGGTTGCACGCTCAACGGTCTGCAATGCGATTTGCAATTTACGTTAAATTGCACACCTGTTCTGCGAGATCCATCTACACTACGCCATAATGCACAACTGCGACACACGATGAGGGCAACACATCTATTCAGTGCTACCTGTGCATTCGTGATTAGTTCTGTATGTGAATTTGTCGATTTGATTTCCTATGTGAATGGCTCGAATTTCACAAGCAAGAATATAAGACTGAATGTAATTTGAACCCTGTGATAAAGCTCTGAATGAGGCTCTGTATTTAATGGGAGAATCGATGTGAATAAGGTTGATATTATGCTTTAAAGTTTAATGCGATGGCTTGTTTATAAATCCTGTTATGTACAACCAGTTAAATGAGATCAATGTGGCGGATTGGTTGGGATACACGGTGGATTGCTTCACGTATCTACGAACTTCTCATACCCTTCTTGTTTCTAACGGTTCTCCAAATTGGTTACAGTTAAATCTTGAATTTTTTTCAGTATGATTCTTACAAAATTTTGTTCCTCTTCAATAGCAACGAAAATTGAGTGATAAAGTCGGTGGGGTTGCGGTACTTGCTATTAAAATCTTCGAATGAATTTACACAACCTTTACTGCAATGGCTAAAGATAACCTGAATTGAGGGATCCACTGTCGTCGACTCGAAGTTTGAAGATAAAAAAACATGTTTGAAGGCATCATCCAGTCACACCTAGCGGTGCCCCCAATCAATGAAGCTTGCCGGTGTTTCATGAGTTGCTTTGCATTCCTTATTTACCCCTCCACCCATTCACATGCTTCCTTGCCCTCTCCCAATTTATGGCCAAACATCAACTTGTCTCTCTCTACCGGCCTCCTCTATATGTGTGCGTGTTTGTACACACAGACTCAGTGCCCTTTGGTTATACCAGTTGACAAGCATTCTTGAGATTGAAAATCTGTGGAGTCCTCCAGCCATGGCAATGAAAATATTTTCTGTTACCTATATGAAGGCTCTTCCATTGATTTTAATTCTTGCGCTTACAATTAGGCGAGCGAAGTGCACAGATCCGGATCCTCTGCAATATTTCTGCGTTGCAGACACGACCTCTAAGTTCTTTCTCAATGGCTTCCCCTGCGTGAATCCAAGCATGGTGGTGGCATCCCACTTCAAGACATCAGCTCTGGGGGTCCCGGGAAACACCAGGGCCAACCCCTTTGGCTTCAACATGATGCTCACCACTCCCAAAAACCTGCCAGGATTCAACACGCAGGGAATAGCCATAGCTCGCACTAACTTCGCTAAGGGAGGGTTGGTTCCTCCTCACTTCCATCCCAGAGCCTCTGAGATTGTGTTCATCATTAAAGGAAAGTTTCTATTGTCCGAATCATAGAATGAGTAGAAGCCAAACTGTGTGTTGAAGTCTTGGTGCGCGGTGTTCGAACAAGGAAGGAGAATGAAATCGAATACAACTCTGATGGTGCAGGGAGTTGAATGATTGCTGAGCAGATGTGTTGAAGTGGAACATTGAATGGAGTGGAACCCTGAAGGAAATGACGTGGAACCAGGAGAAGAGTGAATGTTGTTCAAAGCTAAAACCGGCAGTATATCGCAGGGCACAAAGGCGGTAAGTTGTATTTAAGAAATTGGAGTGATTCCATACGCTGGGTGACGTGTGTCCCTGAGCGATTTTGGAAAACCTCCCTCATCGCGAGTTAACGGTACTGAAATTAACTCGCACGATATTGATTTCACCCGTCAGATCTTTCGAATTGATCCGACGTCGTTTCGACTGTCGGATGGGTGCACTGATTTGACAAAGGTATGGACACCGTTGAATTCAATTCGTTAATAATTTGGAAGGTGTGGGGTCGAATGTTAATTATATGGTGTTGTATTAACGTTAAAACCTCTGATTTGGTCGAATATATATGTGGTTGATGTGGGCCGAATAATGTTATAAGATTGTTGGGGTTATATAAAGCCAGGGCCGAGACTATTAATGAACTGCTCTGCCATAGGGCTTATACAAAGGGATGTTGATAAAGCGTAGGCCGAATGATTGAAATATAGTTGGTTTCGTTTGCGTTAATCCCACGTGGCACATATTGATTCGAACATACATCAATTGAGGGGGCCCGTATAGTATTCGAATTAAAGGGAGCTTGTGGAACCTTTATATTCGGGTATATATGGGTTGGTTGATTTATATCAAAGACGCGTTATGAATATTGGTTGAGAGTAGATCTCCCATGAAAGAAGAGTGAATCTGATTGTATTGTATGAGATATTACATGCATGTAATAAACCTTGAAATTAATATCTCAAATCTCCGGGATTTGAGATATTAAAGCTCTCAAAATTTAATTGTTTAAATTGCCAGCCCCCGCCATAAGAACAAGTTGAGTTTGCCCGATTGTGAAGTTGATTGGATAAGAAATTTTGGAGGCATTTCACACACACAGATGGAGGTTGAAACAATCTGAAACTGGGAATGTGGGTCTACCATGCCATCACTATGTAACACTCTGGGTAAATAATTCTTCCACGCAATCAATAAAGTAATAGTATTAATATTGATAATTATATATTTGATTTTGATTTTGATTTTCTTTTTATTCGTTTATTTTTATATTTTCCATTTTATTCATTTTTATTTTTATTTTTATCTATTTATTTATTTTATTTTTATTTATTTATTTATTAATTTTATTTATATTTATATTTTAGATGTTTTATATTTTTATTTCTAATTTATTTAATTTTTATTTATTTATAATTTTTTTTTTTAAAGCTTAAATAAAATTACTTATAAAATAAGGTAACTGATGTTATGAGTTTTGAATCAACTAAAATATAATTATTAAAAATAAAATAATTATTTATATATTTAAACTCTAAATAGTATTTCATTATTCTTAACATTTAATTTATTCGAAAATGTCAATTGTTAATCTCAATCAAAACACGCACGACCAGGCCGAACTCTTTGATAGGCACAAGAGTTAATACAAAGTCGACTCCTTTGGTGTACCTTTGAACCCTTAGAGGCAAATGCTAGTTTATTACTATTATACTAATGTGGTTAATAACCCACATTTTCATACGCTGAAACAAAATTTCCACATTGAATCCTCAGAACGCTGGATAATATATTAAGATTACTTTGCTAAATATATTTCTTTAGTCTAGGTGGCGAGGCCAGCACTTCGTCATGAAGAAATTTAGAAAACAAGAAATGATTGAAGGAACTTAAATGTAAGGTAATCTCTTACCATTGTAACTGAATCCATGCCAAGTATCTATTAATTAAGAAAGCCATCGCAATATGTTTGGTGTGCCGTACCCATCGCTAAGTTCTATTATTTTATCGTTTTCCTAGGCCCACTCTGTTGGGCCATCGTTGAAATTTATTAAATAATTCCACTTTGCATGAATAATATGGATTTTTTGCGCACTACACATTAGACCTGAGATATCAATACAATGGCTATTGGAAATTAATTCCAACCGCCATGTAAACAGGAGGACGAATTAAATTTATGATTTGAAGCTGAAGGAAAGTAGCACGGGAAATTTTTTGTTTGATTCTCCACTCCACCCAGAAATGAATTTTTGGTTTGAATGAGCTTGCAAGTTCAAATTTTTTACTAAAGGTCGTAGGTTTGTTTTCTACAGTGAAGACTGTGATTTTGATTTGTTTTCTACAATGAAGACTGTGATTTTGATTTTATTTTTATTCGTTTATTTTTATATTTTTCATTTTATTCGTTTTTATTTTTATTTTTATCTATTTATTTATTTTATTTTTATTTAGTTATTTATTTATTTTATTTTTATTTTTATTTTATATGTTTTATTTCTAATTTATTTAATTTATATATATATATATATTCTTTTTTTTTTCTTTTTCTTTTTATAAGCTTAAATAAAATTACTTATAAAATAAGGTAACTGATGTTATGAGTTTTGAATCAACTAACATATAATTATTAAAAATAAAATAATTCTTTATATATTTAAACTATAAATAGTATTTCATTATTCTTACCATTTAATCTATTCGAAAATGTCAATTGTTAATCTCAATCAAAACACGCACGACCAGTCCTAACTCTTTGATAGACACAAGATTTAATATAAATTCTACTCCTTCAGTGTACCTTTCACCCTTAAAGACAAATGCTAGTTTATTACTACTATACTAATGTGGTTAACAACCCACAGTTTCATAGGCTGAAACAAAATTTCCACATTGAATCCTCAGAATGCCGGATAATATATTAAGATTACTTTGTTAAATATATTTCTTTAGTCTAGGTGGCGAGGCCAACACTTCGTCATGAAGAAATTTAGAAAACAAGAAATGATTGACGGAATTTAAATGCAAGGTAATCTCTTATCATTGTAACTGAATCCATGCCAAGAATCTATTAATTAAGAAAGCCATCGCAATATGTTCGGTGTGCCATACCCATCGCTAAGTTCTATTATTTTGTCGTTTTCGTGGGGCCACTCCGTTGGGCCATCGATGAAATTTATTAAATAATTCCACTTTGCATGACTAGTATGGATTTTTTGTGCACTACACATTAGACCTGAGATATCAATACGATGGCTATTGGAAATTAATTCCAACCGCCACTGTAAATAGGGGGACGAAATTAAATTTATGATTTGAAGCCGAAGAAAAGTAGCACGGGAAATTTTTTGTTTGATTCTCCACACCACCGAGAAATGAATTTTTGGTTTGAATGAGCTTGCAAGTTCAAATTTTTTTCTAAAGGTCGTAGGTTTGTTTTCTGCAATGAAGACTGTGATTTTGATTTTATTTTTATTCGTTTATTTTTATATTTTTCATTTTATTTGTTTTTATTTTTATTTTTATCTATTTATTTATTTTATTTATATTTATATTTTATATGTTTTATATTTTTATTTCTAATTTATTTAATTTTTATTTATTTATATATTTTTTAATTTTTTTCAATTTTTTTTTAAGCTTAAATAAAATTACTTATAAAATAAGGCCTCTGATGTTATGAATTTTGAATCAACTAACATATAATTATTAAAAATAAAATAATTTTTTATATATTTAAATTATAAATAGTATTTCATTATTCTTAACATTTAATTTATTCAAAAATATCAATTGTTAATCTCAATCAAAACACGCACGACCAGGCCAAACTCTTTGATAGACACAAGAGTTAATACAAAGTCTACTCCTTCTGTGTACCTTTGCACCCTTAGGGGCAAATGCTAGTTTATTACTACTATACTAATGTGGTTAATAATCCACATTTTCATATGCTGAAACAAAATTTCCACACTGAATCCTCAGAATT
This sequence comes from Pinus albicaulis, assembly GCA_034641835.2. Lineage (NCBI taxonomy): Eukaryota > Viridiplantae > Streptophyta > Pinopsida > Pinales > Pinaceae > Pinus > Pinus albicaulis. The sequence goes on from CM076580.1 coordinate 43,060,853, forward strand.
CCGAATAATATATTAAGATTACTTTGTTAAATATATTTCTTTAGTCTAGGTGGCGAGGCCAGCACTTCGTCATGAAGAAATTTAGAAAACAAGAAATGATTGAAGGAACTTAAATGCAAGGTAATCTCTTATCATTGTAACTGAATCCATGCCAAGAATCTTTAAATTAAGAAAGCCATCGCAAAATGTTCGGTGTGCCATACCGATAGCTAAGTTCTATTATTTTATCGTTTTCCTGGGGCCACTCCGTTGGGCCATCGTTGAAATTTATTAAATAATTCCACTTTGCATGACTAGTATGGATTTTTTGCACACTGCACATTAGACCTGAGATATCAATACGATGGCTATTGGAAATTAATTCCAACCGCCACTGTAAACAGGAGGACGAAATTAAATTTATGATTTGAAGCCGAAGGAAAGTAGCACGGGAAATTTTTTGTTTGATTCTCCACTCCACCGAGAAATAAATTTTGGGTTTGAATGAGCCTGCAAGTTCAAATTTGTTTCTAAAGGTCGTAGGTTTGTTTTCTGCAATGAAGACTATGATTTAAATCACACCATCCCTGCATTCATTTCTACACCCACCACCATTACACCATTCACAAATCAGTTTGACTTACCACACGTTTATTTTGTTTTTGAATACTCCACGTTAACGATTGTGGAGCCCTGCATGTTCATGCAACACAAAATCTGCACCAATCATATTCATATCGCAAATTTAGAGTCCTACGTCACCAGCCTTTTAATCGATGCGATAAACTTTAAACAGTTTTGAAATCAATTTTTGAAATCCATCACATTATCCTCCTCCAACAAATAGCAGCCCTCTGGAAGGTTTTAAAGTTCATTCATGCGTTAGATTTATTAAAAAAGTTTTGTTTTTGAAGTTGAAATCCGCGATGAAAAGTTTATTAAGGTTTTTAACCTTGGTTTAAAATGTTTTTAATGTTTTTGATCTATTTTTATAAATCGCTGCGATAAGTTTCATTACATAAGGTTGAAAACTTAGGATTATAAATATGTCTTATAATATATATATATATATATTATAAACATATTATATGTTTATAATATATATAAAACAGAAGTGTGAAATGTTGTTATGTGTAATTCTAACCAGTGGAGGATATACATGCCCGAAGTGTGTAACACAAAGAAATGAAGTGACTGTGTTTAAAAAAAGAAACAGCAAGAGAGCAGAAAATAGTGTTGTAGTGACTGTGTGTGTATGCTAAAATAGCGAGAGGGAAAATACAGAGTGTAGCACTGTGTTTCCAGCCGTCAAAAGGAGTATTTTTTTTAAAGTAATCCAGAACACTGAAGTTCTAAGGAGGATTTGTTTTTTGTAAACAGCTCAAGTTTTTAATGAAACAAATTTTTACTCCATCTCTCACTGTGCATACAATTTTTATTTAATTCTTTGTGTTTGTAGAGGGATTTTTTTTATTCCTCTGTGTGTTAGGAATTATTCAGAAATTCCAACATGGTATCAGAGCTAGTCCAAGCTCTTTTCATTCGCCAAAGAAGCTGAAGGAAGAAGGAGATTGTTGAAGCTTTTGACCAACATTGTGAAGGCTCAGCAAAACAAGATATTTAGCAAAACAAAGTTTTTTGTTTTTTTTTAAAGAGTGCAATCCAGAGAAGTATTTTAAGAGATAGAGTTTATGTCTCAGCAGTGAGAATGTTTATTTAAAAAATACTGTCAAGTTTTTAAAAGCATAGTTCAGTAAGCTAGCTATGGCAGGAGGCAGCACAAGCACGAGTATGGAAAATACTCAACTCCAACAGTTTAATGGGAAGAACTATGACTATTGAGAAATTACAATGAGAGCCATGTTTTCCTCTCAAGATTTATGGGACCTAGTTGAAGATGGCTTAGAAGAACCAAAAAATGAACAATCATATAATGCTTTAACACAGGCAGAAAAGGATTTGCTGAAGAGTAATAGGAAGAAGGACTCGAAAGCCCTCTTCTATCTCTATCAGGCAGTACATGAAAGTATATTTCCAAGAATTGCAGCAACAAAGAGGTCCAAGGATGCATGGGATACCCTTGAGACATCCTACCAAGGTACGGAGAAGGTAAAGACAACAAAGCTTGAATTAATGAGAAGAGATTTTGAAGTCATTTTCATGAAAGAGTTTGACACAATAGACTCATAATTCACTTTGTTGATTGGGTTTGTTACCCAAACCAGCCTAGATCCATCTAACTCTGGATCTATCATGCGCCGAGAGGGATCAAATCTCTCAAGGTGCAAACCTATTTTTTGAGTGCAAAACTTGAGGAAAGGTTTGCATCTCGAGAGATTTGATCCCTCTCGGCGCATGATAGATCAAGAGTTATGGATCTAGGCTAGTTCCAGTCGAAGGCATCAACATCACATTTTTCAGATTATTAAAAATTTTGTATATTTTTGAGATGCAAGATGAATGTAGGTTGGTTTCAGTCGTGTGCTGCCAAGGAAAATCTATCAAAAATATGATTAATTTTATCAGTAATATGTAAATATATCAAATATTAATATAATCATTTTAAATATGCTAAATATTTCTGAGATTAACTTTTTCATTTTAATTTTAAATTTTCTTAGTTACCTTACTTCGATGAGATGATAATTATTGTTAATAACTATAATGATGAAAAATGATGAAATATTTTTTTAAAATACAAAGTGACAATAATAGTGTTGAAAGATAGAAAATGTGAATTATAAGAACGTACTCATGTTACAATCAATCTCAAACTATTTTCTTCTACTATTCCTATTTCCTCCCTTGTTAGTTTTGTTATCTTTTCATATCGATTATATGAAAAAGAAAATTTAAATCGTAAACCATTTAAATCCTTAGCTCGATCTATTGTAGTAAACATGATACCTTGTCTCTCTTGCTCTCCAATATTAATAGCTTAAATTACTATAACACAAAAATCAATCTACATTGTTAATAACTTTTTATGCTTACACGAAAATCAATGCATATTGTTAATCCAATCACTTTAATATTAATGTACCGTCATATATCCAATTACATCAAATCATAAATCAACATATACATTGAAATAAATGCATTTAATGCAAGAAATCAAATAAGATTAGAAAATAACTTATACATTGAAATCAATGCACCTAATGCAATCAATCAAATAAGATTAGAAACCAACATCTACACTGAAATCAATGCATTTACTCAAAGCAATCAAATAGGATTGAAAATCGCCATCTACACTGAAATCAATGCATTTAGCGCAAACAATCAAATAGTATTAGGAATAATCTACGTTGAAATCAATGCATCTAGTGCAAGCAATCAAGTATAATTATAAATCGACGTCTAAATTGAAATCAACACATCCAGTGCAAGCAATCAAATAGTATTAGGAATCATCACCTACACTGAAATCAATGCATCTAGTGCAAGTAATCATATATCATTAGAAATAAATATCTACACTAAAATCGATGCATCTAGTGAAAATAATTAAATAGGATTATAAATCACCATCTCCACTTAAATCAATCCATCTAGTGCAAGAAATATTCTTCCCTCTCTCCACCCTCCATCCATATCTATATCCCCCTCCATCTCTTTTTTCTTGTCTCTATATCACCCTCTTAAACACACATGCTCTCCCACTCCATATATATCATTTTCTTTGTCGATCACCCTCTCTCCCCATCACTCTCTTCTTCCCTCTCTTCCCCTTTTCTACCTCTCCCCCGCTAATATCTCTCTTTCCTCCTTTTGTCCTCTCTCTCTCCCTTTCTCCATCTTCCTTATCACTCACTCTCTCTCTCTCTCTCTAGGAACCAACATCTACATTGAAATCAATGCATTTACTCAAATAAATCAAATAGGATTAGAAATTGCCATCTACACTGAAATCAATGCATTTAGTGCAAACAATCAAATAGGATTAGAAATCATCTACATTGAAATTAATTCATCTAGTGCAAGTAATCAAATATAACTATAAATCGACATCTAAATTGAAATCAACACATTTAGTGCAAGCAATCAAATTGTATTAGAAATCACCACCTACACTGAAATCAATGCATCTAGTGCAAGTAATCAAATATCATTAGAAATAAATATCTACACTAAAATCGATGCATCTAATGAAAATAATCAAATAGGATTAGAAATCACCATCTCCACTTATATCAATCCATCTAGTGCGAGAAATATTCCTCCCTCTCTCCACCCTCCATCCATATCTATATCCCCCTCCATCTATTCTTTTTTGTCTCTCTATCTCACCCCCCTAAACACACGCGCTCTCGTACTCCATATATATATCAATCTCTTTTTCAATAACCCCCTCCCCCCATCTCTCTCTTCTTCCCTCTCTTCACCTTCCATCTATACCTCTGTCTTCCCCTTCTCTCCCTCTCCCCCATTAATATCACTCTTTCCTGCTTTTGTCCTCTCTCCCTCTCTCTCCATCTTCCTTATCACTCTCTCTCTCTCTCTCTCTCTCTAGAAACCAACATCTACACTGGAATCAATGCATTTATTCAAATAAATCAAATAGGATTAGAAATCGCCATGTACACTGAAATCAATGCATTTAGTGCAAACAATCAAATAGGATTAGAAATCATCTACATTGAAACCAATTCATCTACTGCAAGTAATGCAATATAATTATAAATCGACATCTAAATTGAAATCAACAAATTCAATGCAAGCAATGAAATTGTATTAGAAATCACCACCTACACTAAAATCAATGCATCTAGTGTGAGAAATATTCTTCCCTCTCTTCACCCTCCATCCATATCTATATCCCCCTCCATATCTTCTTTTCTGTCTCTCTATCTCACCCCCCTAAACACACACACTCTCACAATGCGCATATATCAATCTCTTTTTCAATCCCCTCCTCTCCGCATCTCTCTCTTCTTCCCTCTCTTCACCTTCCATCTATATCTCTATCTTCTCCCTCTCTCCCTCTCTCTCCATCTTCCTTATCACTCACTCTCTCTCTCTCTCCACCTTTCTCTCTCTATTTCTTTCTTCTTACCTCTCTCCCCCTCCCCCTCCAAGTCCATCTCTCTTTCCCTCCCTCTCTCCACTCTCTCACATCCTCTCTCTTCCTTCCTCTCTTTCCCTTTCTCTCCCATCTCTCCCTCCCTCTCTCTCTCTCTTCACCCATCAACTATGTTACTGTATCCCGCCCTCTCTCCTTATATCTCCTTCTCCCCTCTTATCTCCATCTCTCCTTATTTGTCTCTTTATCTTAGCCCCAAACATACATGCCCTCTCTCTGTCTCTCCCTTGTCACTTCTTCTCTCTCTCCACTTCTCACTCTCTATATTTCTTATTTCCTACATCTCTCCCCCTCCAACTCCATCTCTCTTATTGATCCCTCTCTCCTCCTCTCTCTCAAGTCTTCTCTCTCTTCCTTCCTCTCTCTCTTTCTCCCCTAAATCCCTCTCTCTTCCCCAAACTCCCAATCTCTCTCTTTCTCTCTCTCTCTCAAATACTCTCTCTTCCCCCATATCTCTCTCTCTCTCTCTCTCTCTCTCTCTAATCCTCTCTCTTCCCCAATCCCTTTCTTTCTCTCTCTCTTTCCACCCCTCTCTCTCTCCAACTACATTATTATATCCCTCCCTCTCTCCTTCTCACTTCTTCTCTCCCCCCTTCTTTCCATACATCTTACTTTGTCTCTTTATCTCACCCCTAAACATACACACTTTCTCTCCATCTCTTCCTTATCACTCTCTCTCTCTATTTCTTCTTAGTTATGTAAACTAATGAACATAAATATTCGTAAATATAAAGCAGATTATGTAGTAAATATGAAAAGAGGTTTTATTTACTTACCATACCTCTAGTTTATTTATATTTTTATTTATTTACCATACCCCTTTTCTTTACTATGGTATTTGGCCCATAGGCTTGTTATATAATTAGATTTTTATTTATAATCCTATTTGATATATTGTTATTTATTTACCTTACATCTTTATGCCTCTTTTATATTTATTTATTCACCATACCTCTTTATACCTATTTTATATTTATTTATTTATTTATCATAAGTTTTTATACCTCTTTTATATTTATTTATTTACCCATGGTATTTGGCCCATGGTATCAATATTAATTTGTCCCATGGTATTTGTCCCATAGGCTTCATCTAAATAAAACCTCTTTTTAAAGTTTTTTTAAATATAAAAAGGTTTATGGAATAAATATAAAAAAAAAAATTATTTATTTACCATACATCTACTTTATATATATTTTTATTTATTTACCATAGCTCTGGAGTAAGTATAAATTCATTTTATAAATATTTAATTAAAAGAAATATTAAAAGATTTTGGATTTTGATTGTTTGTGTTGAATTAACTTTTTTCCTTTGATTTAGGAAATGGTATTGACTTTAGTAAAGAGTAAAGATGTTTAAAATTTTACTTAATTTGGAAATTCAATGTGGTAATTTTTTTTGTTAAAGGTAAATTTATCATCCATTCAAATTCACGTATATAATTTACTATCCATTCAAATTATATAAATAATACATAATTGTATTAGAAATTGATATATGTTCTAGAAAAATGGGATTTTTATTTTTTAATTTAAAACTTAAGCCGACATTTTGTATGAGGACGTGACATACCTGACATCGGAGTCATATTGGGTTGTAGATGCGCCTCTCGGCGCAATGAGATCTCATGGAGAGAGCATAGAAGATAGAAGACTAGTGGAGAATGTATTGAGGAGCTTACCCTCAAGATTTGATGTGATAGTAACAACCATTGAAGAGACAGGATCTCTCAAAGTTTACTGTTGATGAGGTTCATGCATCATTTATGACACATGAACAAAGATTGGGCTAAACAGAAAACTCACCTTTGGAGTATGCCTTCAAGACCCAAATTTCTTTTGGAAGAGGAAGAGGTCAAGGGAGATCAAACTACAGAGGAAAAGGAAGAGGAAAAAGCAAAAACATAGGAAGAAACTACCCTGCAAATACTAGTGGAAGGGCAACAATCAAAGTCAGAACCAAAGACAAGGCAACAACCAACAAGGTGGACAAAATCAAGCACATGGAAAAAGGTATGATAAATCCCATGTCCAATGTCATTACTGTAAGAGGTATGGGAATTATTCCAATGAATATAGGAAGAAACAGAGTGATATGGGTAATAGAACCAGTGCTAATTTTACTAAGGAAAATATCAGTCAAGAGAATTTTTTTTTAGCATGTAATATGGCTGAAGAAAAGAATGAAGATATATGCTTTCTAGATTCAAGATGTAGCAACCATATGACTGAAAACATTTCTATGTTTTCCATGTTAGATGAAAATGTGAAGTCTCAAGTAACCTTGGGGAGAGACAGTAAGGTCTCTGTCATGGGAAAAGGTAGAGTAAGTGTTTTTACAAACAAAGGAGAAAATAAATCCATATCAGATGTATACTATGTGCCTGGTATGAAGTGTAACCTTTTGAGCATTGAAAAACTCATTCATAAAGGCTACAATGTTTTCTTTGAGGATGATGCATGCACCATCATGGATAAACCACCAAGAAAGAAATTCATTGCATAAGTGAATATGATAAGAAACATAATGTTTCCTCTCAAAATGAGAGAAGATTTGAGGAAATGAATTGCAATGGCAACAGTGACACAAGAGACATTCCAGAGAGAAGCAAAAGATGAAAACTAGTTATGGCATTTGAGATTTGGACATCTCAACTTTGGAGGTCTGAATTTGTTGCATAGCAAAAGAATGATAAAGGGATTACCATTGATTGAAAAGCCAAACAACCTATGTGAAGGTGTTGAAGCCCCGAAAATCAGGTCTTACAAGAAGGGGGATACCCACCCGGTTCGGACCTTGGTTAGCAGCTCCTTTTCCGTTTGGTGTAGTGGGTCCGACTGGTGATAATGGGACTAGTTTCCCAATATGTGTGTGTGTGTGTGTTGAAAATTGATATTTCCTTTCTAAATTTCCTAAGTGAAATGCTTTTATTCTATCTCTAATCTAATCATAGGTAAATTGTATTCTAATTTAAACAGAAATATCTAATTCTAAACTAACCCGGGATGTAATATTTCTATATATGTGATCTAAAATGATTTCAAATAACAGTTGATAATAAAGATCATTCAACTGTTACAAGAAAGGAATTCAGTAAAGATAAACCATTTCATATAAAAAGTTAGATGAGACAGTTGTGAAAAACATATCACATAATAAGCTATTCATACATTAAGCATAAATAAATATCTATCACCGTCCAAAAGTGCCAAATGATAACTCAAGCATTAAAACATCAATGTATAAATAACTAAACATGAATATCACTTTAACACAGGGGCAGAAATAGTTAAGAGATAAAAGTACCATTTATAACTAGTTCTAGTCATGAACTAGAAGCAATAATGACTTATCTCTTCTTAATTCAACATCTACTAAGAGTACAGAAGTGAAAAATCAGTAGCAGATATTAAACACAGATATCAATAAATCATGTTCCATTCATTTATCAAAACCTCCTCTGAGGGTGCAAAAGTGCATGTTCTGAGGACAAGTTTTTGACAAATTTCAGGACCCTTCTCTAAATGCATGAGAAGGGTTTAAATACTACTAATTAAATCTAAAAATAACTTATTACAAAAATGTAGGATGCGGTTTAAATGACCGTATTTTTTCTAGGCAAAAATAAAGTAAAACTAATATTAAATCTAAAATTTAAAACTATCAACTAACTACTTATGAATTTGATCTTTGAATTTGCAAGCATTCAGCATTGATTTGAGAAGAGGGGGCTGGCCGACTTCGGATTTTAACTGTCCTGAGAAGACGGAATCAGCAAGTGCTGGCACCATCTTCTCGGCAGAATTGATGATGCAATTGAGAGCGTTGCATTGGCTATGTGGTTTTACCAGACATGCCCAGTAAGAATCCCAATTTAACTTTGTCAATCCTTTAATCAATTCTGCTTTTTCTTCAGCTTTATGTTTCCATTCAGTCTGCAATTGCTATGCTTGTGGTAGGTATCCTGGAATAGTTTCTGAAGTCAAATTAGCCTTGTGCAAATTTTCATTTACACAATCAGTAATATTGCTTGCTACTGTAGCTACTTCTTCTTCCACTTTTTCTGCTTCTCTGATCTATGCATCCCAATTATTGAAGAGAATTTCTTTATGACTGTCATTGATGATTGGTGCTCCTTCCATTTTTCCCTCCTCTGTCTTTTGCCAAGTCAAATAGTCAGTAACTCTTTCATTAGTTAAATCATAATCATGTCGTAATTCTATGACATGATTAGTGATTTTATCACTTTCTTGACAAAAAGAGTTCCACTGTGAAATTTTTTGGCATAATATATCTTGTTGTTGCAGTAGTTGATTGTTTAAGGAAATAGACTCTGTAATAAATTCTGTGAGCTTGGGCTCATATTTGTGCATCTCTTGCATAATCTGTATTTGTTTCTCTTTTTCGGCTAAACTTTTCTGATATCCGATCTGCATTTGTTGAAACTCTTGCTGTAATTTTTCAAGTTGTATCTGTGCTTCACTGTTAGCATTGGCTTGTTGCAGTTGTTGTTGCAGAAATTGTATTTGATATTCTTTTTCATTCAATAACTGACGTACCTCAAATTCTTTTTGAATGGTTGCGGAGGCATAATCTCCTGTAATCTGAGATAATTTAGTAATATTTTCAGTTGGATCGGTAGTAGGAGCTTTCCATAAAACATCCAATTATTCTACATCATGAGAGAGTGCACTTTCCAATTTTCTTTTCTTCCTTTGCTTTCTTACTACTGCTTTATGTTGTGGACTATAGAATATATCTAGAGGAGGAATTTCCTCTATTTTAAGTACAAGCTTAGAGGATGGAGAAATAGGAATATGTTCTATTTCTGTGACATTGCCACTTATTCCTGTGATTAAACCTTTTGTTGTCTGTACAGGAGTCTGCATGTTTTGTCCTTCAATATTAATCAATTCATTGAATGTTTCCCACTCTTTGTCTAACTCAGTTCTAACTGATGGTTGCTGTACATTGAGAGGGGGAATATTTAACTGTGGAGTGGTTGAAATCTGTTGCTGTGAGAGTTCTTTAGACTGGGCAGTATTTTTCACTGACCCTTCACTTTTATCCTGGTCATTATCAGTTTTTTTCCCAGACTTTGACTTGGACTTTTCTGTATCTGAACTCCCACTAAGACTGATGCTGGGAGTTGGTTGCCTTGCGGGTTCCAAGCACAATTTATCCAAAGGAATAGTGGTCAACCTCATTTCTCTGTACATCTTAAACTCTTGGAATTATTCTGGAGAAAAATGTGCTTGAGCTGAATGTAGAGTTTCTTTAAATGTGCATTTTCCTTGGAAGATATCATCAAAAAGATCCTCTTCTCTAGAAAATATTCTCACTTTGACTGCAGTGGTGAAATTCTTAACAACATCATACGGATCAAATGGTCTTCTTGGAAACTTGAACAATTGTAAACATGTAATATTGTTTACTTCCTTAAATGCATGACCAATATCAAATAATGAAAATTATCCACAGGCAACAGGAAATTGAGGCCAGATAGCCTTCTTTTTATCCTTTAAATCATTGTTCAAACCTCCCTCTCCATATGTTTGATATGCAATTTCCCGGGCCAGGAGTTTATCTGGAACATACAAAGGTAAAACGTGAGGAGAAGCAAAAGTTCCAAAAACCCTAACATAGGTAAATAATTTTTCTCCAAACCATCTTGCGACAGGGAGAATGTCTACTTCTTCTTTAGGGAAAAACCTTGGAGCATCCTTATTATACAACATTCTGTACAGTGGGAGCATGATGCCATGGAAAATCTTGTAAAAATGGGAAATGAAATTTGACTCCCACAATTCTTTATGATAAACATGAATGGGTAGGGGATCTTGAATTGTCCATTGCCAACCCATTACAAGAAATTTAGAAATATAACAGATTGAATCCATTACATAAGCAGCTAGGAAAAAAGGAGGATAAATCCTCTGAGAGACAGTCCGTTTAGACCGATAGTTAAAAATAGTCGTGGCTAAGTTATGAGACAATATCTTAGCCTAGTCCATAATGGTAGCATTAACAGTAGCATTCAACAATGGTAGCCATTCAGGTGAAAATTTATTAATATCAGGCTTTCCAAAAAGCCTACAGAGTATCGCAGCAGCAAAAAAATAAGGAGAAGTGAGAGAACCAATACTGTACATATCGTGTTTATCTTTCTTCAGTGGTTCGTCTCTTCTGGACCATTCCTGGGTGCATTCTGCTAGGTTTGCATTTTCCTTAGAAAATTTCTCCATAAACTGTTTGTTGTAAGTTTCCTGTGGCTTCGACAAATGATACATAAGCCTTAAATGCTCTGAAGTAAATGAGCCAATGAGCTCTTGCCCCTGAGTCTTGAACTGTCTGTCCGTAATATCAGCGCTATCCAGCACCCATTTCACCATGTCTGTATATGGAAGAATTTTTGGTCTTGCTACTATCCAGTTTAAAAATGAACAAGCTAACTCTGTAAGAGATGCTTCGCAAGAACCAGCTGATCCTGCAGTAGCTGAAACCTCCATTACTCTGGGGTTTTCTTCTTCAAGAAGATTATACATGCCCTCCCAAGTGGTGATACTAGCATCTTTGTTGCAGGCAGTGTCTGTGTACAAGGACGCCATCTCTTTACTTTCAGAACTCAGAGCTTTTCCTTTCTTCCCCATGATACTCTGAATACCACTTTGTATAGTCGTCTGTTGTTCGTGCCTGCAGTTTATGAATTAAGTGAGAGTAATGATATGAAAAGGTGATGGGAAATTTTTTAAATGCTGAAGGCACATAAAATATATCATCTTATGTGAAATAACTCTTCAATCAAAGAAAAACCATTTTTATTAATAAATGACAATAAATTCATTGATTAATCATTAAAGCGCATAAAGGAGTCTTGATTTATGGATAATATTTTCTTCGTACAATGAGCCTTAAGGATCTGCGATAATGCGATCTGCGATTTGCTTCACAACATTGCAAAATCGCAATATCGCAAATCGCAATCTCGGAAAATCGCAACATCATAATAGCGCAAATATTATATCATCGCGAAATCGCAAAATCGCAATATCGTAATATAGCAAGATCGCAATATCGCAAGATCGCAATATCGCAAAATCGCAATATCGCAAAATAACATATGACAAACATCCGTTAATGTATTTTCTATGAAATATGATTTACGATAAATGTTATCGCACATCGGTGAGTTGAGGTTTCTCAGCATATGATATTTGAAACTTTACGATGCGATGAATGTTCTTTTTTAGCGCGTAGTTTTCATATTGCAATCTTTTAAAATTTCGTTTGTAAAGAGGCATTCCTTACCTTTTTTGCGATGTGATATTTTTCAAAGAATGATTTTATTCTATGCTATCATAAACTTAAGTTTATTTAAAGATTTTCCAAGGAATTTTCTTAAGTTAATGACAGTAAGTTTTATTGGAAAAAGAAAACAAGCAGTAATTAATTTTTTGGATTTTTAAACTAAGGGTCCCCACTTATTTAGTATTATTACTAATACTAAATAAGAAAGGGGGTTGTTGCTGGCCACAACAATTGGTGATTCACTTGGAAGAACCAGTTATCTCTGCTTTTCTTTTGAATTTTCTAAACTTTTCGAAATAGAAAATTTTAAGAAAATCAAACTTTATTATAAAAAGACAAAGTACATTATGCTTTTATCTATCAATAATATTTCATTTCTTCTATATTAAAATTTGACTATTTCACTCCCTCAAGCTAGTCCTTGTATCTATATTAGTCATTACTAGGTTTTATAAAGATAAAAATAAAAGGCTTCTCTGTAAATTAGTTTTAAATATGCTCGTTTGTCGTAGGTAGAGGCACTGCTTCCAGCAAGCATTTATAGCTTCGACAGGGTTACCTGTTACCCAGCAATGATCCTGTATCCTACTTAGAGAAATATACAATTTTCAAAGAGAAATCCATGTTCACACTTATTCCTTTCATTTTTCTTTTTATCCTTAAAGAACAATGTCTTGGTTTGGTAGCCAATTTATGACAGTGCCATTCACTTGATTTATAACTTTGCTGAACAAGCTGGCTCGTGATAAGAACCCTTGCCTTTTGATTGCAATAATCTTGAGTCATTGCCCTGTTGTGGTATGCAGTATTGGCAAAGTCAACAAGCTATAATATCTATGATCATGATAAGTCGGCTCGTGATGAGACCTCTTATTCTTTAAGTTAAAGTGTATTATTGGATCATTCCCTGAATATTGTAACTTTCTAGGTGGGGAGGAAGTCATTGTTTCCTTAAGATAGCTCTGGACGACAATAATAGATTTTTTTGGAAAGGACTTTTCTACAGAGAATCTTTATTTTTTTATTGATACCTTTCATCAGAATGATATAAAACAATTTCTCACTAAAGGTTGTTTTTTAATCAAAATTTTTCAAAGTTGAAACTAGTATCATTTCTAGGTTTGAAGCTTTTAACTGTATCTTTGAATAATAATGATCAATTTTCTAGAAGAATTCTATTTATATAAGTGAAAAAACAAAATCAAAAAGAGAATTTGTATCTTTTTCGTGAATTCCAAATATAACCATTAACAATTGGTTTTATTATGAAAAATAAAGAAAACTAATATACAAAATAGAAGAATAATCTCCTATGAAAAATATTTTTTGAGGATATGTCCATTAACAGGTAAAGATTCTCTTTTTCCTGTTAAATCCTATAACACAAAAGTAGATGGACCTATGATCTTTGCAATTTGGAAAGGACCAAGCCACATTCGTTGAAATTCCGTATGTTTTCCTTTTTCTTCATGAGCCTTGTCCCATTTTAAAACTAGATCTCCTATTTGAAAGTCCTTTCTGGTTGTCATATTTGAATCAAAAGAAGCTTTCACTAATTCTTGGTGATGAGCATGAGTTACTTTGGCCTTTTCTCGTTGTTCTTCTAGCTTAATTATTTCCATCTGCCTTAGTTGTAAGGAAGAAGTTGGTGCTTCATCAATATATTGGACTAAGGCTAAAGAAGGAATTGCTAGATGAGTTGGAAGAACCACTTCTTATCCATAAAATAAATTAAAGGGAGAAGTGCCAATGGAGCCTTTCTGCGTTATTCAATCTGCCCATAAAGCATATATTAAAGACTTATGCCAATTTTTATGATTTTGATCAATGGTTCGCTTAATAATTCTGATTAAGTTTTTATTTGTGGATTCAGCTAACCCATTTCCATGTGGATAATAATTGGCAGAGTATTTAAGTTTGAAGCCTCTCTTGAGTGCAAATTCAGTCATAGCATTAGCAGAAAAATATGATGCATTATCAAACATTAAAGCAGAAGGTAAACCAAACCTGGTGATTATGAACTGATCTATGAACTCGATGATGTGTTCGGCATTAGCAGTCTTAAGAGGAACTGCTTCTACCCATTTCGTAAAATAATCAGTTAATGTAATGATATACCTATGTTGCTTAGAAGAGTGAGGAACGATCTCACCTATTATGTCCAATCCCCATTAATCAAAAGGCTGCTCAATGTTGACTGGTTGTAACGGTAATGATGGTTTCTTTTGTCTTCCAGTAGTGGTTTGACAAACTTGACATTTCCTTGCATAGCTATGTGAATATTTGAATAATGTGGGCCAGTAATAGCCTGCGCGAAGAATTTTATGTGCACTAGCATCTCCAGCATAATGTCCACTTGCTGGTCCATCGTGAAGTTCATACAAGACTTTTTCAGCTTCAAATTTCTCCAGACATCTAAGAAGATCAGAATCATAATTCATTCTAAAAAGAACATCATTCACAAGCTGATATTGCTTAGCCTTCAAAATTAGAGCTCTTTTCTTGGTGTGATCAATATTTGGAGGAGCATATCCATTCTTTAGATAAAAAATGATATCAACATATAATGATTCAACATCGTTTAGGATTACCTCATATGTTTGTATCTCTCCAGATGGTTTTTCAGAAACAAGCGATGCTCCAGCTAATATTTTGCAAAAGCCTTGCCCTCTTACAATACTTGCTGGTTTGATTTCTAAATCATATTCTTGTAAGGCAGTAACCCAATTGGCTCTTTTCTCACCCACATCTTTTTGAACTAAAAGATTTCTTACCGCTGGAAACGGTACTATGATTTTTGTATGGGTTTTAAGTAAAAAGGGTCTGAAATATTTAGTTTCTTTGAAAACAGCATAAGCTTGTTTCTCCACATCTGAATAATTCAACTCAGCCCCCTGTAAATTTGAACTGAAAAAAGTAATTGGGGCTTCTACCTTGTCTTGATTTACTTGAGTGATTATCGCAGCATATGATTTATTAGAGGAAAATGTATACAAAATAAAAGGATCGGAAAAATTTGGAGTTGCTAAAGATGAAGCATTAATAATTTCTTGTTTGATAAGATTGAATGCTTCATATTCATTTTGGCCCCGTTTAAAATTTGAATTCTTTTTAATCATTGCTTGTAAAGGAGATACAATTCTTGAAAAATCTGGTACAAATCTCTTTACAAAATTAATTTGATCGAGGAAAGATTGCATATCTTTCTTGTTGTGAGGTAAGGGTATTTCAGAAATATCCTTGATTCTATCAAGATCAATATGAATTCCAGATTTTGACACTATGAATCCAAGAAGTTTTCCTTCACTTAATGCAAAAAAGGAATTTTTCAGGTTAAGTGAAATTCCATACCTTTGAAAGTTTTAAGTCTTTAAGATGATTGCTTCGTTTCTTGGAATATACAGTTATATCATCCAGGTAAATTACCACTGATTTGTTAACTAATCCCTTGAAAGCAATGTCCATTGCTCTCTGAAATGTGGCACCAGCGTTGATCAGACCAAAAGGCATCTTTTGATATGCATAAGTGCCCCATTTAGTTTTGAATGTAGTTTTCAATTGATCATCAGGATGGACCAACACTTGGTTGTAGCCAAAGAAACCATCTAAGAAAGACATTAATTCTGATCCTGCAACTGCCTGTAATATTTGCTCCATAGGAGGCAAAGGAAAACTATCTTTTTGGCAAGCTTTGTTAAGGTTTCGAAAGTCAATGCAAATTCTAATGTCTCCATTCTCCTTTCTAACAGGAACCATATTGGAAACCCATTTAGAATGTCGAAGAGGAAAAATAATCTTGGCTTTCAATAAATTATTGAGTTCAGATTTGATTTGATTTTCTAGATTGGGATGGATCTTTCTCAGCTTTTGTTGAACAGGTTTTTCGTCATTTATCATTGGGATAGTATTTTGGATGATAGAAGTGTCATAAGTTTTGATTTCATCGTAATTCCAAGCAAAGACACTTTTATATTGTTTCAAAAGATGAACATACGCTAATTTTTCTTCAGGAGCTAGACCAAGGCCTAGGTTGATATTCTGTGGTTTGGTATCAGTTCCAAGATTTACTAATTCATAATTCAAAGTTGAACTTTGGAGTTTTGAATTGGTAGATATTTTGAATCGATCTTTCAAATCATAAATATCTTCTAACTTGACTACTGACTTTGGCATATCATTATTGGTACTATCTTGTTGCAATTGTCTATCATGTTGGTCTTTATCAATTATCTGATTAGTGTAAGATCCTTCAGATGTGAGAAAACTTACAATATCAGGATCATCATTGAAAATTCGCCAATTGGTAATGTTATTAGGAATTGAGGGTCTAAATATTAATTCGATTGAAAATCGATCAGGACTAAAGTATTATGAAGGAATGAGCTTTGAAGCTACGTTAGCTAGGAGGTCTGCACTAGCATTCTGGATTATGGGAATTGATGAAATATTAAATGCTATAAAGTGTTCAGTCTTATCTTGAACTAAGGATTGATAATGCTTTAAATGACCTGATAAACAATGTATAGTATTGTGTACCTGTTTGATTACAATTTCAGAATCTCCAAAAACTTGTAGATATTTGATGTCTAATCCGATTTCTTTGTATAATCCTTGGAATAAAGCCTCGTATTCTGCGGTGTTATTAGTGCAATCAAACTCGAGTCTACAAGTTAACATAATTTTGTTTTCCTTTGGACTAACCAACACGCACCCTGCTCCTGCTCCTTCATTAGACTTAGAACCATCAAAAAATAACTTCTAAAATAAAGATTTATTTACGGGAGTATTTAGAAAATTAATGCATTTAGAACTATCTGTTTGAGAAAAAATTTCTACTTGAGATAAAACATAATGTTCTAAATAAGGTGAAGTATGAGCATTGAAATTTCTTAAGAAAAATACTCTGAATAGTTGCCAATGATATTATTGTTATATGCAACTGGTTCATTTTCTCCCTTCAGTTCTATTACTATGTATTTATGATGTTTTTCCTGCTCAACCTTTATCTGATTTGGTTTACCATTGTAAGGAAGCCACATATGCGAACAATCAGTTGCAAAGCATCCATGAAGTTTTTCTGACTAATCTCTGCTAAGAATTAAGCCATAAAATTCTGTAATATCTGCAACTAAAATGTCGATAACTTGACATACCTTTGGATTGGATGATAGTCTTATGGTAACCTGATTTAATTTGCCAATCACTACAACTTGCGATCGATCTAACTGGACTATGCGTACAACAGAATTTTGTGGTTGAATGTTCAACTTTGCACATACAGATTTTGGTAGAATATTAGATGAAGCTCCAAAATCCACTAAACAATTATGCAAATTTTTATTGAAAACTTCATAAGTAAGAAGAAATGGAGGAGTATGAGATCTTGACATTCTTCCAATTAAAGCGATATTTTCTAGATCAACTTTACTGATCACATTAGTTGGAGGTCTTCCCATCTCGTTGGAAGCTTGAGAAATCACAGGATCGGGCAAAGGTTTTTCTGGTATAGTATGTAATTCTTTCAAAATTACTTTTTGCTGGTGTTTTAACTTGCTCAATTCATAAAAAGTGATGTTATCCCTAGTATTCTTCATATCTTCTATGATATTATACTCCATTTCATCCAGGAAAATCAATATTTTTGATGGAGTTGACGAATCTGTTTGGACTGGGCTAGTTTGAGTTGTTTTTGATGTTGTTTTCTTGGGCGCAACTTTATCCTTAGTCATTGAGCTTGCGATCTTTGACTTAGGAGTAGTTTGAGGAGGATCAAGTTTATTTCTACTTCGAGTGCTAACTGGGGATGCTTCTTGATCTTCCTCATCTGGGAGGATGAAATCCCACATACCTTGTACTTCTACAACTTCTTCTTCATCAGTAGTTTCTTCAGTAGCAGTCTCCTCTTCTTCTTCTTTTGATTCAACATTAGTAATAGCATTTGGTGGCTTTGGATCAGTTGAAGGATTTCTTCTAAAAGGCTTGAAAGACTTTTTAGAAGATGTTTCTGCCACTTGTTTCTTAATGTCAACCATTTCTTTAGACATGGTTTTCAAAAATTTCTGCAATCCTTCTAAATCAAATGGATCTTTCGATTGCTTTTTCTTGGGGTCTTCCTTAAAAGTAACCTTCTTGGATTTTCGTTATTTTATCGCATTTTTCTTTTCTAAAGCAATGATACGTTTCTCTACCGCTATTGCTTCCTTCATATATTCTGCTAAAGTTGTTTTGTTAGCCCTATCAACGAAGATTTCTATGTTTGATGGTAAAGCAGAAATGTACCACTCACTTCGCACTTCTTCACTACGCTTGGAAGCAGTAGGGATTTTATTTAACAATTTATTGAAACATGAATTAAAATCCTTGATAGGTTCTCTTGACTCAGCCCTAAGATTAGAGAGATCATTGATTAATGTTGCTGTAGACCTATCATCACCAAACTTAGTCAAAAATTGATCTTGAAAGATATCCCAACTAGTGATAGATCCAGATGGTAATGAGAAATACCATGATCCGGCTGCTCCTTGTAGAGTATAGGGAAAAAGTCGTACAAAAACATCTTCATTAATAACTCCATTGAGATTTATGGACAGCATAAAGTTGTTTATATGTTATTCTGCTAGCATTCCTGCCTCGGGATTAAACTTAGGCAGCCATTTTTCAGGATGGGTTGGTAATTGACTCAAGGGTGTAAGCATTAAGACTGCCCCTGGATTATTCCATGGCATTTGGGCCATCGCTAAACTACTAATAGAGGAAAGTGCAGAATATGATCCTTGTGATTGGGAAGATGAGGATATTATGATTCCAGATGTTTGAGAAGGAGATGTGGAAGCTCCAGTGGACTGACGGACAGTAATGTGAAGTGGAGGGGTGGATGGTTGACTTCGCGGTGAAGAGGTTGAGATGGATGATGATGATGAAAGAGTCTCACTGTCAGACCCTTTAGGAGATTTCCTTGCTCTTTTTCTTATAGGTAGAGGTAACTCAGTTGGCTGAATGCCAAGCTTCTCGCTCTGTAATCTAGTAAGAGGATGAGCAGGATTATATTGCGAAGTCACACTGCCTTGAGATTTATCAGATCGTTGAGGTGATATTGAAAATCGCTGAAGTTTATGAATCAAAGATTCAAATTCAAGAGGTTGAATAACAGATTCTTCTGAAAAGTTAGGGTTCGTGGCAGTGGCTATTATTCTTTCGACTTCTGGCTCTACATTTAAAAATTCTATGTGCGATGGAGAAGTCAGAGAAGATGGTGAGGGAAATTTACTCTCAGAATGGTTTTTTGATTTTGATTTACTTTCCATTCATAGTTCGTGGCCCTCCTTCTAGCGCCAAATATGTTGAAGCCTCGAAAATCGGGTCTTACAACAAGGGGGATACCCACCCGGTCCGGACCTTGGTTAGCAGCTCCTTTTCCGTTTGGTGTAGTGGGTCCGACTAGGGATAATGGGACCAGTTTCCCAATATGTGTGTGTGTGTTTGTTGAGAATTGATATTTCCTTTCTAAAGTTCCTAAGTGAAATGCTTTTATTCTATCTCTAATCTAGTCATAGGTAAATTATATTCTAATTTAAAAAGAAATATCTAATTCTAAACTAACCCGGAATGTAATCTTTCTATCTATGCGGTCTAAAATGATTTCAAATAAAAATTGATAATAATGATAATTCAACTGTTACAAGAAAGGAATTCATTAAAGATAAACCATTTCATATAAAAATTTAGATGAAACAGTTGTGAAAAACATATCGCATAATAAGCTATTCATACATTAAGCATAAATAAATAGCTATCACTGTACAAAAGTGCCAAATGATAACTCAAGCATTCAAACATCAATGTATAAATAACTGAACATGAATATCACTTTACACAGGGGCAGAAAGAGTTAAGAGATAAAAGTACCATTTATAACTAGTTCTACTCATGAGCTAGAAGCAATAATGACTTATCTCTTCTTAACTCAACATCTACTAAGAGTACAGAAGTGCAACATCAGTAGCAGATATTAAATGCAGATATCAATAAATCCTATTCCATTTATTTATCAAAACCTCCTTTGAGGGTGCAAAAGTGCATGTTCTGAGGAC
Source organism: Pinus albicaulis (assembly GCA_034641835.2). Lineage (NCBI taxonomy): Eukaryota > Viridiplantae > Streptophyta > Pinopsida > Pinales > Pinaceae > Pinus > Pinus albicaulis. The sequence continues at coordinate 43,081,319 of CM076580.1, forward strand.
AAGTTTTTGACAAATTTCAGGACCCTTCTTTAAATGCATGAGAAGGGTTTCTTTTATCCCCTTTTCAGTTGGATCAGTAGTAGGATCTTTCCATAAAACATCCAATTGTTCTGCATCATGAGAGAGTGCACTTTCCAATTTTATTTTCTTCCTTTTCTTTCTTACTACTAATTTATGTTGTGGACTATAGAATATATCTAGAGGAGGAATTTCCTCTATTTTAAGTACAATCTCAGAGGATGGAGAAATAGGAATATGTTCTGTTTCTGTGACATTGCCACTTATTCCTGTGATTAAACATTTTGTTTTCTGTACAGGAGTCTGTGTGTTTTGTCCTTCAATATTAATCAATTCATTGAATGTTTCCCATTATTTGTCTAACTCGATTCTAATTGATGGTTGGTGTACATTGAGAGGGGGAAGATTTAACTGTGGAGTGGTTGAAATATGTTGCTGTGAGAGTTCTTTAGACTGGGTAGTATTTTTTACTGACCCTTCACTTTTATCCTAGTCATTATCAGTTTCTTTCATGGACTTTGACTTGGACTTGTCTGTATCTGAACTCCCACTAAGACTGATGCTGGGAGTTGGTTCCCTTGCGGGTTCCAAGAACAATTTATCCAAAGGAATAGTGGTCAACCTCCTTTCTCTGTACATCTTAAACTCTTGGAATTCTTCTGGAGAAAAATGTGTTTGAGATGAATGTAGAGTTTCTTTAAATGTGCATTTTTCTTGGAAGATATCATCAAAAAGATCCTCTTCTCCAGAAAATGTTCTCACTTTGACTGCAGTGGTGAAATTCTTAACAACATCATATGGATCAAATGGTCTTCTTGGAAACTTGAACAATTGTAAACATGTAATATTGTTTACTTCCTTAAATGCATGACCAATATCAAATAATGAAAATGATCCGCAGGCGATAGGAAATTGAGGCCAGATAGCCTTCTTTTTATCCTTTAAATCCTTGGTCAAACCTCCCTCTCTGCAGGTTTGATATGCAATTTCCCGGGCCAGGAGTTTATCCAGAACATACAAAGGTAAAACATGAGGAGAAGAAAAAATTCTAAAAACCCTAACATAGGTAAAAAATTCTTCTCCAAACCATCTTGCGACAGGGAGAATGTTTACTTCTGCTTCAGGGAAAAACCTTGGAGCATCCTTATTATACAACATTCTGTACAGTGGCAGCATGATGTCATGGCAAATCTTGTAAAAATGGGAAATGAACTTTGACTCCCACAATTCTTTATGATAAACATGAATGGGTAGGGGATCTTGAATTTTCCATTGCCAACCCATTACAGGAAATTTAGAAATATAACAGATTGAATCCGTTACATAAGCAGCTAGGAAAAAAGGAGGATAAATCCTCTTAGAGATAGTCCGTTTAGATCGATAGTTAAAAATAGCCATGGCTAAGTTATCAGACAATATATTAGCCCAATCCATAATGGTAGCATTAACATTAGCATTCAACAATGGTAGCCATTCAGGCGAAAATTTATTAATATCAGGCTTTCAAAAAAGCCTACAGAGCATCGCAACAACAAAACAATACGGAGAAGTGAGAGAACCAGTAATGTACATACCGTATTTATCTTTCTTCAGTGGTTCATCTCTTCTGGACCATTCCTGGGTGCATTCTGCTAGGTTTGCATTTTCCTTAGAAAATTTCTCCATAAACTGTTTGTTGTAAGTTGGCTGTGGCTCCGGCAAATGATACATAAGCCTTAAATCCTCTGAAGTAAATGAGCCAATGAGCTCTTGCCCCTGAGTATTGAACTTTCTGTCTGTAATATCAGTGCTATCCAGCACCCATTTCACCATGTCTGTATATGGAAGAATTTTAGGTCTTGCTGCTATCCGGTGTAAAAATGAACAAGCTAACTCTGTAAGAGATGCTTCAGAAGAACGAGTTGATCCTGCAGTAGCCAAAACCTCCATTACTCTGGGGTTTTCTTCTTCAAACAGATTATACATGCCCTCCCAAGTGGTGATACCAGCGTCTTTGTTGCAGGAGGTGTTTGTGTACCTCTGAATACCACTTTGTATAGTCGTCTGTTCTTCGCGCCTGCAGTTTATGAATTAAGTGAGAGTAATGATATGAAAAGGTGATGGGAAAGTTTTTAAATGCTGAAGGTGCATAAAATATATCATCTTATGTGAAATAACTCTTCAATCAAAACAAAACCATTTTTCATTAATAAATGACAATCAATTCATTGATTAATCATTAAAGTGCATAACAGAGTCTTGATTTATGGAGAAGATTTTCTTCATTCAACGAGCCTCAACGATCTACAATAATGCGATCTGCGATTTGCTTCGCAACATTGTAAAATCGCAATATCACAAATTTCAATCTCAGAAAATCGCAACATCATAATAGCGCAAATATTATATCATCGCTAAATCGCAAAATCGCAAGATCGTAATATAGCAAGATCGCAATATCGCAAGAGCGTAATATCGAAAAATCGCAATATCACAAAATCGCAATATCGCAATATCGCAAAATAACGTATGACAAACATCCTTTAATGTATTTTCTGCGAAATGCGATTTGCGACAAATGTTATCGCACATCGGTGATTTGAGGTTTCTCAGCATATGATATTTGAAACTTTGTGATGCGATGAATGTTCTTTTTTAGTGCGTAGTTTTCGTATTGCAATATTTTAAAATTCCGCTTGTAAAGGGGCATTCCTTACCTTTTTTGCGATGCGATATTTTTCAAAGAATGATTTTATTCTATGCTATCATAAACTTAAGTTTATTTAAATATTTTCCAAGGAATTTTCTTAAGTTAATGACAGTAAGTTTTATTGGAAAAAGAAAACAAGCACTAATTAATTTTTTGGATTTTTAAACTAAGGTTCCCCACTTATTTAGTATTATTACTAATACTAAATAAGAAGGGGGGTTGTTGCTGGCCACTATAGAAGGCTACATCTTGGGAAAAAAACACAGAGAAAAATTTCCATCAGGAAAGAGCATAAGGGCAAAGGCACCGTTAGAAATAGTCCATTCTGATTTGTGTGGACCAATGCAAACACCATCATTAGTAGACAACCACTATATGCTGACCTTTATTGATGATTACAGAATAAAAACATGGGTATATTTCTTTAATTTGAAGAGTGAAGTGTTTGAGAAGTTCTACCACTTTAAGGCTCTTGTTGAGAATCGAAGTGGGCATCATATTAAGGTCTTAAGAACACACAGAGGAGGAGAATACATGTCCAACGAATTTTTGTGTTTTTTTAGAGAAAATGAGATACACAAGCAATTTACAACAAGGTATATACCTCAGTAAAATGGAGTTGTTGAAAGGAAAACCAGAACCATCATGGATATGGAAAGAAGCATGTTGAAGGAAAAACATTTTCCAAATGAATATTGGTTGAAGTTGTACAATGTGTAGCATATGTTTTGAATAGATGCCCAAAAAAGAGTTTTATGAACATATTTTCGGAAGAACCATGGAGTGACATAAAACAGTTTGTCATCCACATTAGAGTTTTTGGTTGTGTGGCTTATGCACACATTACAAATCAGCTAAGGAAGAAGTTCGACAGTAAGGGGGAGAAGTGCATATTTGTTGGATATAGTGAAGAATGAAAAGCATACAGATTGTATAACCCATCCACAAAGAAGTTTATGATAAGCAGAGATGTGAAATTTATTGAAGGAGAAGCTTTGGATGGAAGCATTTAGAAAACAATGAATGTAAAAAGTTGTTTGTCTGATGATGAGGATGAGGAATAAATGGCTGAAAGACATCCCTCATTAGCAACACGACCTCCACCAATACAAGGATAGCAAGGGACACCACAAGCAGGTATGAGGAAACCCTTGAGAAGTGATGACAATTATTCTCCAAGCACATAACAAGGAGAAGATTTGAGTGCTTCTACGAGCACAAGCTCAACAAGTGAAAGAGGAACTAGATTCAGAAGTTTGAATGAAATTTATGAGCAAGAGGCAGAAAATGAAGGCATGAACTCTTTATTTTCATTATATTGTCATGTAGAAGATCCTATTCATTTTGAAGAAGTTGTGAAATATAAGAAATATGCTATAGATGAAGAGATAAATGTCATAGAGAAGAATAAGACATGGGAACTAGTTGATCTCCCAAAAGGCAAAGAAGTAATTAGAGTGAAATGGGTTTATAAAACCAAGATCAATGCTGGAGATAAGGTTGAAAGGAACAAGGCTAGACTTGTTGTCAAAGGGTACAACCAATAATAATGAAGATATTATGAGGAAACTTTTGCACCAGTTGAAAGAATGGAAACAATAAGAGCAGTGTTTTCCATAGTAGCACAATACAAATGGAAAGTTTACCAAATGGATGTGAAATCAACATTCCTGAATGGAATATTAATGGAAGAGGTATATGTTGAACAACATCTAGGATATGATAAAGAAGGCCAAGAGCACAAGGTATGAAAATTGAAGAAATCTTTGTATGGGCTGAAAAAAGCACCAAGAGCATGGTACAGTAGGATAGATGCCTATCTAGTGGAAAATGGGTTTGAAAAATGTGAAGGACAACCCACATTATACATCAAAGAAAAATATGGTAAGATGTTGATTGTTGTTTTATATGTTGATGATGTTATATTCATAGGTAATGATGCTTAGCTCATTGAAAATTTGAAGAAAGTCATGAAGGATGAATTTGAGATGACTGATATGGGATTGCTGAGATACTTCTTAAGAATAGAAGTAGAGTAAAATGAAAATAAAATTTTAATTTCTCAAGAAAAGTATGTTAAATAAGTTTTAGAAAGATTTAACATGCAAGATTGCAAGGCAACAATTACTCCTACAGTGATGGGATTGAAGTTAAGCAAAGAAGACAACAACAAAGATTTTGATCCAAGTTTATATAAGAGAATAGTTGGCAGCTTAATGTATTTTACTACAACTAGGCCAGATATTATGCATGTTGTAAGTTTAATTTCCATATTTATGGAAAGGCCAAAGGAGAGAAATTGGCAAGAAGCAAAAAAAATTATGGGATATGTGAAAGGAACAAAAATGTATGGTATTTTATACACCACTTCAAAAAAATTTGAATTGATTAGATATGCTGACAGTGATTGGGTTGGAAGTATAGATGATAGGAAAATCACTTCTAGATATGTTTTTCATATGGGATTAGGAGCCATTTCATGGGATTCTAAGAAATAGCCAATTGTGGCTTTATCAACAACAGAGGCAGAGTATGTGGCGGCTACTGTAGCAACATGTCAAGAAGTATGGATGAGAAGAATGTTGAGAAGTTTGTGTCATGAATAGGTAAAAGGCACAACAATGTATTTTGATAATAGCTCAGCTATAGCTTTATCTAAGAATACAGTGTTTCAGAAGAGGACAAAACACATTTATGCCAAGTACCACTACATTAGAGAGCTAGTGAAAAATGGTGAAATGTTTATGAAGCATTGAAAAATAAAAGAGTAGTTTGCTGATATTTTAACAAAACCATCGGGGTAGAAAAGTTTTAATTACCTAAGAAAATGTCTGGGTATGGAAGAGACCATCAATTGTAATTAAGGGGGAGTGTTGGAAATTAATTCCAACTGCGACAGCAAATAGGAGGACGAAATTAAATTTATGATTTGAAGCCGAAGGACAGCAGCACAGGAAATTTCTTGTTTGATTCTACACTCCACTGAGAAATGGGTTTCTGGTTTGAATGAGCCTGCAAGTTCAAATTTTTTACTAAAGGTCGTAGCCTTGTTTTCTTCAATGAAGATTGTGATTTAAATCACGCCATCCCTCCATTCATTTCTGCACCCACCGCCGTTACACCATTCACAAACCAGTTTGACTTACTGCATGTTTATTTTTTTTTTGAATACTCCACGTCAAAGGTTGTGGAGCCCTCCATGTTCACATAGCATAAACTCTCCACCAATCATATTCATATCGCAAATTTAGATCCGTGCGCCACCATCCTTTTAATCGATGCGATAAACTTTAAACAGTTTTGAAATCAGTTTTTCAAATCCGCCACATCATCTGCCTCCAACCAATAGCAACCCTCTCACAAGTTTTAAAGTCCATTCATTCATTCCCCAAATGGATGCGATATATTTATTAAACAAGTTTGGTTTTTGAAGTTGAAATATGTGATGAAAAGTTTATTAAGGTTTCTAACCTTGGTTTAAAATGTTTTTAATGTTTTTGATTTAGTTTTATAAATCGTCGTGATAAGTTTCATTACCTAAGGTTGAATACTTAGGATTATAAATAAGTTTTATAATATATCTATTATAAACAGTTTATATGTTTATAATATATATATAAAAATAGTGTGAAATGTTGTTATGTGTAATTCTACGCAATGCAGGATATACATGCCCGAAGGCAGAAAAGACTGTGTGTAACACAGAGAAATGCAGTGACTGTGTTAAAAGAAAGAAAAAGCCAGAGAGCAGAAAATAGTGTTGTAGTTAGTCTGTGTGTATGCTAAAATAGCCAGAGGGAAAATACAGATTGTAGGACTGTGTTTGCAGCAGTCAAATGGAGTATTTTTTTTTAAGTAATCCACAACACTGAAGTTCTAGGGAGGATTTTTTTTTTGTAAATAGTTCAATTTTTTAATGAAACAGAGTTTTACTCCAGCTCTCATTATGCGTGTCATTTTTATTTAATTCTCTGTGTTTGTAGAGAGATTTTTTTTATTCCTTCATGTGAGGAATTATTCATAAATTCCAACAATGGCAAGGCATAAGCATTTCACCACTCGAATTCTTGTCTATTGCCTTGTAGCTCTCTTTCAAAGAGGCATCTCAGTGGAGTCTCTCATCTTCTCTTTTTTTCGTCATGACAGTACTGTCCCAGTGTAGTATTGTCTCTTGATAATAGGTTAGTGTGTGCTTTTTCTTTTATTGTGACAATCGCATTTGAGCGAAATAGAAAATTTTCCTTAAATTACTTGAACGATGAAGAGTTTTTCTATGATTATTTTAATGTTTCTCATTGTTATATCATTATATGAGGCTGCTCGGATTTTCGGCTTCAAGCCGTTCTTTCTTAATAGAGATTCTCACGTTAAAGCTACTCTTGCAATTAGTTATCCTTCAGTCGAGGAAAGGGCTGCTGAGAAGGCGGTCTTGGAGCTAAACGAATGTTTCAAAGGAAGAGCGAATCTTGAAAACCATCCTGTTTTAGATGGTATCTTCAAGCGCAATCTATATGCGAAGTCGAGCATTTCACATCATAGTTCTGATGAACTTCTTCAGACAATCCTTCCTTCCCTAAAATTTAATCATGAAGTGGAGAAATCAGTTCTGCCCTTTGAGCTGTTACGTCACAACCCTGGAATTGGTCATGATGATCCACCTGGATTGAGACACTGAAAAACTAATTCATTGAAACGCTTTATAATATTCAGAAAAGATTAAATGTGACTATGCACACCATTTCATTAATCAAAGAGATTACACATATCTATACATGAAGTATAGTCTCAATATAGGAAAACTATCTTGGACGCACAATAATGTGGTTGAGAGAATATCTCAACCTCACACCAGACTAGGAACTTAAATTTAGCTAACTCCTATGGAATAGGAACAAACTCTATACATAGAGAGTCACAACCGAAGACAAGTAGGAATTACAAATTCCAACACACCCCCTTAATGACTACTTGTCTCATTATCACTTCGCAAAATCTAGTTGTGGTCAAACATAACAAAAGGATATGTCGATGTCAATATAAAGGAGCAACCATCCACCAGAATGCATGGGTACCAACTGCTGCAACCACTAGTCCCGTAGGATATCCTTTGCATACATGGTTCTGTCAACCATTATCACTCATAGATATACCTGTATCTACATATCACCCTCCAATTTGGGTTTTATCAGATGACTCATAACCATGCTCTTCCTTCATCGGTGAACTCTCACTGGCAGTAGATCTGTCTTACATCTCTTCGGCAAAGTTTTACCAGATCCCTTCATCATTGGGCGAACACTAGCACAAACCTATTTCCAGTCCACTTCACTATTACACGTGGTTTCTGGTTGACCATAAACTGACACCGTAAAATGGTTCCTGGCTGACCACGAACGTGTAATTAAAAAGTGGTTTTGAGATTACGATGAACTTTACGGGGATACACATGCCTTTACAAGTCTTACATTACATACTCCAACACTTGGAGTTACTAGGTACATACTTTAAAAAGGCCACTACAAAGCCATCCTAGACTTTGTTACCATTCAACTATATGACTCATCATCAAGAGTCTATTCCAAGAAAAAGTCACACAAAAAGAACTCACACAAGCTTGATTGTCCATCATCCTTTACCGCTCACCATACCATTCATATGCTAGAACACACCAATGCTTTCTTGCTTGAATATTTCTGTCATATATTTTGTACTTTTGATTTTTGGATATAATGATCTTGAATCTCCATGCTTTACCTATCATTAGTTAGAGTTGTGAATTCTAACAAAATGACTTCATATTGAGGTCGTGAATCTGAACATGTATACAAGCATCCAAGACATATTACCTTCAAAACAATTTGAAATAACAATAAAATCACATTCCAAAATCTAAATATTACTGTTTTTTTTGTGCATTAAGGCAAGAGCACCAACCACGACTCCAATATCTTAACTACACAATCATTCAAACAGGGTCAAAATCTGTGCTCAATAGCACCATAGAGTAAACACTCCTTTCTCCGACATGGCAACATTGGCATCAAATTCACCACCAAGTTTGAGCACCATTGACTCCTTTCGTGGAAATATTTGTGAATCTAACACTCTAACACCTGTGCTGACAACATATTGAAACCAACATTTGAGGACTTGACCCTTCTCAGTGGCCTCATCCACCCTCTTGCCATACAACAACAGATCCATGAAGTGATCCATAAATAAAATGATCCACGAAAATTTAATTCAGCACCTCCCCTCATCGAATTGTTCCAATTTTCACACAAACCCAACCACATGATTGCTTTAAGGACACTAAACTTATCTTTTAAAGATTCAAAAAGGTAAATTAGTCAACACAGAGAAGTAGGATCGTCCTGCACCACCGTGAAACATGGCATATCAGAAACAAAAAATTAAGATGGGCTACCCATTCTTTGAAACACTGTATTTCAGATCACTAGACGAAGCTTCTCCTTGCGACAAATCTTTCTCCTTCCTAAAAGATCCCTCTCCTAAATTCAAGTTATTTCCATAGATATTTTTATCTCTGGCTTCTAGTGAAGATGCTTTTAATCAGAACAAATTAGTCAATTCTACGAATTTTCCAGAAGCTACAGAGCCATATCCTAGTTTATCATCTAGAATTCGGATGCAGAATGTTGAGCTCGAGCTTCCACATTCTCATTTTGAAAAAGTTACTGTCAACGAAGGGGACGGTGCTATTTCGAAGCCATCGAGTTCAGAAGGTCAAGGCCCTATCTCCTCAAGGGAAGGGAAATTGAAAGAGCATGGAAAATTAAACATCAAGAGAAAAGATAATGAAGGTCTTGAAAACCCTTTCACTCCTCCCTGCAAGTGAGTTGCCCAAACCGGTTCGGCTTACAGTCAGAAGATGTGTAAGGAAACCGTTCTCTTCTCCATGGTCCCTAAGCGAGGTGCAGGCCCTCTACATCTTGTTTACTCTTCAGATCCAGATCACGTATGCCCATGACCGACACTCCATTAAAGAGGGATAGATTTCAATGAGCGTGAAAGCAAGAGAAATCAGTCGACCTCTCCAAGACTCCACAGTCCCCCGAGAAGAGAGAGGGAACCTTGCTTCTTGTAGAAATGCCTAGACGTTGCTTCACAAAAGTCAATAATAGGAGAGAAATACACTATGTTTTCCCGGCCTGCATAAAATCTATCAGTCAAAACCCACAACGTAGCAACAACATGTTCACGTAGATCCACTCACATACTCCCTGCAATCGCTACAAAGAATCCCAACAGTCAAACAATGCCTCTGCACACACAACGAATAGCGAGTTTGTACGGCATTCAATTAGAATGGACGAACTAAAATAAATAACTAAACCAAAAAATATACTCTCTCTTATATTTCCCTTGGCCCAGGAGGGGCCGAGGTTCAGGCCCGTATGGGCTCTGATACCAAGATAAAATGTTACTATGCACACCATTCCATTAATCAAAGAGATTACACATATATATACATGAAGTATAGTCTCAAGATAGCAGAACTATCTTTTATTCATGAAGTATAGTCTCAAGATAGGAAAACTATCTTGGACGCACAATAATGTGGTTGAGAGAATATCTCAACCTCACACCAAACTAGGAACTTAGATCTAGCTAACTCCTATGGAATAGGAACAGACTCTATACATAGAGAGTCACAACTGAATACAAGTAAGAATTACATATTCCAAGAGGAAAGGAGAATCTAGCCGTTCACTTCTGTAATAGGCCATTGTTTTTCTTGTCGGATATGCATGCGATGGCAAGTCTTTATTGTTTCTGATATTACACAAAGTATAGTGTAGTTAACTGTTCAAATATGAATATGTTGTAAGGTATGCAGGTTCTATATAAATGAAATAAAACGTTTTCCTCATTTTATTTAGCGTTCAAATATGAATAAAATAGAACCATATCAAACAATATGCATAAATACACCCATATACCGATAAGTTGTATTCAAAGCAAATTTATGTTCAATGGCAGCTCTCACAGCTCTGGTCGTCAAATTTTGGAGTTAGATCTTTGGTGAAAGTATATGATAAACATATTAGTAATGTTTCCTTCCTAGAGGGACAGAGTGGCATAAGCTGACGAAGACATTGAAAAGTATGATAACATTTAACAGGAAAATATCACAGCGAACGCATGTAATGAATAATTCCATTGCTGGTCGAAACATCCATGCTACAACTAGCTTTTATAGGCCGTGACAGTATAGAAAGTATTGTGGAAGTAACAGTTCAAAGAAGAATATGGATTGACTTATACAAGTTGGATATATAAAATATAAAATTTTCCTTAAATATTTTATTCTATCAAAACCGAAGTTTCACCGCCCGCTACCAATAACAAAGTACAGTCGTACCAGAGTAGAAAATGACAGGGATTCGGGTACAATAGAAAATGTTAGTGGAAATTCGGGTACGAAAACAGAAATTTTGAGAAATTTAAGTTTCAGTTGAATTTAGCGTACTCATGGTTTCCTGATGATGATGCTATAAAAAAAATTAACTTTCCAAAAAACATTATAACATCGATAGACAACGCCATTTTAGAACACGATACAGTTAAAGAGGTCTTGACTGTTAAAAATAATCTCTAACTAAAGTAGTTACAATTAGTTGTCAGTTGGATTCATATTTTAAAAGACATTTTCAACAATCATAAGTTTACATATTTCACGAAAATTCATGTAAATATTTTCAAGCCAGGATAAGATTCTTGAAAGAGATATTTTCAAAAATCATGAGAAAAGTTATGTAAATACTTTTGGGGGCGTGTACAAGATTTTTTTGAGTGGAGAACGCAGGCAAAACTAAACAAATTTCAAAATTTATAGCATATTGCAAAAGAAATAAGTGTGGGTGTGTATGCACATTATCTAGATTAAGTTAGTTTTAGTATTTGTATGTATTTTACATGCACAGTAACATAGGATAACATAGTATAAAGCACATTTAATTTTAGTTAGCATTGATGCTCGCATGAAGTTAAGTTTAACTGTATTGATTTTCTCATTAATTTTGAGAAATTAAATTTATTTATTTTATTTTCCAATTTTGTTTTTCAAATAAGATTATGCAACTATTCTCTGACCTTTGCTCAGATAATTGTACACCATATCAAAGTGGTTAAGGGGTTGGAGTTCATGAACAATATTTTGTAGGTTTGAAATTCAAAGTATTGAAAACTCTTGCTAGATTCAAATTTGCATATCACAATATTGGGGAACTTTCACATCACAAAGGTGAAATAATAGGTGAAATAATAGGTGAAATTTGGCAAGGTAAATGGCTAGTCTCATTTGTATAAATCTTCTAATTTTTTTCCTCACTTAGATTCCATTTTTTTATGATGCATGAAAATTAAGAAAGTAGGATTTAGAACCATAGATTTGGACACATCAATTTTAGATATATATTAACAACTTAACAAGCAAGGGATGGTTAAAGCACTATCATCCAATAATTGTTCAAAGGGTGTTTGCAATGGATGTCGTCTTCGAAAGCATCTTCAAGGCAAGCTCTAGAAGCGGTATGCATGGAGAGCCTCTTTACCTTTGGAGCATATACAAAGTGATCTCGTGGGACCATTTATAGAACCTTTAATGTGTAAAGAAATATTTGTTATAATTTGTAGATGACTACATCAGACTCACATATGTTTACTTCTTGAAACTCAAATATGATTTTTTTTAGCATTTAGAGATTGTCAAAGTGCATGTGGAAAATCAGTCTAGAAAACACATCAAAATCCTCTAAAAATGTAATGGAAACGAATATGTCAATGAATATATCAAGAAACTTTGTAATGAAGTAGGAATACAATTATGTCACACGGTTCCTTCCACTCTGCAACAAAATGGGGTTTCCAAGAGGAAGAATAAATATTTGAAAGAGACGGAGAGTTGAATGTTGCTTGCAATATATCTTCCATCAAAATTGTGGGCTGAAGCTATCAAATGTGATTCATACATATATAATAGATATCCTCATAAATATATTAATAGGAAAACACCTTTTTAAGCTTGGAATAACATGTAACCTAAAGTTAGCCATTTTTTCATTTTCAGATCTCGAGCATGGGCCCACATTCCTACAATGACAAAAAAATATTTGGAGACTTAGCGCAAGGAATTGATGAATGTTAGATATTCCATTGAAGTGAAAGGGTACATATTGCTTCATATCAATACTAAATATCTCTTTATAAAAATGCATGTAAAGTTTGAAGAAAATCTTTTGCATGTATCACCAAATGAACCTTTTACAATGTTACCCTCACCACTAGTTGAGTATGTAGATGATAGTTCAAATCATAATTTGATCTAAATAAGCATTTTCTAATGACACCTCTTGAATCATTAGTTGTTGAATATCGAGATAATACTTCCTCATGTAATTTGGAATATTCTTGACGACCTTTAGCACAAAAATGGTGCACCATGAGTTATCTCTTAGATCCAATAGACCTAAGTTCTAGAAAGCTCCACAAGTACTCTCAGCTATGGATGCATGCATGTCGATGCATGCTTATATGATTCATGTATTTGACCCATATAATTATGTAGAACCTTCTACAGTTCCCCTATGGGAAGAAGATAAGGACGAGGAATGTAAATCTCTCACTGAGAACTAGACTTGGGACTTGGTTCTAGTACCTTCAAATTATAAACTTCTGAGGTACAAGTGGGTTTACTAGACCAAAAAATCAATTCACGGTTAAGCTAGTCAATACAAATCACGGTTGGTGGTCAAAGGATTTCTGTAGGTACATGGTGTTGATTATTATGAGACATTTTCTCTTATGGAAAAACCAGATTCTAATCGGCTAGCTCTCTCCATCACAACAACAAGACGGTGGGAGGCACATCATATGTATGTGAAGAATTCCTTTCTTCACAGTGTTCTCTAGGAATAAATATACATGGAGTAGACACACTGAAATATTCAAAATTCACCTTTGGTATGCAAACTAAAGAAATCCCTTTATGGCCTAAAGCAGGAACCTACAGCTTGGTATGTAAAAAAGGATTCATATTTGTTGTGTCAATATTTTTTACATTGTAAATATAATTCAAATGGTTATTTTATAAACAAAAACGAATCCATGTTCATCATAGTACTCTCTATATATGATCTTTTCATAACATATAGTTCATTTTCTACCATTTTCGAGATTAAAACTACATTGCATAAGCAGTTTTCTATGGTAGACATGGGTCTAATCAATTTCATCCTTGGACTAGAGATCAATAGGAATGGTTCTCAGATTATAATTTCTCACCCAAAGTATGCTAGAAACCTTTTAGCATGAGTTATTATGAGTGATTGCAAGCTAAAAAACACACCTTTATTGTTAGGGGTATGTCTTGAGGATGGAAGAGGAACACCATTGGTTGATTTCACATTGTGTTGTTATCTTGTTGGGAGTCTTCTTTATCTCACTCAAACTCATCTCAATCTCTGATAGGTCATAGGAGCAGTTTATAGATACATGCAAGAGCCACATGAGTTACATTAGAAATATGTAAATAAAACTCCTTTTGATATGTATAAGGGATAATCACCTATGGGAGTCATTACAGAAAATGTTTTCTCTAGATCTGATTTGGTTCACATATTCAGATTAGGTTAGAAATAACATTGAATGCAAGTGCACCTCTGGTTATGTACTTAGTTTGGTATTTGGACCCATTTTTTTGTCAAGAAAAAAGCAAGCTACCATTTCTTTATCATCAGTAGAGGTTGAGTAGAAAGGAGAATTAAATTCTTCAATTCATGTAATTTGGTTGTAATATTTCCATTCTCAGCTTGGTATCATTTTCCATCGTTTGACTATCATATGGTGTGAAAATTATAGTACACTAATGTTTCCTAGAGATCCAATGCAGCGACAATGGGCCAAACATATCGAAATCAATGAGAGAGTTGTATTTTTGATCCACATATGCTTCCCATGATAAATTCCCAACTGTATCTACATAAGTCTATGGACCAAATGCATGCATCATGTAAACATGCATGGGCATGCATTTCTCCATAGTTGAGAGTGCTTGTGGAGCTCCTTTGAGTTGAGTTCTAGTGGTAGGATCATCTAAGATATCACTCATGTTTTCCATTTTTTTTTCTAAAGGTAGTTGAAAATATTTTATACTGCATGAGGAAGTACTATATTTATATTTAGGAACTAGTTATCGAACATGTGTCGCAGAAAAATGCTCATTTGGATCAAAAATATCTACCTAGGTCCTTACTTATGCTCTACTAATTTTACAATAACAACTTTTTCTATGTGAGGGAGTGAAAAGCCATTAAGCGGTTACCAATCTTCCATATTAGAGATCCATTATTGTCACCATGAGCTAGACAAGCCACTAAAATTATGCAAGTCATAAGGAGACGATCCAATCCACCAGTGTTGAGCTTGAGTTGCTAGAACATTACTGGAGCAAGGGGGAATTAAAATGTATAAGTAAGAAGTAGAATTTGAAGTATAGTCGTGATGTATGAAGTGAATATTGTTGTGAAAAATTGATACCACCTTTGTATAACCTTGTATTCAAATTTTAATTTGATTATTAAAATAAACTAAATTTTTTTGAAGAGTGTTTTGCAAAGATTAAGTATGACAAATATGAAAGTAGTTATGGAAAGTTTACCATAATTTTAATAGAATAAAAAACACAAAAATTAAAGGAAACCATCACAGTTTTTGTTATTTCTATAATAGAATTGAAGATTGAAGAAGACAAATATATTGTTCTTAAAGTTATAAAGTCGGCACCATTTCATTCTTACTCTTACAATATCAACAAAAAATTTCAATCAATTGTAGTTGAGGAGAATGTAGAAGTAACACAATTTTTTGAATTTATGTAAGTGTTTTAAGCCTAGCCGATACTTATATGAGTAGGAAATATCGGTCATAGTTAACAAGTATTTTCTAGTGCTGATGAATGTAGATTGACATTAAAGGGAAGCCTTAAAGAATAGTTATTTTTAGAAAGATATTTTCAAAATATGTCAATTTCGATATTTTTAGAAACTTCATGTAAATATTTTCAAGGTAATTGATATTCGAGAGCACCATATGATTGATGACTTCATAGGTACTTTAAAGGATAACATCCAACATAAGTTTTGCCTTTGGGAACCTAATTAATTGGATAATTCATTTAGGGTGGCAAGAAAATTTTAAGGAAAATTTATGGAAACATGGAAGTCTACCACTCTCAAATATAAAGATGGAAGTGTTCTTGCTTCTAGCCTCCCATAACGTATAAGGTTGATACCACAATAAATGGAGGAAAATAGACAAAAAGGGATTTTTTTACAATTGTGATAACAAATATAGTAAGGGTTATAAGTGTGCTCATAAGAAATTATTTTACATAGATTGTGAAGAGGAGGAAGAAAAGTAATGAGAAACGTCAAAAGAATAGGATATACACTAGGAACCAACCTAATATAAAGAAGAAACGAATTTGACCATATAATGTAATGCGTTGGTGGGAATTAACACTCTTCAAACTCTCAATATAGAAGGATATATCAATAAGAAAAATGAAATAATGTTGATTGATTGGGGTAGTACCCATAATTTTATTCATTTTAAGACAGCCAATGAATTGAATTGTTTTCTATATCTAGCACTAGAGTGTCAAGTGATGGTTTCAAATCGAGTAACTATAAATTTATCATTAAAGTTTCATAATATCATGTTAACCATAGAGGAATATGTATTGAATAGCCCAATGCTTTCCATTCCAAAACTTGGGATTGATGTTGTATTAGGAGTCTAATAGTTGCAATCTTTGGGCACGATATATTTTAATTTTCAAGAAAAATTATTTAAATTTTACTCGAACGGAAAGGAAATTAAATTGAGGGGTATCGCATGGAATCCAAGAAAGAAAATAATCTCTAATGGCATGGAAAAGCTATTAAATGAAGAACAATAACGTGTAATTTCTCAATTATTGTTGCTAGATGTACAAACATAAAAATGATCCATTTATCCATATCTCCAAAGAAACTTGGTCAATCATTGCTCGGTATTTGAGAATATGAAATATATCCGACGTATTTTTTATAATTATCATTCTATTCACTTGATTCCACGAAGTTTTCCTCCAAACAGGAGTCCTTACAGATAGAGTGAAATTGAATGTATGGTTGCAACAATGCTAGAGCTAGTTATAATTAAACCTAACGTAATTTATTTGTCTTCTCAAGTAATACTGGTGAAAAATAAAGGTGGATCGTGGCATATGTTTCCATATAATAGAGAGATCAAAAATCTCACTATTATATAAAATTTTCCCATTCCTTTCATTGATGAATTACATGGAACAATTTACTTCACAAAGTTGGACAATCATTATGTATATCATCAAATTAGAAATATTATAGAAGGAATTCTGCAAAAAACATCGAGAACTCATGAAGGTCATTATTAATTTTTGGCCATGCCTTTTGGCCTTACCGATGCACCTTCCACATTTCAAGGTTTGATGAATTAAACATGCAAACCCTTATTTAATGACCCTTTAGGTTTTTTACTATATTTTGATAATATATTAATCTACAACAAGTCTTGGAAAAATCATGTTCAACATGTTGAGAAGGTGCTTAAACTATTGGAGGACAAAAAATTGTATGTAAAACCCTCCAAATGTTTCTTTGGGGTAAAATAGATGGAATATTTAGGTCATATTGTATTGCATGAGAGTGTTAAGATATACCCTAACAAAATTAGATCTATCACGAAATGGAAAATCCCCACAACCCAAGATAACCTTCAGGGATTTCTCAGGTTGACAAGGTATTATCACAAGTTTGTTAAGAATTATGGGACTATTGCAGTACCTCTAACAACATTATTAAATAAAAATGCATTTTTTTGGGCTCTAGTAGAAACTAAGGCTTTTGAACATATTAAAGAGGAAAGGTGCTAAGATAAAATGTTAGTTACACCAGGCTTCACAAAAGCCTGTGCTATGGAATGTGATTCCTTAAGAAATGGAATTGGTGTTGTTTTAATAAATGAAGGAAGACCCATTTATTTTGAAAGTCAACCAATCAAGGGAAAGTATTTACACAAACATATTTATGAGAAGGAAATATTGCAAATAATACATTCCCCAAAGCAATGGCACACCGACCTAATGGGAAGGAACTTCAAGGAAAAAACAAATCATGATACTATTAAATACTTCTTAGAAAAAATATTATCTTTAGAAGAGAAACAAAAATGGGTCACAAAGTTATATGGGTATGACATTCAAATCATCTACAAAAAAAGAAAGTAAAATTTTGTTGTAGATGCACTCTCAAGAAGGGATGAGGATTTGGAAACATTTCTCTTTGCCATTTTTATTATCCAAACTGATTGCACAACTACAGAAAGGGATGAATGGAGGAATGATGAAGAGGTATAGAAACTCATTAAAAATTTGCAGCAAGATTCTAATAAATTTGATACATTTGTCTCGAAAAACGATTCAATTTGGTATAAATATCAGTTTTATCTATGTAATAGATCCAAAATCAGAAAATATATTCTTTTGGAATTACACACCTCTCCTTTAGGAGGGAATTCAAGATTTTAAAAAATTTACCACATAGTCAAGAATTAATTTTTTTGGATGACTTTAAATTTTATATTCATAAGTTTCTAGAAGAATGTTTAGTTTTCCAACAAAATAATGTTGAGACCATTAAGATCCCATATTTGTTGCATCCATTAGCCATTCGAAGTGACCATTGGGAGGACCTTTCTATGAATTTTATCACAGTTTTATCCAGGTCTGAAGGAAAGAGTTTCATCATCGTGGTAGTTGATAGAATTACCAAGTATATACACTTTCGTGCACTATCTCATCATTTCAAATCCAGTACAATTGTTAGTACATTTATGGAAAGAGTTCGAAAATTAAATGGAAACCCAAAGATTATTGTAAGTGATAAAGATCCCATTTTCACTAGAAATTTTTGGACAAAATTATTTTCTTGTCTTCGTACCCAATTAGCTCGTAGCTCATCTTATCATCCTCAATCTGATATGAAAATTGAGTTAGTGAAAAAATGTTTGTAAGGATATATTTGTTTCTTTGTATATGAAAAAAAAAAATAATGGGTCATGTGGTTACCTATGGTGGAATGGTGGTATAACACTTCCTTCCATATCATAGCAAAAATGACCCCATTTATGGAACTTTGTGGATATCATCCGTAATCCATCACATCGTCTTTAAGAGAAAATTATAAGGTTGAAGCAGTGGAAGATAACATTGAGCATCAACAACAAGTTCCCTATCACTTAAAGGATAACCTAAATCTGCTATAGAATTGAATGAAGAAATAGGAAGATCAACATCATAGTGAAGGAAGCTTTGACATAGGAACTTATGTATTTTATGAATACAACCATACAAACAAATGTCCCTCAAGAAAGATAAGTAGGATACTAAATTATCAGCTAAGCATTATGGTCATTACATGGTGATGCAAAATATTGGTACTATGGAATACAAATTGGAGTTGTGTGCACCATCCTGAGTGCAACTTGTTTCCCATGTTTCATGCTTAAAAAAGGTTATAAGTGGCAAGTTCCCAACTCACACAATATTTCCAAAACTTGACAGGGAAAGAAAAATCATATTGAAGCTTGAAGTAGTCATGGAAATAAGAAATGGGAAACTATTAAATCGATCAAATTACCAGTATCCCATTAAGCAGAAGAACTTACCCTATGAAGAGTCCACATGGAGGATGATATTTTTATATAAAATCATCCACGACTACTCAATCATTGAGGAATTTTTTTTTTTGAAGGATATGGGCACGTTAGGGCCTTATAATACTAGATTAACTCCATATTTTTATTTTTGTGCCCCTTGTAGACCCCATATTGTTATTTTTGTGCCCCATGTATCCCCCATATTGTTATTTTTCTGCCCTACGTAGCCCCCATATTGTTATTGTTGTGCCCCATAGAATCCCACTATTGTTATTGTTGAGTCCTTACAATATTATTGCTATGTAGGCCCTAATTATATTGTGACCCTTTAGACTCCTAGATATACCATGGAGGTATGATAATTTGTATCATCCAATAATTTTTGAATAATCTCATGTAAAATGAGGTTGACCCCTTGAAGTGGATTATTTTCAAGCCATTGATCTCTCATTTGTTCTATTCTTTTTATTTGGTTACATAAAAATATAATGGGTTTCTTTGTATTTGGAAGGTATTTTAAAAATATTGAACATTAGCTAGATTATATGATATGATGCTACAATAAAAACTACATATTAGGCTTATTCTAAAGATATCGAGGAAATGGGATTTTCTTATAATCCTATGAGATAAAAATTTTCCCAATTGAAAATCATAAATTTATGTGATTTTTCCAACATAAACACTATCAAAAAAGTCACTATCTCTTTATCCTGCATTTTTTCGTAAGAAATTAATTACCAAAATCCATAACCAATTGTACCTATAATATACATGAAAATTATTTTTCCAGCTTTATAGTGAGGTTCGTTCGGAGACTCCATAAATTTGGAAATTCAACTAATTATAAACATAACATTCGGTTTACTTGTAGTAAGCTATATCACGCTACCAACAAGCATTTTTTACATTGTTGAATCCATTATCTGTCGATCATCCTCTCGCTCAAATTTTCCCCGCTTGAATATATGTCTCTATTGGTTTATAGTTTTCAATCCTAAGCCTTTTTAATATATCGGTAGCATACTTTTGTTTATGTATGAAAATCCCTTGAGGAAATTGTTATGACTTAGATTCCCAAAAATTAGTTCATGAGACCATGGTTTTTCATATCAAATTATTTTTTCATGGTCACTTTGAAATGGTGTAAAATTTGATTCCTAGTATATATCATGCCATCAGCATAAATACAAAATACAATTATTTTACCTTTATTTGATTCTATGTAATATTCCTAATTAGCCAAGCTAATAGCAATATTTCATTTTGTGTTAATTTTCTTAATTGATGAATAAAATGTAAAGGAGGACATGTGAACTCCTAAAAACATCAAAAATAAATCAATGCCTATGTGAACAGAGACAAATCTGGGCCATTTAAATAAACACTTGCAGGTGTGAATGGGTTTGAGCTATGAGACTGGGTCAACCTTGACCAAATCTACAACGCAGTCTAGATATAATGTACCTCATGGAGGGACAGCGCAGTTCTAGAAGGAGGCCCTCATGTGAAAGGAGATAATTCATCAAGGTGGTTTAGGGTTTTCCAAAGCTCTCATCTTATAAAAGGAAGGGGAAGGCTCAAGAGAAGGTTGTTGATGATATTTGATCTTGATGTCTGTTTAGACAATTCGAGCTCTCTTGGCTGTTTAGCAGAGACTTGTGAGGATTTCCTGTTTAGGGATTCTCTCTCTTTCCATTGAGTAGCTCTTGGAGGGAATTGTGATTCTTTCCCACTATCAAGCATATGACCAAGCTCCATATCCCTTAGACAACATAAATATTGTTTGGGTTTACTTGTTTCAGTGAGCTCCAACAAGTGGAGACTAGATCTGCTCAGATATAGATTATACTAGTGCCTCTTCTCAGTGAGTGTGTCCTTTAACCTCCTGGAAGAGTGTATGAGCAGTGTGGGCTTCAGATCCAGATCTTGGCATCAGGCCAAAGTATGCTCAGAGTCTACAGTGCATTCC
This sequence comes from Pinus albicaulis, assembly GCA_034641835.2. NCBI lineage: Eukaryota > Viridiplantae > Streptophyta > Pinopsida > Pinales > Pinaceae > Pinus > Pinus albicaulis. The sequence goes on from CM076580.1 coordinate 43,102,762, forward strand.
CTTTTGGATATCTACATTATTTGCAGTAGTAGGGTTGGAGGGTGTTTTGGCATCAGCTTGGAGGAGAGATCTCTAGTGATTGGATCCTTCCTTTCACTGTGTTGATCCATGGATTGGACATCCAATCCATGTTTGCTTCATATTTGATCTATTGTACATTATATGCTTCTAAAATTTCTTAATATTACTGCAGATCTATAACTTAGATCTCAGATCTACTCTTGTACTTCCATGATTTGTTGAGATCCCTAAGGGGAATGCATCGATGAGCCTTTCTTGTACACAGATCTGAATTAGATCTATCTTTTCATGTACATATCTGCTCTAGATCTGAGTTGTAACATACTGCTGCTTCATCCAATAGAAATAACGTTGTCAATCTTGTTCTACCATTTCTCCTAGTTGTAGAACCTCATTTCTGAGGGTTTCTTCTTGTGAATCCTTCTCCTTTCTATTATACTTTGTATAAGATGTTGTATAAAGTTAATTTTCTGATGTATATCTATAAAATGAGTTTCCATACTGATATCATGAAATTATTGGGCTGAACTGCATTATTTTCTAGCATTTTTTTTTTGTATTGCTGCAGTCCCCTTCTTTTGGCATTTTCTAGCTGCAATAGGTGTGGGGAGACCTGTTTAACCCACCAAGGAGGATTTATTTCTGATCCCCTATTGGATTTAGGTCTTATATACTCAGATATAATGGATCCAAGGGTTGGTTTCCAATCTTGTAGCATACATTCCTGAAAAATGCATTTTTCAGGCATGCCTTGCTAGCAGTCCCGATTTTGGGATATTACAGTGGTATCAGAGTATCTTTCTTTGCTCAGCCCGTGAGTTTCAGCCACAATAATATATAATATATGAATATGATGAAGAGGATGAGCTTGCTCTCATTAATTTTTAGATCCAGGAAGGACCTCTCCAAGGAGGTTAAGCAAATGAAGAGTTGCAGTGAAACTCCTAGAGGGTTTCAAGAAGAGGAAGAGCCATGCACTTCATATTCTCAAAGAGGAGAATACAAGAGACATAGAAGACACTAGGAATCTAATATTCTAAGTGAATACCTTCCTGAGTACAAAGAAAAATCTAGAGCCTCCAAGATGACTGTAGCTTTACCACAATTCATTTAGCTAGAGGAAGAGAGATCCTCACCACCACTTGAAGAAGCATGTACCAATGCTGTCACAACCACGGAGGAGTAGCCTTCAACATCAACAATTGAGGGAGCCAATACAGTGAAAGAAAGAACTCTTGTAGCCAGGCAAGGTGTTCCCAAATTACAACAAGGTATGATTTCATTTCCACTTTCTATTATTACAGCAAATATTTCAGAAGATTGTGGAAATATGTTGTTGTATGACCTAGGATCATCACTTAATGCTAATCTGGAGCAGCAAGGTTGCATTGCATTGTCCAAGAGCAGCAGTGAATTGATAAGGACCCATTCCTCATGGGAACATTCAGATGCCAACTTCATTTAGGAAGCCATGGACGAAGAGATGTCAAGAGGTAGACATCTTGAGATGAGAACGATTTTCTCCTCTCTAGATGACACTCTCTCAATGTGCATGCCACAGCTCAAAGAGAGACTTATACTTGTAGAAGATCCAAGACCCCACTGGTTTTGGAAGACTATGCTTGAGGATGAGGTCTCGTCAAGATATTTCATTGGAGGTGCACTTCAACACATCATGAAGTGAAAATTTCTTCAACAGTCTGAGGCGGCTCTTTCCTTATCACACTTAGATCCTCGTGGATTTAAGGAGGAAAATATGGATGATGGAGGAAATATTAGGATGTATAATATCTCTCATGGTTATGATGGACACTTCTTGAGCCATACACATCATGAGGTTTTCTCCTACCACCTATTTGGGTCCTTATGGGGTCAAATTGATCCTTGAGAAGATTGCATTTCAACATCCCATGAAATGAAACAACAAAAATATGATTTGGGAGAATGATAGTCTTCCTTGGGAGAATGCTAAGGGAGAACAAGATGGAAGGCATCCACATGTGGATGGATGGGTGCGGATGATGAGCAAGGAGCTAGAGAGCTACTTGCAAATCTATGATACTGGGCAGCAGCAGGCTTGGCTGCGTTGGTTACTCTTGAAAGAGTTTGGTCATCATCCTCTTTCCAAGGGTATGTGGAAGGATACCTGCATCATAGGGTAGCAAGGAGTATGGAAACATTATGTTGGCATAACATTCTTCATGTCAATCACCATGTTTTCACTACATGATTTGGATGATGGAAGTATGTGGAGGCAACAAAGGATTTTTTTGCTTGAGATGTTTTTGGTAGAGTAAGGGCAGATTTTCTCTCATAGTTTTCATGATGTTGCAGGAGTAGAAGATGGCACTATCACAGTGAAAATGGGCTACTCCTTTGCCTCAGATGTTCAAGAGGTACTTTCCCCATGGGAGAGACTTTTTATGTGTAGGAACATTATGGGAGATGCCTTTGACATTCTGTATGTCAAATACTGGAGCCATGAGTTAGAGGAAGCCTATTTGCATAGGCCAAAAATGTGGCCGCTTTAGAGCTGGATTTTATTGATGGAGTATCCCCAGGATCACTTCACACTTGATGCACCTGATGGGAAAAGAGGAGGTAAGAAAGATGAGGTAGTAGATGAGGACATCTATTACTATGATGTACTCTTCTTGTCTTGGATTTCCAAGCACGAGGGAGAGGGTTTACAGGCAGCATTTGGTTCATTTCTCTTCATGGAAGTGTACCAAACTACTTTGGAGGACCCATTGATGAATCCATGTGTCTTCTTACTTCCAACATATGGTGAGAGCTTTGTCTGTGCAACACAATATTTGCATGCTCTTACCATCTCTTGGCAGTGCATTGCTCCAAAAGTAAGCAAGCACTTGATTTTGCTCCATGACCAATGTTGGGCCAAACCATATGATGGAGACAGCGATCTCTTATGTGGCCTTGGGAAGATTTTTTGTGATTATATGTATTTTCAATTGATGCATATGATTAAACATGTATCAAGAAACAATTTTCCATGTATTTTTCTGAAGCAATAGTTTGAAATTTGCGTTATGATTACCACTTGGGAGACTGTTGGTACCTTCCAGCACTTTATGAAACCATCATTAATTCCCCTGTTGTGATGCCAATCATGATCCCACTTGCTGGTGTTGTTTTTATCTTGATGGGAGACATGATGTTGAGTGAGGCACATGGTTTGAATGTGTCCTTTTGGGAAGGAGATTCCCACATTTTCTACAGTACATGTTCTAAGGGTAACATGGGAGGATTTGCAGCCACCATAGCCAAATATTTTTTTCTCTTGGAGGTGGGCCAAATGTGTGATTGGATGCCATATGATGATGCTCTCCTATCCATCACATGTGGAATGTTTTGGGCCAACTGGTTTTACAGTGTTGGAGGAAGGCTCTTGATAGATCTAAACTTCATGTTGCCACTTGAGGGAAATATCATTGCAGCCCAATATCAGCAAGAACTCGACACTTATCTTAACTGGAGAGGAGGACAACATGGGGTAGGCAATTTTGTCTACTATGTTCAGTTTTTCAGCCCACCTTCTTTGCAGGAACCTAAGGTGGAGGAGGATTTTCTGGAGTTACCATGTTGGGAGGTGACTCATTTTGTATGGATGATTGCTTGGGAGAAGATTCTTTCCCCATCCATTTCAGTTCTAACCTTGCAGTTGCTTGAGGACAAGCAACAATTTTGGAGGGAAGGACTGTAATATTCCTAATTAGCCCAAGCTAATAGGAATATTTCATTTTTTGTTAATTTTTTTAATTGATGAATAAAATGTAAAGGAGGACATGTGAACTCCTAAAAACATAAAAAATAAATCAATGCCTATGTGAACAGAGACAAATCTGGGCCATTTAAATAAACACTTGTAGGTGTGAATGGGTTTGAGCTATTAGACTCGGTCAACCTTGACCAAATCTATAGCGCGGTCTAGATACAATGTACCTCATGGAGGGACAACGCAATTCTAGAAGGAGGCCCTCATATGAAAAAAGATAATTCATCAAGGTGGTTTAGGGTTTTCCAAAGCTCTCATCTTATAAACGGAAGGGGAAGGCTCAAGAGAAGGTTGTTGATGATATTTGATCTTGATGTTTATTTTTACAATTCGAGTTCTCTTGGCTGTTTAGCAGAGACTTGTGAGGATTTCCTGTCTAGGGATTCTCTCTCCTTCCATTGAGTAGATCTTGGAGGGCATTATGCTTCTTTCCCACTATCAGGCATATGGCAAAGCTCCATCTCCCTTATACAATGCAAATCCTATTGGGGTTTACTTTTTTCAGTGAGCTGCAGCAAGTGGAGACTAGATCTGCTCAGATCTAGATTATACTAGTGCCTCTTCTCAGTGAGTGTGTCCTTTAACCTCCTAGAAGAGTGTATTAGCAGTGTGGGCTTCAGATCTAGACCTTGGCATCAGGACAAAGTATGCTTAGATTCTACAGCATAGTCCCTTTTGCATATTTGTGTTATTTGCAGTAGTAGGGTTGCAGGGTGTTTTGGCATCAGCTTGGAGGAGAGATCTCTAGTGATTGGATCCTTCCTTTCACTGTGGTGATCCATGGATTGGCCATCCAATCCATGTTTGTTTCAGTTCTGATCTACTGTACATTATATGCTTCAGAAATTTCTAAATATTACTGTAGATCTGTAACTTAGATCTCATATCTACTCTTGTACTTCCATGATTTGCTGCGATCCCTAAGGGGAATGTATTGATGAGCCTTTCTTGTACAAAGATCTGAATTAGATCTATATTTTCATGTACATATCTGCTCTAGATTTGAGTTGTAACATACCGCTGCTTCAGCCAATAGAAATAACGCTATGAAGCTTATTCTACCATTTCTCCTAGTTGTAGCACTTCATTTATGATGGTTTCTTCTTGTGAATCCTTCTCCTTTCTGTTATACTTTGTATAAGCTGTTGTATAAAGTTAATTTTCTGATGTATAGCTGTAACATGAGTTTCCATACTAATATCTTGCAATTATTGGGTTGAACTGCATTATTTTCCAGCACTTTGTTTTTGTATTGCTACAGTCCCCTTCTTTGGGCATTTTCTAGCTGCACTAGGTGTGGGGAGACCTGTTTAACCCACCTAGGCGGATTTGTTTCTGATCCCCTCTTGGATTTAGGCCTTAGATACTAAGATCTAAGGGATCCCAGGGTTGGTTTCCAATATTGTAGCATACATTCCTGAAAAAGGCATTTTTCAGGCATCCCTTGCTAGTAGTCCCGATTTTGGGATATTACATTCTATATAGAATGTTGGCTCATTACTATTCTAGGAAAACCCATTGCTGAGTAAATATGAATCAATGAAACTATACAAAGCTCCCAAAGTTTCTTCAAAATGTTTTTTTCAACTTGAACACTTTGCACTCCTTTCCTTTTACTTCATATCCTGGTTGTTGATAAAAATACATCTCATGTCCTAGTTTTTTATTCAAAAAGGCTAACTTCACATTTGTCGGAAAAAACTAGCCATTTATTTTTGGATATAATGGACATCAAATTTCTAATATTATCCACCATTTCTATTAAAATAAGTTTTCACCATAGTCAATACCTAGTCACTGAGCAATAGTTTCACTACTAGCCTCACCTTATATTTCTCTACCCTTTCATTCTCAACCACTTTTTTCTTGTAACCAAACTTAACACCAATTCCACTTTTATCTATTGTGATATCAACAATATCCCACCTTCCATTACTTTAAATAGTCATATATTACCCTTAATTTCCTTCTTCTCTGATTTCTCATTGAATATATTGATTCACTACTAGAAGAACCACTATTCCTTTCATTTCTCATTGAATTTGATAACTCTTTTTTGGAAGGAAAGCTATCTTATTGTATTTTCATATGTAACCATGGAAATATTGGAGGAGGAACATATTATCCTAAGCATTCTAGCTCTTCATCTATTGGAAACAAATGGATTTGTACTATCCACTGCTTCATTCTCTCTACTACTCAAATATTTTTCCACTATGGATTTCATATGTTTTCCTATCTTAAATTTCACAGTGGATGGATTATATAGTTTGTAGATTTTGTTCTACCAACTATATCTAATGAAATTCATCTTTTCACTCGTGTTGTTAAGGTTCCTCCTATTCTCTTTTGGGACACGTGCATATGAAATACAACCAAAAACTATAAAGCAAGAGACACTTGAATTTTTTCAACTCCATGCTTCTTGAGGAACTTTATCTTTCATTTCATTTTTTGGAGATATGTTATACACATGGGTTGAAAAAGTAAAAAATTTAACCCAAAAATAATTGAATAAATTTATGGGTTTGAGTATGATCCTTACCATGTTCATAATGGCTGGATTCATATTTTCAACCACTCCATTATGTTCAATGTAAATTTAGTTGTGCAATTCCTTTTAATTGTCTATTCTCTATAAAAATAAAAAATTAATCTCTTTTTAGTCATACTCTCCTCCATCCGATCTAAGTATTTTGACACATCTTCTAGTATTATTTTCCACTATCACCTTAAAATCATTAAACTTTGTGGATGTCACCAAATTATTTTTGAGAGAAGAAAACTAGAATTTCCTTTTAAAATAGACAATATATATTAAAAAATAAAATATTCCATCGATTGGATAAGCTTACATGGGCTCACATAAATCTATATGTAAAATTTATATATGTTCCTTGGCTCTGTATGAGGCTTATAGAAATGTGTCTCTTTGATCCTTCCTAAGAACGAAACATTCATTATTCTTTGTTTAATCATTAAATATGGGAAAATCCATTAACTATTGACTATTTGTATAATTTATTAAAACTTTTAAAAGGTGGGTTATCAAACCCAAGATACCACAACCAACTTTCATCTGCTCTTGAAATATTTTGTGCATATGACTATGGCATTCAATTGGAACATTTTATTCTTGTTCATTTGGATCTTTCCAAAAATTCTTCTATTAGGTTACTTATCTATGAATTTGGACATGGAGAATTTGAATCCTACTTCATAAATAACCATTTTAACTAAACTATGTAATATTCAACTGAGACTATGTTCAATATTGGGCATATAAAAGGCATCACAAATATCTTTATTTTCATTTTCTTAGTTATGACAAACATAAGACTTTTCACATGGCCTTCACATGATAACCATCACCTTATGTAATTTTATATTGAATAGAGTTATTAATACTAGCAGATAACATCTTCTTACCTATCTTGTAATTATTTCATCCATAGTCTAGCAAGAAAATATCATTTTTTTTTAACTTATTGAGTTATTTGACATGATATGAACATTGGCTCACATGTCTTTTCCTTCATGTTGTAGACATTTTGTGTATACATGTTTATATCTAACTATTTCTTTTTGCATTCATTTTCATAGTGTCCATACTTGTTTCATTAATAATGGTGTACCTACACTTATCCATCCATCTTCTTCCTTTATCCCTCTAAAATTTCTAATCCATCCATCTTCTTCCTTTGTCCCTCTAAAATTTCTATTATATTTTAGGAAATCTAATTGTTTTGACTATTCTTCTATATTTCCTCATTATATTTGATTATTGTCTCTGTATTTTTTACCTATAACTCTTTTTCCACTTCATCTACATCAACCAATGGATTCCTAATATTAAAGGAATTTTCTATGGAATCCTCCTTTATATTGATTCTTGATTCATTGGGAAAAAAAGAGATTACATCATTTTTGATACGATTAGTTTGGGAAGCTATTTTCACTCCTCCATAGAAATGAAACCATATCAAAATTATAAGGTAGAATCCAATTATATTTTTCCACAATTTTTCAATCTTCAATCATGTATCCATGAGCTCTAATTTGATTCATAACTCTTATCTCTCAATCACTTAAATGGTCAATGTTCTCTACCTCCTTCATATTCATTGTTTCAAACTCTCTCCTAAGTATTTGAAGCTTCATATTGTTCACTTTTTCATTACCATAATACACTAACTGCAAAATATTCAAAACATTATTTGTGCTCTCTCTCATTATTTTTGAAAAAATTGAGTATATACTAAACTCTTGATCCAAAACATGGAATTGTTATACTTCTTCCTCATATTTGAAAGTTGATTTTGATGGACATTAGGCATGGCCTATATATTTATATTATCTAATTACGTGAAGCCATTTTCTACTTCTTCCCAACAAATTTATTATATCTACAAGAAATTCTTCACTCTCTCGAATCACACCTCAGTTTTGCCAACAAAAACTAGCCCTTATTTCCCTTATTTCCATATATTACTTTTAAAGGCCATTGAAAAAAATTATAATACCATTGTTTTAAACATGCAGGTATAATTATAGAAACCAAATTCTACAATGTGCACTACCACACAAATACCAAGAGGTCGTTCATTATTATTAGCTCGTATTAATAACCCATGGTTATCCATGAATACAATACTATTTTCCTTAGTAGGAAAAGAAGCCACGTGTATCTATTTTCTTAGTCATCCACAAATATGAAAACCGAAGAGAACAATTTATAAAATATAATTTCCCAAAATTTTAAATACCTTTGCATTTAAAAAAATATTTATCCATAATAAATTTTACACATCACTAAAAAAGGGTTATACTTGCTTCAAAAAAATAGCTTGAGGGGGATCAATTTTTCAGCAACATATCTGGCTATGGTTGCAATCGTTAGAAAACACCGTCTAAAGAGGGGGACTAGATATGTTCTAGATATTCTCATGGCTCCCTTTCAATGGCTCAGAGATGTGGTGGATGTGCTCATGGTTCCCTCTCAATACACAAAAATTCCATTTATTTAGCAAAAATGGTCATTTTAGTGAATCTCTGTGACATGGTTCAAACTGTCATCACATGGAAAAATTTTTTTTATAATTCTTCATATACTAGCTAGTGCATGAACCATTTTATCGTACTCTGAAGTACACAAGACGAAACACCTTTCTTTCGAGATAATTAAAAACTTCTTTTTACCGTTTTCAACTTCCTTTAGTGAAATATAGGGAAAAAATAAAAGGAAATGATAACTCTGCCTTATGACGGCTACGAAAATATTCAATGACCTTAAAAATGGTGAGTGAATGCTCATGGGGCTTTGAATAATTTTCTTACTAGTTGATAGCAACGACTTTTTCTAAAATAAAAAAACCTCACAAAATATTAGACCAAAATTTCAAAGCCTTGGATATCTTTACCTTATCTCCACTATGTAAAGAGTCCTAAACATGCTATAATGCCGTGTTAAAACTTAGAAGAAGAGATAATAATGAAACCAATTGGAAGCTCATTATTGCATGCTATTCTCAAAATTAAATATATTTTACAATAAATGAATTCCTTCTTATTTGTAGAAAATAAGATGGTTCTTTCTCTCATCAGGTTTTTCGTAAAAAAACTCATATTGAACAATATCTTCACGTTGATTCGCATCATTTCCCTGCCCAAAAGTTAGGCGTCCTCAACACCTTAGCCACTAGGGCGTTGAGAATCTCAGATGAGTCTCACCTTGAGGGAGAAAAGATCCATCTTCTTGATGTTTTTTGTTCTAATTGTTATAGTAAGTCACAAGGACTTGAAGCTTTTCTTAAAGCTGAGGTCCCTTGGTTAGAAATAAAAACCCTAATCAATGGACCTGCAATGTAAGGCTTCCTTTCATTCAGGGTACCACTGATAGGATTGCTAGAGTTCTTAGGAAGCATAGGGTTTCCTCTTCCTTCAAACCCCTTAACTCGATTCGCAGCTCTCTTAACTCGGTTAAAGATCCTGTGAACCCTAGGGATAGAAAAGGTGTCTATCTTATTCCGTGTTCCTGTGGGACGCCTTACATTGGTGAAACGGGTAGGTCCATTAGCCAAAGGATTTGTGAACATGCAGCTGACATTAAACATGGTAGGTCCCGCACCTCTGCCCTCATTGAACATGTGGAAAAAACTAACCATGATATTTGCATTGAAGAGGCTAAGGTCTTAGCCAGAATTGATCATTTTCATCATCGTAAGTTAAGAGAGGCCCTTGAAATTGAAAAAAGGCCCCTAAATCTCAATAGAGATGTCGGTTGGAATATAAGCAGGTGTTGGATCCCTGCATTATATTCTTAATTTTTTTTTTTTACAATATAATAAAAATAAAATAATATTTCCCTTATGAATAATCAATTAACGTTATTAATAAAAAAATAAAATAAAATTTTTTTTTACGCCTTAAGGCGTCTCTATTTGAGAAGAATTCCCCTGCTGCCTAGTTGTCATCATTTTCTACCTTTGGATGATATGTTAACGATTAAAAAATGTTAAGCCGTTTGATGCAGGTAGTTGGAAAAACAGTTTGATGTAGTTGAAAAAACAATTATATCTTCGTAAGCATAAGTCATATCTCCTTTTCCCTATCTTGTTTGCTACTTCTGCTTCTATTGCTGGAGTTTGCAAACTTTCACGGGCGGTGGAAAGATATTGTCATTCCGATTGATGAAGAACGTAGTACCTCATTCCGATGGGTGATGAACGTTTGCATTCAGGGAGAGCAAGAAGAACAATACCTCATTCTGATGGGTGAAGAATGTCGTGGGCGCATTCAGGGAGAGCAAGCTTGAGTATTGTTCATCATGAAAGAAGAAAAATACCAGAGAAAGGCTTGCGTATTGCTCATCATGAAAGAAGCAAAATACCAGAGAAAGGCTTGCGTCGGTGGGAAAATACTTGTTTTGAAGGCTCTGAATACCAGAGAAAGGCTTGCGTCGGTGGGAAAATACTTGGTCCGAAGGTTCTGAACTGGTTGTGTTCTGAGAATCCGCCTCGCATATCTCTTAATTTGTTCATCCAAACCCCAACAACGTTGTCTACCCCTGACTGAGTCTATGGATTTTTCTTCGATGGGAAGCTTCTGGAGACTGTTGAGCAGAAGAGTGGCAGTGAACCTAGTTGGAGATAAGACAACTAGAGTAAAGCTTTGCTATTCAAATTCTATTTTTACTGCACTTTGATATTATTTACTGAGATGTACAATGATTAGCGAGCTGGTGTAGTTCTAAGTACAAGCAGTCTCCGAAACATATGCCTTTACGGCTTCGGCTGCTATGCCATGTGGAATGACTTGGAAAGCCCGAGAATCCAGTGGACTGTTGCGTACTTTCAACTTTATGGTTCTCGGCTTTCAAGGCAATTTTAGGGCCTTATAAATACATTGTTTATTATAATTTCCATGAATGTTACTATAATAAACATAATTGTATTTTCAGCATTCGTACTGAGAATGATTAAATCAGTAATCGACATAAATGTAATTTCAGCAATGTGAAACTGCGTAATTTCACGTTTTCCAATCCATGTGAATACGAATACCTGAAATATAAAATTATAATTTCAAAACTTATTAATCAACAATTTGATTACCGTATAAATTGCCAAGGTTCTTTGTTAAATAAGGGCAACTAATGCTCAGAGAATCCACTAAAGATTTTACTGTTAAGAGTATGCATTGTTAAAAGTAAAGTTATATTTTTAAATCCCAAAGCGTAGAGTTTGTATATTTTTATAGGTTTGTGGAGTTATAATTAATTGAATGATTAAGAAAATGTATTTATTTATTATAAGTTAATTAATTATTTTTTATTGTTACAATATCATATATTTTATATGATGAATATATATATTTAATATTAATATTTATTATGTTATTTAAAGTAATTAATTTTTTCATGAATATTTAATATTTTTTTCAATCATCCAAAATAATTTAATTAATTTATAAATCCCAAATTTAAGTTAAAAGAAAAATAAATAATAAAATTTGAATAATTTTTTATTAAATGGGATTAGATTTGCATTAGATAAAATAAATAAACCCATGAAATTCACTAAAAGTAAATGAGAAAAATTGTTATGCCATTTTGTAAATATTTTATAAAAAATTGTAATTTTTAGAAATTTATTAAAAACTGGTTATTTAACTATAAATGTAAATGTAAATATAAATATTACACATAAAATTATGTTTTGAATTTTCATAATAAATTATCTGAAAATATTATGTAATGTGATATTTTTTTATAAGCATTCCATAAAGTTATCATGTTAATTATTTTTATTTCCATTTCAAAAAATTGTGAATTAAAGTTTTTTTTTCCTTTCTGTGTCTTCTATTTCCTAAACTTAAATTAAAATTACCTACATTTAAAAATAAAATTATTTAACTGCAAATATAAATATGAATGTTTTCTTAAAAATTCTTTATGGTCATGATCTTTTAACTATATATATTAGTATTATATCTATTATTAAGCATTTATTTATAAATTTTACTGAAATTGCACCTATAAATTTCTATGAATAATTTTTCACTAAATACAATTAGATTTACATTGAACAATAAAATAAAGAAACTCTTGAAATTCACTAAAATTAAATTAGAAAAATTGTTATGCCATTTTGTAAATATTTTATAAGAAAAGTTCTAATTTTTAGAAATTTATTAAAAGTTGGTTATTTAAATATAAATGTAAATGTAAATATAAATATTACAAATAAAAATTATGTTTTGAATTTTCATAATAAATTATTTGAAAAAATTATGCAAATGCAAATGTAAATGTAAATATAAATATTACAAATAAAAATTATGTTTTGAATTTTCATAATAAATTATTTGAAAAAATTATGCAATGTGATATTCTTTTATAAACATTCTTAATTGTTTTTATTTCCATTTAAAAAAATTGTAAATCAAAGTATTTTTTTAATGTGTATCCTTGTCTTCTATTTCCTAAACTTAAACTAAAATTAACTACATTTAAAATTAAATTATTTAACTGCAAATAGAAATATGAATGTGTTATTTATAATAAATAACATGAAAAAATTAACAAATGTCCCATCTACATATCTATAGTTCCTTCCATTTTTTTTTTTATACATTTTGAAAACATTGATAAATTCGTATAGTGGTTGCACATTCTCAAATAATTTTGAAAAACTTATCTCATGTCCTATAAATTTCTAGATTATTATAAACTCAAATATTATGCTTTAGTTTACTTTGATATATCTATCTATTCACAGGGAAATTCCTTGTGTGAACTGGAAACAGATTACAATTAGTTTTTGTTTGGCATAGTAACTTTGGAGAGTTCCAATTAGAATCACTTTTTGTTTGGCATAGTAACCTTTAGAATTATTTTTTTTGGCTTCGGGATAGCATTAGTTTCTTTCTGTTTTGGAACCACTCATGGGCAACAAATTTTTGGATTGGTTTCCTGAATATGGGAAATCTACAATATGTTGGTTTTGATACAGTATCTGTTTTATGCTTTCGCTTCCCTAGTATGTGTTTTTTGCTTTCGCTTCCCTAGTATGTGTTTTATTCTTTTGCTTCCCTCAAAGCTAGGCCTGTTTTGCCATTGACTTAGAAAAAAACCCTTAGAATCACTTTTTCTTTGGAATAATAGGGAACTAGAAACAAAGGGAAGGAATTTGATCATGAGTTCCAATTAGAATCACTCATTTTTTGTTTGGCATAATAACCTCGGACTCATTATTACTTATTGGGTAAAGAATCATTTTACAAGTTGTATTTTTATTTACTATTAACAATATTTTTGGTTCTCTTGATTCTATTTTTACAAATGTAAGTAGAGCATAAGATGATGATTGCATTGCATAGTAGTCAAAATAATGATGTTATCTTCAACCATATGAAAATGAAATAATAATTAATTATTTTTTAATTGAAATAGAGCAGATCATTGTATTAATCACCATGATGAGACCTTCATTTACAAAATAATATTTTGAAATAAAGCCTTTACCATATAGAAAGGGATCATTAATTTAGCAAATATTGTGTGGAAAAACTCATTGTATTAATCACCACGATGAGACCTTCATTTACAAAATATTGTGAAATAGAACCTTTAACGGAGGAATCCAATCTTACAATACTCTCCCCTCTCCCTTTTCCCTATTTTTTTCTCTATGGAAGAACTTTATATTTATATATTTATAGTACAATTACAAAATGGATTTTTGCTAATAGCACGTCACACGTCCAAGATTTTGAAAATCCCAGGTTCTTCCATGTTTCATAATTTTTGTCTTTCCTTCAACTCTTAATATTTTAGCATTTGTATGTAATTATTCATCCCTATGGATATAGTAATAGAGTTTTGTTACCTCTATAGTAGGAATTATGATGAGCATTTCAATTGATTCTTCATTCGTCGCTTGGATTTGTTCACTCTCCGCAACTATTGTAGCTCATATATTAGATATTTCGTAAATTATTAGTCTAGTGGAGGACAATATAGATAGGAATTCCAAAGTCTAGATTTCCCATTCTTTTATCAACTTAGTGGCCACATCCCACATCCTTCTCGCCAATTCAGTGACTCTAATCACCATTTCTTTCCTTTCTTCATGTTATGATTTCCAAACTTGAATCATAAAATATTCCCTCCTTTTCTACTCCTTGCTTAACCTTGGAAATTAATATGAAGCATCCACATACCCATTTTTCCATTTAAGAATTTGATCGAGCACTATGCTAGTTCTATCATCTACCTAGGATTGAACATTTATATTGTGGGTTACATGATCCATGTATATCAAGCAATCGTAATATTTGCAATGATGATTACATGGGTGCTATGTTTTTTGCACTTTAGGAAAGAATTTTTTTAATGCATTTATGTATTTAAGTGCGTTTTTATTTTAGAATTCTTGCATTCTTTACTTTTTGTGGTATTGTTTGGCTTTGTGTTTAGTGCTTTTATATTTAGTAGACTCTGCATTCAATAGATGCTTCTTCACTTCTTGTCATTCACATTTCCACATTATAATGGCTTCTCTTTTATATCTCAAGAAGATATTGATTGTCCACAATGGCATTCACTTGATGCCTCTTTTTGCAAGTTTTCTTAAAAATTATTTATGGTCATGCTCCTTTAAATACATATATTACTCTTTTGTTAATTATGAAGCCCACATTTATAAATTTTGTTGACATTGTAGCTTTCTTAATGATGATTTATTGGCTACTGCAAATGTTTCATGTCCCTCGATTGAGTTATTAGTTTGTGCCTACCTCTAATTTTATTTTTTATGCTAAAGACTAAGAGTACTATCATTGGAGGTTGGGCTTTTCTCACTTAATCTAGGAATATGTACCCATTTGACTTAACCTGAGATTATAGGACCTAAAATGACATAATTGAAGCTGAAAGGATGTGGTTCTATGTCTCAGGAAGATATTGATTGTGCACAACTGCACTCGCTTGATTCCTCCCTTGATGTCTCTTTCTGGTTTTCTTAAAAATTATTTATGGTCGTGATCCTTTAACTATATATATTAGTATTATATCTATTATTAAGGATTTATTTATAAATGTTAGTGAAATTGTAGCTTTCTTAATGATTATTTCTTTCTTGTTTCAACTGACGCGTGTCCTTCAATTGACTTGTCGAATTTCATGTCATTCACCTCACTTGACCCAGAGGGGTTGTTGGTAGCTCTACACAGACTCCAATTTGGCACTTTGAGATTTTTCTTACACATTCTTTACAAATTTATGACCAACCATTAATACTTGTCCCCAATTAATGGTTTCTTCAGAGAATTAAATTTAACATTGCTATATTTTTTGTATACATTCTTGGCAGTTTCCCAACCTAACATTGAGTACCTTTTTTCACAAAATTTATATTCATGAGGTTTTGAGCCTTCAAGCTTGAAAATATCTTGAGAATTCAACATTGATTCAATTCCATAGGATAAGGGAACTTTTGAACCTCTGTGAGTTGGATTTATCATATGTAATTCTTAGTCGAAAAGGAAAGAGAAAAGAGAAAAGACAGAGTATCTTACTTTGTATTGATCCAAATGTCAGAGCTAACTCTAAACTCGTTGGAATAGACAGATTCAAATTCCATTTCAAGTCAAGAAAAATGCTATCGTAATAGAACTAATTAGTACATATTGAAAACAAGAGCAGAGTAAGAGATCAAAATGATTGAAATTGCTTCCTTTGCCCCCCTTGTTGAAGACCTATGCTTCAACTCGAGGGAAGGAAATGAACTGAAAGATGAGCTTCGTTCTCATTGTCTCGTCTTTGGCTAGGAGAATATTTTGTTTTCATATATACATGTTTAAATCATGGTTAATTTCATCTAACCATGTTGTGATCATTTTTTCGAGAATATTTTGTTTTCATATATGCATGTTTATATCATTGTTACCTTGGATGGCGGTAAAGATTTAGTCTTAGGAGTGAAGACCAATGAAGCAATAAGATTTTTTTTAAGGTGATCTTTAATTTGTATCACAATGGCCATATCATGTAAGTTGGTGGATGAATCACCGCACACAATATTTTTTTGATCACCTTTCATGAGGATTAACTAATTGTGAAAAAATTACACTTGCAATTGCACCTTCTAAACCTACTTCACATAGAACAACACTACCCTTGAATGATATAATAACATGAGACACCTATATAAGCCTACATCAAAGCATGAATTTAGAAAGATTAGAGTTCTCTTATGATGAAAAATCCTATGCTAAATTTTAATTTTTTTCTTAGACACGAGTAAAAAAACAAAATTGCATAAATTTTTTACCTATTTCTTCTCTGTTATTCTTTCTTATGCTACAACCTTAAGGTGTTTCCTTTGCAACATGTGGCGCAATTTCTAGTATATAATTTTACTATTAAATTGACCTAAATAATTTTTATTTATAATTAATCTATCAATTTCAATATCTTACTAGCCATTACAATTAATAGAACAATTTTTATTTTATTTTTATATTTTATTTTGTTTTATTTTATTTTTATATTCTTATATATTTTTTTATATATTTTTTTAGATAGAATTACAATATAATAATTTATAATTATAACAAAATAATCAATTAACTATATTAATTAAATTAAATTTGTTATATATTATAATAATTTTTATTTATAATTAAAATATTAATTTGAATATTCAAAGTAGCCGTTTCATTTTGTAATTAAATAATTAAATTAATAGATCTTTTTTTTTTTTTTTTTTTACAATATTATAAAAATAAAATAATATTTGCCTTATGAATAATCAATTAACGTTATTAATAAAAAATTAAAATAATTTTTTTTTATATATAATTTTACTATTAAATTGGCCTAAATAATTTTTATTTATAATTAATCTATTAATTTCAATATCTTACTAGCCGTTACGATTAATAGAACTATTTTTATTTTATTTTTATATTCTATTTTGTTTTGTTTTATTTTTATATTTTTATATATTTTTTAGATAGAATTACAATATAATAATATATAATTATAATAAAATAATCAATTAACTATATTAATTAAATTAAATTTGTTATATATTATAATAATTTTTATTTATAATTAAAATATTAATTTGAATATTCAAAGTAGCCGTTTCATTTTGTAATTAAATAATTAAATTAATAGAATTTTTTATTTTTTTTTTACAATATAATAAAAATAAAATAATATTTGCCTTATGAGTAATCAATTAAGGTTATTAATAAAAAAATAATCTTTTTTCTTTTATATATAATTTACTATTAAATTGACCTAAATAATTTTTATTTATAATTAATCTATTAATTTCAATATCTTACTAGCGGTTACGATTAATAGAACTATTTTTATTTTATTTTTATATATTTTTTAGATAGAATTACAATATAATAATATATAATTATAATAAAATAATTAATTAACTATATTAATTAAATTAAATTTGTTATATATTATAATAATTTTTATTTATAATTAAAATATCAATTTGAATATTCAAAGTAGCCGTTTCATTTTGTAATTAAATAATTAAATTAATAGATTTTTTTTTTTGTATTATTATTATTATTATTTTTTTAACTATTAATTTTAATTTTCAAACTAGCCATTTTGATTTTTACAACTAACCATTTTGGATTTCATAGTCAAATTTAACTGTTATTCTAGCAGTTTTCTTTGCCCCTCCTACATCTATTTAAACTCAACGATTGATTTGATCTCTCACCTAGTCCTGATGATGAACCACACTGATTGGTTCGAAATGCATCGACTTTGTTCATGATAATGTGATTATTACCGAAAGATTTCTTCATAACTTTGAGACGTATTTTTCTTTAAATATTTCATACTGAAAAGTAACTATTAGAATAACTCAATCAATTTGCGAGATTACTTATAATGAATGTTTAAACATGTAACACTCAACATTACCATAAAACTTACCATCATAAAAAAAAAATTATCATTACCGAATTTCAACTAGCATTAAACAGAAATATTATATGATACGGTCCCATATGTTTGCACTGCTGGCATCGTTCTTGGATTATCGCGTTTTCGGTACTACACATTGGAGTTTGCTGTACTATGGATTATATATATATATATATTGATAATGGATTTCACTTACCATCATGGCTCATATTATTAATAAATCTCAGAACTATTAAGTGCCGGTAATTATGTTTATCCATTCCGCATTTATAATTGTCAATTGGCAACTTTGGAAATTGGGTTCTACATTTGAGTAGACCGGCTGGCCTATCTGCCCGACACTTGGCATGCCTTTCTCCGTCGATTTGATATGATCACACGGCTCTCGTGCCTAGGGTTAGTAATGACCCTCGGCGCTCTAACCGTTCCGGTCTCATTGTTACTCCTCGTGCTGAGAGTTCTGGAGGCGGTGTGGCTCTGCCAGGGTTTCTTCACGGGGTTTCTAGACCTTCCGAGGCGATGGTGGTAACGTGGTGGCCAGAGGGCTTGCCTCTCGACTCAGGTAAACATCTCCTGACTGTTCATAAATTTTTCTGCGTTTTTTCGTGAAATGGGTTGAGTTCCTTGCGTGAATCAAATGGAGGAGTCGGGTTGTCATTCGAACCCTGAAACTTACGTTTTATTTTCTGGCTGTTGCTCTCTTATGTTCTTCAAATTGCTAAAATTATTTTCGTTTTGGGGGTTTTGGACAGCAGAGGTCTGATGCTTAAAAGAGAAACTCACAGGTTTCGGAAAACGACAGGTATTCTCTCTTTAATAAACAAACTTGCCTCCGTTCCGGGGTGACCCTGTTCTTCAGCATTGTTAATTAATTCTTTTGTTTCCTTTTGTAGAATTTCCTCCCGCATGCCTAAAGGATTCTCTCTTATGACAGGTATTGCCATACCTCCTGCTCCAGCTCGGATTTTCTTTTCGTTTTCCATGCTTGCTCGCGGAAAAAGGGTTAACCCCTGCATGCATTTCACAGGTACTCCGTTTTCGAGAGGGACTGTACCCTTGGTCTTCCTTTGGCGAAACGTTTAGATGATAGTCCTGTCTAAGTCCAGTTCAGGGTTTAGCCTGATATGTTTTAGTTATGCCGTGCAGGATAGATTCTTGTTCAGGTTTTCTTGATGTCATTTGCGGCCTCAAGCCGACAGTTGTATATTGTTTGACTACTCCTAAGTGGGGTTTACTTTGATATAACTGTGAATATGTCATACGGTTATTTGCCGGACTGCTTCTCTATTTGAATTAAAACTTCTCGCACACAATGTATGTATGCTTCTTGTTATGATTATACCAGTTGCAGTGGTAGCGCGACATTCTCAATTGAGTTTCGTTATTGTATTTTATATACTGTGTGTATAACACCATGAGGCTGTTTACTGTGTCTACCCTCTTTTCCAATGGTATCTACAGTTGATTTGCACCAAGTCATGGGTTCTTATGTATCACTGGAATTATTGGTTCATCGTTCACTGCTTCGATTCTAGAATTTTTCCTGTATCTACTGATAAGAGTTTTATTATCTGTTGGAGGGTTAATATTTCTATGTTGTTACTACCAGAACGTTCTGCATTTCTTACTGCTCCTGGTATTCCTTATTCTGTTTAATCTTTCCCTAAATAGTACAGGCATCCGGACCGCCATTCATGTCCATGTTTCTTCAAAGGCGGAGAACGACCAACCCTTTAGCACAGAATTCTGGCTTGAAGGGTTAACGGTTCTCCTGTTCCTCTGTCTGTGTTTATTTTCCGCTATTTAAATTCTACAGGACTGACTTAACTAGTGAAGTAGGTATGGCCGGTAATTAATTTTCAGGTTCTGTTATTAAATACTTCTTCCACAGAAATTTAACCTACCTCTGTACATGATATAATAGTGTGAAGAAAGCAAAAGAAAATACAGAGTAAACTATTGATATTCCTAGCTACTGTAAAATCTCATCTGTAGACTGTCTTTATAAAATATAATACGTATTTCCAACAAACCCTACTGTAAAGGTAACAGAAAAAAAGATTCATCCTTTCATGGTAACAAAGTTAAGTTTTCTAACCACAGCATTCTTCAGAAATTAAAATCAGAAGCAAAACAAACAAAACGTTCTACTTCCTCTATTCTTTACTCATCTGGATTCTGAATCAACTGATGGTAATAGTGTTCCTCCCTTCCACGAGCTGACGAACAGTCGTGCAGCTCTCCCCCGTGCATCAAGTATGGGTCTCTGTAAATTTCAGAGCACTGGACGGGGACTTAGAACAATCCGGTCCAGTCCTTCCACTCTAGGGAAAAATAGGAATTCTGGGGAGATCACGGGACGAACTGGTCCAATCTCCAACCCAGAGCACACTCTGTTCTGAAATGCCTCTTCCAGCATACCAGAGTTCCTCTTCCTTTCTCCACAGATCCAACCCAAAACTCTCCTCTGGATTTTCTATTTATTCCAGAGTTCTATGGGTAACTGTGGGAACTCTTTTTCCAGCTAACACCAGATCTTGATTTACTTTTACTTTTATTTTTACCATCATTGTTACTCATGAAACTAATTCACAGTAAATATTTATAAATGTAAATTTTAATTTTTTTTCAATATTCTAATTGAAATAAACATTAGTCTTAATTAATAAAACAAAAAATTCTAACCATTCGTTTCCACTAAAACGGTGGTTACAGTTTTCCCCCTCTGGAAGAGAACACCGTCCTTGGTGTTATTATTCTAGTTCAGTAAAAAGCTCAGGATAAGCTTCACAAACAAAACTTTCGTCTTCCCAGGTAGCCTCCTCAGGTCCAAAGTGCTTCCATTGCACTTAACCTGGGCGATGACTCGTTTCCGGAGCATGATTTCCCTCCGGTCGATTATACTGTGTGGCTCGACCAGAAATTCCCCGTCTAGTTCTACCTACACAAAATAAACTTATGTTAATTAAATAAGTTTATAATATCGAATTATTATTTA
Organism: Pinus albicaulis; assembly: GCA_034641835.2. NCBI lineage: Eukaryota > Viridiplantae > Streptophyta > Pinopsida > Pinales > Pinaceae > Pinus > Pinus albicaulis. Next base: position 43,124,047 of record CM076580.1, read on the forward strand.
GTGATCATACTCATTCACTACCTGTATGTTCTGCCAATGAATAATATGCCTTGTATCATGGACATATCGTTTCAATAACGATACATGAAAAACATTATGCACCCGAATGTGACTAAGAAGAGCTAAATGATAGGCCACCGGTCCCACTCTCTCCAGAATTTGGAAAGGGCCACAGAATCGGGGTGCTAATTTTGCACAAGCTGCCCATCTTAATGTGCTTTTCTTTGGTTTAATCCTGACATATACATGATCTCCAACTGCATATTCACGATAAGACCTTTTCTTATCCGCATACACTTTCTGCCTGTCCTGTGCTGCTTTCAAATTCTGTCGAATTTTCCTCACCTCAGCTTCCATTTCTGCTAGCATGTCTGGTCCTAGCATGAGTTTATTCTATGGACTTCTCTAGTTGATGGGAGTCCTGCACTGCCGACCATAAAGCGCTTCGAACGGACTCATCTTTAATGATTCTTGGTAACCGTTGTTGTAGGCAAACTCTATCAAATGTAGATACTCTTCCCATTTAACTGGTTGTTGCATGACATACATTCTCAGCATGTCTTCCAGTACCTGATTTACCCGCTCAGTCTGGCCGTCTGTTTGCCGGTGGTATGCAGTACTAAAATGTACTTGAGTTCCTAACCCTGTAAACAGTGTCTTCCAAAAGGCTGATGTGAATTTTACATCCCTGTCCGAGATGACGGTCTTAGGTATGCCATGGAGTCTGAAGATCTCACACATAAATAAGTCTGCTATTTGTACTGTCTTATAGGTGGACTGGACAGGTATGAAATGTTCTGACTTACTTAGTCTATCCACAACTACCATTATGGAATCATTACCTCGCTTTGTCTTTGGTAACCCGGTGATAAAGTCCAATGAAATTACCTCCCACTTCCACTCAGGAATGGGTATAGGTTGCATTAATCCAGCTGGATGCCGATGCTCTACTTTTACTTGCTGGCATTCTAAAAACTTGGTTAAATAGCTTGCTATTTCCTTCCTCATGCCTGGCCAACAATAATCCTTTCTTATGGCTGTCAGCATCTTTTGATATCCCGGATGACCAGCATAATTGCTTCTATGATATTCATCCAGTATCATAGTTTTTAATTCCACTCTATTCGGAATGACTATTTTCTTCTTAAAAACCAGCAACCCATCCTGGTTGATCTCATATCCCCCTTGTTCCCCCTGTCTTCAGATTCTTGGGTTTTCTTCCACAAATATTTATACTCTGGATCCTTGTCTGCTTCTTTTCTGATTTGATCTAGAAATCTGGTTTCCACCTGATTAACGTATAACTCATAAATGCTATGCACTTTTCTACTCAATGCATCCGCAACTCTGTTCTCCTTTCCCTTCACGTGCTGCAGATCAATTTCAAACTCGCTCAGAAAAGCATTCCACCTTGCTTGTCGGGAGTTTAAATTAGTTTGTTTAAAATAGCTGGTTAGGCTACTATGATCCGTCCTTAATACAAATTTCTTCCCAAGTAAATAATGTCTCCACACCCGGAGTGTGTGCACAACTGCGGTCAGCTCTAAATCATAAGTTGAATACCGCTGCTCATGATCTTTTAACTTGCGGGATTCATACGCAACTACCTTTCCTTCTTGTGATAAAACAGCCCCAACACCTTCCTTGCATGCATCTGTACAAACCTCGAACTCTTTACTCAGATCTACCACACTTAACACAGGTGCTGTTGTCAGCAACTGCTTCAATCTTTCAAAACTATCCTGGCATTCTTTTGTCCATTTAAATATTTTCCCTTTCCTTTGCAAGGAGGTAATAGGAAAAGCTATTTTTGAGAATCCTTTTATAAATCGCCGGTAATAGCCAGCGAGACCCATAAAAGATCGTATATCTGCCACATTCTGTGGCACCTTCCATTCCATAATAGTCTTGATTTTCTCCGGGTCTACAGCTATGCCTTTTTCAGATATTACGTGTCCAAGATATTGTATCTTTTCTTTAAAGAAGTCACATTTACTGAATTTCGCATACAGTTGGTGCTTCCTAAGCATTTCCAGCACCATTCGCAAGTGTGCCTTGTGTTCTTCCGCATCTTTAGAATAAATCAGTATGTCATCAATGAAAATTAACACAAAGTTGTCCAAATAAGGATGGAAAACACTATGCATCAGCCTCATAAAGGTGGCTGGTGCATTAGTTAACCCAAAAGGTAATACCATGAATTCGTAGTGGCCATACCTTGTACGGAAGGCAGTTTTGTAGATATCTTCATCTTTAATCTGGATCTGGTGATAACCAAATCGCAAATCGATCTTTGAGAACACCGTGGCCCCTCTCACCTGATCAAAAAAGTCATCAATACGAGGTAGAGGATACCTATTCTTAACAGTTAGCTTATTTAACTGTCGATAATCCATGCACATGCGCATGGTTCCATCCTTCTTTTTAACAAACAATACGGGTGCTCCCCAGGGTGACACACTGTGTCGAATATACCCCTTATCTAGCAATTCCTGAAGCTGCATCTTTAGTTCAGTCAGTTCTGGTACACTCATACGGTAGCGAGTCCGTGAAACTGGCGAGGCTCCTGGCAGCAGTTCTATTGTAAAATCAACCTCTCTTTTTGGTGGTAAACCTGGTATTTCTTCAGGAAATATATCCTTAAATTCCTGAACTACCGGTATATTTTCTAACGCAGCAGCTTTATTTTTAGACTCCGATAATCCAACTTGTATAGCATACAGTTGGCATCCCTTCCTTATACATTTTCCCATCTGGGAAGCTATAATTGGGCGCAAATTTACAGGGTTCTTTATGCCTTGAATCTCTTGACGAATACCATTATGATCTCTGTAATAAACTATCTTTTCCTTACAGTCTATAAGAGTCCAATGCTTCTCCAACCAATCCATACCCAATAATATATCATAGGATCCCAAAGGCAGAATATTTAAATCCACTACCAGCTGCTGTCCGCCAATTTGCAGTGCACATTCCAGTATTTTGGCACTAACTCTTCTTTTAGCTCCTGTAGCTAACTGGACCAACCAGGTTTTTTTTGAACTTTTGACTTGGCAGTTTACAGACTTCCACTAGTTTAGGACTTATATAACTTAGACTTGCCCCCGGGTCTACTAAAACTGAAATAGCTTGGGATAGCAATTTACCTTCTAGTTCTATCATGGTAGGCTGAAAATCCGCTTGCCGATCCTCCAGTGCAGCATTAATTCTGGGTATACTCTGAGAAACATCTCCCACAGTAGAGGCTTCTTGCAAGTTATTTACTGCCTCAGTTTTTCCCCGCTGTGGGCAATCTCGATAGTAGTGCGCTGCCCCGCAGCCCCAACACTGCAGAGGTGGTCTCTGACTTTGTGGTTGCTCAGGTTTACTTGAAGCTTCCACCGTTTTGTCTTCCCCAGGCCATCTAACCCGTTGATGGTTCCTACCGAATTGTTTATTGATTGAATTTCTGGCGGTATTTCGGAAATTACTGGTTTTTCCCTTTTTGGAACCAGCATTGTTTCTGTTATCCTTCCTTGGTTGCCATCCTTTTCCGGAATCTATCTTGTTTTTCGCTTGCTGATAGCACAGCGTTTCCTTTCTGATAGCGTCGTCCATTGTCTTAGGATTTTCAAATTCGATACGCTCCTTCATATGGACAGGTAAACTGCTCAGAAATCTTTGAACTTTGGCTTTCTCTTCTCTTAAGTACGGTACATAGTGCAGTAATGCAGTAAACTTGGTGATGAAATCATCCATGGTCAGTTGTCCTAGCCTTAAGTCATGAAATTCTCGGGCTTTTTCATCATAAAAACGCTCAGTCAGGTACTTATCCTTAAAGTACTGTTGGAACTTTTCCCATGTCACATCTTGATCCTCTAATCCCCGTACATTCTTCACTTCTTCCCACCATAAGGTGGCTTTTTCTTTTAACTGATAAATGGCCAGCCGTGCTTTAAGACCACTGTCGTAATCATACACCTGGAAATATTTGTTCATGTTAATCAGCCAGGCTTCCGCCACCTCCTCTTTTTCTCCATCGAATGTAGGTGGCTTTATCTTTCTGAATTCTCCGTGTAATTCCACCTTCTGCCTTTTACTGGCTTTCCGTTCATTTTCATTTTCAGATTCAGCCTCATTAAAATTTCTGTGAGGATTACTTCGCTGCGACATACTTCTTTCTCTTTGGTTCATATCTTGTTCACTTGTTTGCTGATCGTCCCTTTCTTGGAATTCTCTGCCAGCACTGGGATTCTCATATCTTTGATTCTTTTTGTCAGAGAGGCTTTTTAAGATCCTCTCTTGCTCCTGCATCATCCTAGCATTTTCCTTCCGTACCCTCTCCATCTCTTCCTACAACTGTTGTACTGTATGTAATAAAATGCGAGTATGATGTTGTTGTTCTTCCATCAATCTATTAGACCTCTGATGCTGCTCTATCCCCAACTGGACCCACATTTCGGGGTTTCCCTCTGGTGGAGGCTGCATTTCTCCAATATTTCGCTGTAGCGATTGTGATTATGAGGGTGTCCGTCTCATCTGTCCTTCCAACTAATTATCTGACTGTGCAGGAGTAACATACAATTTTTAATGTTAGTTGGCCCAATAGGGCTCCAGAGTTGTAACCTACTCTGATACCACTTGTAACACTCAACATTACCATAAAACCTACCATCATAAAAAAAAATTATCATTACTGAATTTCAACTAGCATTAAACAGAAATATTATATGATACGGTCCCATATGTTGGCACTGCTGGCATCGTTCTTGGATTATCATGTTTTCGGTACTACACATTGGAGTTTGTTGTACTATGGATTATATATATATATTGATAATGGATTTCGCTTACCATCATGGCTCATATTATTAATAAATCTCAGAACTATTAAGTGCCGGTAATTATGTTTATCCATTCCGCATTTATAATTGTCAATTGGCAACTTTGGAAATTGGGTTCGACATTTGAGTAGACCGGCTGGCCTATCTGCCCGACACTTGGCATGCCTTTCTCCGTCGATTTGATATGATCGCATGGCTCTCGTGCCTAGGGTTAGTAATGACCCTCGGTGCTCTAACCGTTCTAGTCTCATTGTTACTCCTCGCGCTGAGAGTTCTGGAGGCGGTGTGGCTCTGCCAGGGTTTCTTCACCGGGTTTCTAGACCTTCCAAGGCGATGGTGGTAACGCGGCGGCCAGAGGGCTTGCCTCTCGACTCAGGTAAACATCTCCTGACTGTTCATAAATTTTTCTGCGTTTTTTCATGAAATGGGTTGAGTTCCTTGCGTGAATCAAATGGAGGAGTCGGGTTGTCATTCGAACCCTGAAACTTATGTTTTCTTTTCTGGCTGTTGCTCTCTTATGTTCTTCAAATTGCTAAAATTATTTTCGTTTTGGGGGTTTTGGACAGCGGAGCTCCAGTGCTTAAAAGAGAAACTCACAGGTTTCAGAAAACGACAGGTATTCTCTCTTTAATAAACAAACTTGCCTCCGTTCCGGGGTGACCCTGTTCTTCAGCATTGTTAATTAAATATTTTGTTTCTTTTTGTAGAATTTCCTCCCGCATGCCTAAAGGATTCTCTCTTATAACAGGTATTTCCATACCTCCTGCTCCAGCTCGGATTTTCTTGTCGTTTTCCATGCTTGCTCACGGAAAAAGGGTTAACCCCTGCATGCATTTCACAGGTACTCCGTTTTCGAGAGGGACTGTACCCTTGGTCTTCCTTTGGCAAAACGTTTAGATGATAGTCCTGTTTAAGTCCAGTTCAGGGTTTAGCCTGATATGTTTTAGTTATGCCGTGCAGGATAGATTCTTGTTCAGATTTTCTTGATGTCATTTGTGGCCTCAAGCCGACAGTTGTATATTGTTTGACTACTCCTAAGTGGGGTTTACTTTGATATAACTGTGAATATGTCATACGGTTATTTGTCAGATTGCTTCTCTATTTGAATTAAAACTTCTCGCACACAATGTATGTATGCTTCTTGTTATGATTATACCAGTTGCAATGGTAGCGTGACATTCTCAATTGAGTTTCGTTATTGTCTTTTATATACTGTGTGTATAACTCTGTGAGGCTGTTTACTGTGTCTACCCTCTTTTCCAATGGTATCTGCAGTTGCTTTGCACCAAGTCATGGGTTCTTATGTATCACTGGAATTATTGGTTCATCGTTCACTGCTTCGATTCTAGAATTTTTCCTGTATCTACTGATAAGAGTTTTATTATCTGTTGGAGGGTTAATATTTCTATGTTGTTACTACCAGAACGTTCTGCATTTCTTACTGCTCCTGGTATTCCTTATTCTGTTTAATCTTTCCCTAAATAGTACAGGCGTCCGGACCGCCATTCATGTCTGTGTTTCTTCAAAGGCAGAGAACGACCAACCCTTTAGCACAGAATTATGGCTTGAAGGGTTAACGGTTCTCCCGTTCCTCTGTCTGTGTTTATTTTCCACTATTTAAATTCTACAGGACTGACTTAACTAGTGAAGTAGGTATGGCCGGTAATTAATTTTCAGGTTCTGTTATTAAATACTTCTTCCACAGAAATTTAACCTACCTCTGTACATGATATAATAGTGTGAAGAAAACAAAAGAAAATACAGAGTAAACTATTGATCTTCCTAGCTATTGTAAAATCTCATCTGTAGACTGTCTTTATAGAATATAATACTTATTTCCAACAAACCCTACTGTAAAGGTAACAGAAAACAAGATTCATCCTTTCATGGTAACAAAGTTAAGTTTTCTAACCACAGCATTCTTCAGAAATTAAAATCAGAAGCAAAACAAACAAAACGTTCTACTTCCTCTATTCTTTACTCATCTGGATTCTGAATCAACTGATGGTAATAGTGTTCCTCCCTTCCACGAGCTGACAAACAGTCCCGCAGCTCTCCCCCGTGCATCAAGTCTGGGTCTCTGTAAATTTCAGAGCACTGGACGGGGACTTAGGACAATCCGGTCCAGTCCTTCCACTCCAGGGAAAAACAGGAATTCTGGGGAGATCACGGGACGAACCGGTCCAATCTCCAACCCAGAGCACACTCTGTTCTGAAATGCCTCTTCCAGCATACCAGAGTTCCTCTTCCTTTCTCGACAGATCCAACCCAAAACCCTCCTCTGGATTTTCTATTTATTCCAGAGTTCTATGGGTAACTGTGGGAATTGTTTTTCCAACTAACACCAGATCTTGATTTACTTTTACTTTTATTTTTACCATCATTGTTACTCATGAAACTAATTCACAGTAAATATTTATAAATGTAAATTTTAATTTTTGTTCAATATTCTAATTGAAATAAACATCAGTCTTAATTAATAAAACAAAAAAGTCTAACCATTCGTTTCCACTAAAACGGTGGTTACAAAACATAACTAGCAATTGCACCATATGTTGTAAAGGAAGCGTTGTAAAGCAGTAACATAGGAAAGAGTAGTAGGAAAGAGTAGTTATGATTTAATTGAATATTTAACTTGTAACTATGAATTATTTTACTTAGAAAAAATTATAGGTTTGGAGAATTGTTTGGATAAAGAAATTGGTTTTGTAACATAGGAAAGAGTAGTACAAAAGAGTAGTTATGTGATTTAATTGAAAATTTAACTTATAACTATGAATTATTTTATTTAAAAAAAATTATAGGTTTGGAAAATTGTTTGGATAAAGAAATTGGTTTTTTTATAGCTTACTTAGGTTCTTTCTTTCATAGTGATGTCTAATTATGCACTTAAAACACATAATACATAGACATCAAAATATCTTTCATAGTGATGTTAAATTATGCACTTAAAACACAAGTTAAAGAATACATAAACATCAAAATATCTAATAATTGAAACTTATTTAAATAAAATTAACTAAAAAAATAAGTAAATAAATATTGAATATATTTAATAATAAATAAAATGAAATAAAATAAAGTAAAAAACATTAAGAAACAAAACAAAAACTCCTACTAGCACTATGTGCACCTAATAATTGCTCAAAAACAATATCTTCAATTGAAAATGATTTAAATAAAATTAACTACAAGAAATAAATAAATAATTATTTACTATATTTATACAATTAAAACAAAACAAAATATATAAAAATTTAAATATCAAATATTCAAAAGTGTCTCAATAAAAGAATAATATAAAATACATTTTTAATCAATTATACTTTGAATAAATATCAATTATCCTTTAGTTATATATATATAAAAAAACCAATTTAGAAAATATATATTTATATAATTTCACATATAATAAATAAATAAATAAATGTAAAAAAACAAAACAGTGGTCCATGGTTCCATTCACTACCAAGAAGAGCACATAATTCATGCAAAATCAATCTTGAAATGCCAACCCATACAACCCCACTCGACTGCTAAAACAAGACATTAATACTAAGAGGAGAAAATATCTAAAATATGACAACCCCCAAGGCCAATAAATAAAAGAGAAGTTCGAAAAAAAAGTGCCCAGATTTGACAAAATCTTGCGAGGTTTTTTTTTATAAACAAAATTTAATAAAACAAAGTTCATAAGAAAATGAAAATGAAAATTTAAAGATTTATTTATGATATTGTGATCCAAGAGTTAAGTGTAGAGATTTGGTCTCTACAAATCTCATATTCTACTCTTAGCACTATGTATACCTAATAGTTGCTTAAAAACAATATCTGCAATTGAAACTTATTTAAAAAAAATTATCTAAAAAAAATAAGTAAATAAATATTGAATATATTTAATAATAAAATAAAATGAAATAAAATAAAATAAAAAACATTAAGAAACAAAATGAACACTCCTATTAGCACTATGTAGATTTAATAATGGCTAAAAAAAATATCTTCAATTGAAAATTATTGAAATAAAATTACCTAATAGAATAAATAAATAAATATTGACTATTTGTATACAATTAAAACAAAACAAAATATATAAAAACTTAAATATCAAATATCCAAAGAGTGTCTCAATAAAAGAATAATATAAACTATATTTTTAATCAATTATACTTTGATTAAAAATCAATTATCCTTTAATTTAAAAAAAAAAAATTTAATTTAGAAAATATATATTTATATAGTTTCACATATAATAAAAAAAAATTAAATGTAAAAAAACAAAACAGTGGTCCATGGTTCCATTCATTACCATGTAGAGCACAAAATTCATGCAAAATCAATCCTGAAATGACAACCCATACAACCCCACTCCACTGCTAAAAAAAGACATTAATACTAACAAGAGCAAATATCTAAAATATGACAACCCCCAATAAATAAAAAATAAGTTTGAAAAAATGCCCAAATTTGACAAAATCCAGCGAGTTTTTTTATTTTTATAAACAAAATTTAGTAAAACGGAGTCCATAAGAAAATGGCAGCCATGGTTGGACCAGTCCTTAAAATTATCTCGCAACAATCTAAACAAATATGGCAGTACGAACCAGCTGAATGTTCACTAGTTGAAGACAAACTCCACCATCGTGGGTCACCTTCAATCACTTGACGACACCAACACTCCATGAATCTAAAAAAATAGACACAAGAAGCAATCATGAGTTTCAAAATAGAAAGATTTATCACCACAATGAAACTTAAAAAATTAGAGAAAAGCTCAAAGGCTACAAAATGGACAATTTTCTTTAGGTTTTTTCATCAATCTACAAACCCATAAACTCATATCACACCACACAGAGATAAAGAAGACTTTCATCACATTAAGAAAATTTATAAACCCACATCACACTGTGCAGAAATAGAGAAGAATTTCATCACTGACATTAACAACATCTATCCATTTTATTATTTCATCTTTTTCAAAATACATTTATTCTCAGTCTCCATAACTGATGCAAGGCAATGATTCGCTAAAAGGTAAAACCTCAACAAAAATTTTCTTTCTTCAGGCCTAGATTTGCTAAAAGGTAAAACCAAAACCGTATTTTTCTTTCTTCAGTCCTATAAGGAACAACCACGTAAATCCCCGACGTTAAGTAAAATTACAAACAATGGAATACAAACCCTCGAAAAAGAAAGATGAATACCTAGATAATATGGGGAATTCACATATTCAAAAGAATGACATAAATCCAGTGAGAATGGATGGAATACACTAGATCGTCTGTCAAAGAAGTGAGGATGCATGCTTGCAATGAATTATTGATTTTCAAGGCAAATGTGAATGCGAGCTTCCAAAAATTTCAAAAATATTCCAAATATCTTCTTGATATTGTTGAAATATGTGTAACTGATTAATAAATATAAATTTTTAGCTGATTAATAATGATGTTTAATCTTAAGGTTGATATGCTTTCAATAGTCTAACATAAAAATAGTATTCATCAGGATGAAGGATGAGAGCGCTCCAAGAACACGGTGATGAAACAACACAGTTTCCTAGGGTTTGATCGCCGGCAGCCACTACAAACTGGTTTCTCCATGGATGCGACCTCGGGAGGAGGGCCACCACCCTCCTACCGCAACATAACCAGCGGGGATCATTCTCTGCGGTCAATTCATTCAACAACGGTTCAGCAAAAAACTGCCCCTGTATTGGGAGCAGAATGGCAGGCCAAGATGAAAGGACAATGCTTGCCAAGGGTAGTCAAGAAACCCAGATTTGTTATTCCAGCGTCGAAGTTGGATGAGTATCGAGGATATATGAAGAATCATGCTCTAATTTGTAAGTTTATAGGTGTTTGGCCTTCAGAAAAGGAGTTATTAAAATGGATCCAATTAAAATGGCAACCCAAAGGTCATATTGATTTAAAATTAGGGGCGAAAGGTTTTTTTACAGTAATTTTCTCAAATTTACAAGATAAAGAACGCATTTTCGAGGGAGGGCCCTATTTTTACAGTAATTCGGGGCTTTTCCTCAGACAATGGGAGGAATGTTATAACCCCGAACAAGACCAATTTCTGGCTGCTCCTGTTTGGGTTCGGCTCTATGGGCTCCCAATGGATTTTTGGCACCCAGAAATTTTGCAAGGAATAGGAAATTCATTAGGCTCTTTTGTTAAAATTGCAGACTCCACTGCCAGAGGTCTCTATACATCATTTGCAAGAATCTGTGTTTATATGAATATCTCTGAACCCTTACCAAAGATGATTGATATAGAATATGTAGGCAAAATTTGGCTTCAGCCGATTAACTATGAACATATCCCTTTTCGCTGTCGTCGTTGCCATGAGTATGGTCATTTGTACAAATATTGCCCTCTAAATAGCCCTAAACAACAACCCCCGAGCTTCAATAGCCGAGAGACGCAACCCCGGCAGGATGAAGAGGAATTTGTTCCGGTTACAACTAAAAGATGCCCTACCCGGTTAGGGAATGCAGCCTCAGGATCGGCCTCAAAACAGAACCAGCCAGGTTAGAAACAAACTGAAAATAGGTATGAAGTCCTGCAAGAAGAAGGAGAACCATCAGCATCTGAGGTTATAGTAGAAGGCACAGTAGACGGTCATGCGGAGGTTCCACAAAGAAGCCAATCTTTCAAATAGAAAGCAGGACAGGAAATGGAAGCGCTTGAGGACAATACGTTGCAAGAACGTATAACGATGGAGGTAGAACAACAAAAAGAAGATTTGAGCGCAGAAGAGAAACTTTTGAAGCGTCTCTTGTTTGAATGGAGAAATCTAGATGATCGATTCATCCCGGCAGATCAGAAAAAATTGTATAAAGAAACCTTTGAGCATTATCTCACCGCCCAAGCCCACAAAGAAGCTCGGGAATGAGAGCAATCAGCGACCAAGAAAGAAACTCCTCTATCAAAACTGGCTAAAAAGCGAGGAAGGCGAACCCTGCAGGAATCAATTCAATTAGTGGGAGAAATGTTGATTAATACTGGAAAGATAATACCGTTAACAACGGTATTCCAACAACTGCCTAAAAATTCTTAATGAAGGTGCTCTCCTGGAATATAAGAGGTCTGAATAGTAAGGAAAAGCAGCGACATTTGAAAGACAAATTGCAGGTCGGGAAACCTTAGGCCATGTTATTACAAGAAACAAAAGTATTTGGGCAAAAGCTTCAATCTATAATACAATCTTTCAAAATGCAATATGAGGCGGTGGCTATTGACTCAGTGGGAACTTCAGGGGGAATAGCCATCTTATGGAATGTGGCAGAGATCAGTGCAGAAGGATGGATAGGATTTCCAAGAATTCTAACAGCAACTTTCCGCCAAATTGGATCTGAGGAAAGGATTCTAATCTCGAATGTGTATGGACCTCCAATTCGAGGAGAGAGAGAAACGTTTCTACAGAGTATAATAAGGTTGAGTACAATGCATAATGAAGATTATTGGCTTTTAGGTGGGGATTTCAATATGATTCTAAATCTTTCGGAAAAAAAGGAGGGATAAGAAGGGAGGATCCAGACATGGCCCTCTTTCGAGAATTAATAAATGACCTACGTTTAGTAGACATTCCCACAGTTAATGGAAATTACACCTGGAACAATCGCAGGGGAGAAAGGCATCAAATTGCCTCCAGATTAGATCAGTTTTTAGCCACAGAGGTGTTGGTGAGCTTGGATATTTATTATGAAGCTGCTATTCTTCCTACCATGGGTTCAGATCATTGGCCGATCAGATTGGAGATAGACGTCAAGGCAAGCCGACAGAATTGACCTTTCAGGTTTGAACTGTTCTGGCTAAGGGATCCTGGGTTCATGGAAAAGGTTACAAACTGGTGGTGCTCAAATCCTATCAGGGGACATAGTAAGATGCACTCGTTTCAGCTCCGCCTAAAACAATTAAAAGCTGAAATTAAACGTTGGAATCGGTTATAATCTGGGAACATTCATCAGGACCAAATCCGCCTGAAGGAGAAAATGAAAGAGATTCAGCAGAAAATTATCCTTCATGGTCGAGTAGAGAAATTATCCCTTGAGGAAGGTAGCACACTCAGTCTACAAGAAGAGAGACAAAAGCAAGAGGAGATATTATGGAAACGAAAATCTTGGGTTAATTGGCTCAAAGAAGGAGACCGCAATACAAATTTTTTTCACAAAGCTATGCTGCAGTGTAGCCAACATAATAGAATATTTTCCTTGAAAGCAGCAAATGGAGAACGCTTAACCAAACATGAAGAAATGGAGAAAGAGCTGGTTAATCATTTCAAAGATCTTCTTACAGAATATATCCCTAACCGTAAGGTAGCTATCCAGAAGATAACAGAGCATATTCCTCGACTAATCACTAGAGATCAGAACCTTACCCTGTTACGAGCAGTTAATATACAAGAGGTAGAAGAAGTGGTCATTAGCTTACCCAAGAATAAAGCCCCCGGGCCCGACAGGTTTACAAGCAAATTCTTCAAAGCTGCTTGGTCTTTTATGGGACCTGATATTTTAGAGGTGGTGGAAGAATCCCGAAGGAACAAAATGGTATACCCAGCATTGAACGCCACTTTCATTACCCTTATCCCTGAGCATAAAAATGAAGATACTCCAGTTGGATTTAGACCGATAGCTCTCTGTAATGTTATCTATAAAATCCTCTCCACAATAATTGTAAACCGTCTAAAACCTTTGCGGCCTACTATAATTTCTCCAGAGAAAACTGGTTTTGTCAAAGGCAGAAAAATCCTAGATGGAATAGTGGTCACTTAGGAGGCAATCCATTCTCTCAAGAAACATAAAACGAAAGGGATGTTAATCAATATGGATTCATCTAAAGCGTATGATCGCATAAGTTGGCAGTATCTGATAGAAGTAATGCGAGCCTTCGGGTTCGATGATAGATGGCTTCAATGGTTACGCTCATTCATATCCATGTCGCATTTCTCAATTCTATTGAATGGTAGCCCAGCTACTCCTTTTAACAGCACATGAGGCCTTCATCAAGGTGATCCTCTCTCACCATTTATTTTCATCATTGCAGTAGAAGGAATAGGAAGACTCATAAAATCCAATGTCGCTGAAGGAAAATTACAAGGTCTAAAGCTGTGGGGACCTCACCTTTTGCTGTCTCATTAACAATTTTTTGATGATATCTTATGATTCTGCATGGCGTAAGTAAAAGAATGTAAAGCCATTCTTAAAATTATAGAAATCGTCATGGAAGCTTCTGGCACCCAAATTAATAATGAAAAGTCCAATGTTTACTTCTTTAACTATACAGTAGAGATGCAAAATTCCTTGCCAGAACATTAGGGTTCCAACATGGCTCATTCCCAATGAAATACCTTGGCATGTTTCTAACGTCAGGATCCACTCGAATTGCAGATTGGCAAGATATCATTACAAGAGTGGAGAAAATGATACAAAATTGGGCTTTTAGAGCCCTCAATGCACCAGGGCGCCTCATCATGGTAAAATTTGTGCTTCAAGTGTTACCAGTTTATCAGATGTCCTGGAGAGCATGACCGAAAGGAATTTGTTCTCGATTGGCTGACATTTTTAAAAAGTTTCTTTGGCAGGGAGCACAAGCTAACAAGAAATGGGTGCTACTTTCCTGGGAGAAATTACTGAAATCAAAAACTACAGGTGGTTTGGGCCTCCGCGATCCTTTCATCTTAAATCATGTGCTGGGCGCAAAAATCTAGTGGCGTTGGCTCCTAGGAGGACTGTACCTTTGGAAAAATATTTGGCGCATCAAATATGACATGCCACTTACAATCTCAGCTCGATTGAAGGTTAATAAGGTACCAAAAGGTTCTTCAATTTGGAATCTGGCAGCTACAAATAGAGACTTAATTCGATCCAACAGTTTCTGGGAAATTAGAGAAGGGAGTACAGCCCTTTTTTGGGAGGATTCTCAACAACAATGGGAAAAGTTGTTTAGTAGGTTGGACCTGGGGGAAATTTTCCTTTACACGAATACACCAAACCACAGGTTAGTGCAGCATTATTGGTGTCAAAATCAAAATGACTTATGGCGGAAGTGGAAAGATAGAACCTCATGGCCATCAGCTCCAGCAATGCCACAATGGGATAATCTTGCCAAGGAACTCAAAACTCGGAAACTTAGAAATATTTCTGGTCCAGACAGAACATCTGCTCAAATCATGCCTCAAGGTGCAGCCATTGTGGGAGAACTTGGCACAATTGTTTAGGCAGACGGATAAAACTAACGATAGTATAACAACCACCATAGTCAAGTGGAGAAAATGGAGGTTTCATTGTCAAGTGATCAATAGAGCATGGAACCTTTCATTGGGTTTCCTCCTTTGGAACACCTGGAAATAAAGGAACCAGTGGATCTTCCAGGAGGCTACACAACCAATGGCCCAAATTTGGCAGTGCACTATCGAAAATATTCGTGAAAATATCCTTGTTGAAAGTTGGACAGATGAAGATTGGCAGGAAGTGGGTTATGAATCAAATATATTAGAGAAATTAAACTTAAAACCACAGATGCTGTACAAAGGGTTATGGAAATACCGACCCCCAAGCCAAACTATAGAGGAACAATGGCTACCACCTCAACCAGGATTTCTTAAATTGAATTATGATGGGGCCTCAAAAGGGAATCCAGGGCAAGCAGGCTCAGGAGGGCTTTTCCGTAACTCTCAGGGGGCAGTATGTCGTTTTTATGCTTTTGACTTAGGCCGTGCCACTAATAATGAAGCAGAACTTATGGCTGTAAAACAAGGTCTTCTCGTAGCAATTAGGGAAAATTACCAGAGAATCATAGTCGAAGGAGACTCAGCAATGGTAACAGGTGTACTTCAAAAACTCCAACAAGGCACACCCTGGGAGAAAATATCGAAAAGTTGGCGGACAACAGCTTTGATAGAAGAAGTGAGTCAATTGGTGCAACAGATTCAATACATGATCCTGAGTCACATCAGACGAAAAGGTAATGTTGCGGTGGATTACTTCGCTAATTGGGGATGTCAACATACAGAGCACTCCATAGATAACTACCCCAATGAGGCCATCTGAGATGTGGAACTTCAATCTCTCCCACTGATTGTGAGCAAAGATCTCCAACCCCCTGATCGGGGTGTACAAATGGCAGAGAGGCAATTCGAGCCATGGCAAGCTGGCAACAGACCGACCCTCACGCATTTAAGACAATAATGCAGTATAGTTAGGCCACCTCATTGAAGTGTGTGATCACCTGGGATGTTATTATGCCGTAGTATGGACAGGCTGTTGTGTCAGAGTATCGGAGAAAAGTTGTAGTTAAGGTAGGTGGGTTTCCTCCTGCACTTCATTCATTTCTGCATTGCTCTTTGTATGTAATCATCTGGAGCCTGCAGTGGAGGAAGCCGAACGACAAACACTCTGTCAAATTTGCAATTTCGGTGGGGTAGGTATCTATTCTCCTATTTGTTTTAACAGTGATAAAGGCCATGGTTCTGGTTAGTTCCAAGTCTGTAATGGTAGTTTCCTGTACTAGTTCGGTTATCCCCAAACTGCAACCGATTTCCCCCTGCTTTAGAGATCCCTATAAAATGGTTGTGAACCCGGTGTATATTAAGCGCCTCGCCTTTTTAGAGCGAATCATCAAGGGCTCGTTCAGTTTGAAAGTTGGTAAGGATATGTTGGCTCGGTTAATGCTCCCTTGCTATGTTAATCCTTTACTGCATTTAATTCCACTATGCTGTATGACCCTTTTACTGTCGGTTGTTTTTGGTAATTCCTGTGATAGACGAAGAGGGGGTTGCATTTTTTTGTGCATAGTTCTGCACAGTAGAGCTTCAGTTTCCCTTAGAAATCGTTGGGATAGTCGGAAAAGAGGTTAAAATTGTCTTCACATTGGCCTGCTCTGTAGAGTTTCTAATTGGGTCAAGTTGCATAAGGGTAAGGTGCTCCATGTCACTCTGGTCAAAACATTCAGACCCTCAGATCCCCGGGACTGCTTTAGGAAGTGGGAGATAGAGTCACTGCTTCTTTGCATTGTAGCAATCCACGCTATTCCTCAGCCCAATCTTCAAGGCACCCATGCTCTGTCTGTCGTCAACTCAGAAATTGCTTATTTAGAATGCGCGGCCAGTCCCTCTTGTAGGAGCTTAATTATGTTTACAGTTATCAGGACCATCCTTTGTTATCTATCTGGCTTTCTTGGCCTTCTGCAAAGGCTACAGAATCGGCTCTGGAGGTGTAGTTTTGATTGTTTTTATGATGCAATTTTCCTCTCAACCCAAAAAGGGTTGCGCATAGACTGTCTGTATATGGTGTCGAGGCATAAAAAGGTATCTTTCTAACACCTATTTATCTCACATTAATTATCAATCCGGGAGAGACTTTTTATTTCAAGAGTGTACTCAGTCTGAGGCAGCAATTTATCCAAGAGTAATGCTGTGAAGATGTAGTACAGAATAAAAAATTCAAAGGTAACAAATGATTGTAAAGAAACCTACTTACAGTGACATGAATGGAAAGATTAAACTACAATCTTGCAGAACATCGATCAGGGATGCAGTAGCAATAACTCTTTCCCTTAGAAATCGATGCAAGATTACCAATTCTAGGGACTTGGAAGTGATAGCCTCTATCCTCGACAGTTGGAAATCTTAAAGAAAATGAAACACAAGCAGGTTAAACAAAATCAATTTAAAAGAAACGCAAACTGAAAAGGAACAACAACATGTAACTACAACTCATCGATTTGCTAGTCAAAGACTAAGAATAAGTAATGAATAGAAATGGAACAACAATTACAATAAGCAATTCAACAATAATTAACTCTCCAATTGTAATGAAACCAAACACGATTGTCACACAACAGTAATTAAAGAATAGAAATACAAACAATAGAACGATTCCACCACGGTCGGGCCCTCAACCACCGGTGAAACGTTGTGGTGCTTTACTCCAGCGCTTGAGAAATGGAACGAGAACAAACACTTTTATTAATCAGGCATGAATAATGTTTACAAACAGCTCCTACTCTCTTAACAAGATTCGATGCACAATTCTGCAAATTACAACAAGAAAAGTCTCTCCATTCTTCCCCCAATACACAATACATGCTTCTCCTTTTATAATCAGAAGGAGGAGAAATTAAATAGAAAATATAATCTCCCATAACAATATTGGATTTCTCCAAACAACTTGATCAACCAGAAAATACATTTCCAACAATCTTTCAACAAGAGCAGGGCGAATTTGGCTTTGCAGCTGAGATTTGGAGGACGGCTGCAACAACAGAACTGAGAAAATTGTGCTTAAAGAACCCTGCGTATCTATCAATACATGCCGAATTTGGGCAAACCATTCCTTGATAAAGTTAATTGGGTCCGTTATGGACAAAACCCTTGTTCCAGATTGTCCATATTCTTCTTCATTTGTGCATAATATCAACCGCAAAACTGTCACTTCTTATTCCAGCGGATTTCTGAGTTGGAATATCTCATGATGATTTGGAAATCAAATCTGTAATATGGCAATTATCTTTGGAGGCTAAAATGGCAAATAATATTAATAAACCATCATTGATAAAATTATGCATAATAATAATCAATTTATTAAAAATAAAGGAGAAGAATTAATATTCATCCATAAGAGCATAAATCATTATAAAATAGATTTATATGATAAATTATAATAAATGACATGATAAATAAGAGTGAAAATGGATGAAATAAGTGTTAAGAAGTGGTCATATTCACGGCCCAACATATGGTTCCTCATATTCTTGCTGTCCCTGCCTGCGGGTTTGTGTTATTGAATAGGACTTGGTCAGCCATGGGGAAGAAATGTACAAAGTCTGAGTCTGCCAAAGGAAAACAGCAAGTCCAGTATGACCCTGTCCCAAAGAAATGAGGTCATAAAACTAATCAGGAGCATATCGAGACCTTAGCTGCTAACTACGTGTTGGGAAATTCTCCAATAGTTCGTCAGGAAATCCGTGGTTGGGAGAGAGAAATACAGACAGATCCAGAAGATAATGAAGCTGAAGCAGAAATTTTAGATTTCATTACTGACCTAGGTAACACTCGTGGTTGTCTTACCTTATTCAATCAGACAATTCACACTTATTGGATTATGAAATGTCTTATAGCTAAAGCTATTCAAAGTCTTCCTCCTGTCTGTTTCAAGACAGACCCGGCAAAGAAGGATCCCAGCTTACAGGACCTACTGGAGGACATACAAAACCAGTTGCACCATATCAAGATAACACAGTACCAGGCAACAGATCGAATCAGTCGATTGGATGATCAGGTAGGCAGAATGGAGAAGTGATGCAGGAGCATTAGGCTCAAAAGTCACTTTGTACATAAGTAGACATAGGGGGTCCCATGTTCTTTAAATATTCTTGTAAATATTAATATTTTGAATGTTTTAGTACGAAATTGTAATTGTTCTCAAGTCATTTTGAGAACTTGAGAAGTTGGTGGAGATAGGAATATGAAGAGTCAGTTTAGGAATAATTCAGCTATTGAGTCTAGATTCAAGAGTTGGAATACTAAGAGTTGTTGAACTGTTTGTATAAATATAACCCTGAAGAGATTAGATGAGAGGAGAAGAGTCCGAGAGCTAGAGAGAGGCAGAGAACCTCTTCAGCAATAGTGTAGGAGGATAATGGCAACGTAACTGACTATCTGGCCTGTTATGAAATTGTAAGAATTTGTTTGAGATCTACCACCTGTATATATACATATATCTGTTTATGAAGAATTGTATATAAGTCCTATGTGTGATTTTATGTCTTCTTGGTCGAACTATTGGAAGAAATCATCTCAGTGTAACTGTACATTTGTTGTTAAATTTTGTATGGAGAGTACCTTCGTAGTTGTGCATTATTGGTGAGATTGCTGCATGAATTGTCTTAATTCTGGTAGGAGCAGGACTCTGTAAATAAAGCTAGGAGTCTGCCTGCGTATTTGGAAATGAGGATGCAAAATGTTTAATTATGAAATCTGCAACCGATATTAACTGTGCCTGTGTGTAGTTAGAAACCCGGTGTTAATACCGTAGACATTGTATCTCGAATTGGTCGACAGAGGAGCGATTGCATGGCGATTGTGTAGTAAAGGACCCTGTGGGATTGGTTCTGTGCGAATTTCCTGTTCCCCCAAATACAAATGAGCCATACCCTCTATGAATGAGTGATTGTGTGCACTCTACATAAGAATGGCGGGACTGCCTGAAGCGTAATCCCTGGCTGATTGAAGTAAAGAACTTGGTTGGCTAAGCCGGTATGAGTTAACGTCGTATGCTCAAGTGTTGAGCCGGAACTCGTAAAAAGGGAATAGAACCAGAGTAAAAGGACGAGAGCGGAACTTGGAGCGAAGGAGACGAAACCTTGCGGGATGAACAGTAAAAGCGGTTTCCTAGGTTTCTTCGCACTGCTTTAGGCGAGTAAGCGGTAATATTTGGTTGGCAGTGATTCCATAGACTGCTGGACATGTGGCTTGGGCCATTGTTTCAAAATCGTTCGTTAAAGTGCGCCTTCGCGCGTTAAGGATCGACGTTGGACGCCGAGCGAAATGTATACGGTTCGTTGATATGGAGAAGGGCTATCCAACAGTGGGCGCTCGTTAAACTTCCCCAGAGGATAATCAAAGTGCACAGACGATAACCCAGGTACGGTGCATTCGGTTGATTGGTCTTTGATTGTATTGTGGGCCCAGGCGGAGATATATGAATTGAATTCGAGTTATTCGACGTATTATAATCTTTGTATAAGGTCCGATGGAACATGTCAAAAGAATTAATCAAAGTTAATTGTATTATGATGTTGAACCATTGCAAATATTATTCGGTCGATAATTAAGTATTAAATGGGTAGGCCAGTAAATATGTCTGTGAAGTCAGCCCCTATGGAATGTACGGGGGTTTAACCATATCGTGGTGATTTAATGTTTGAACGGAGACCGTGACCGTAGCATTATATGCGGTAGGGTGACTTTGTTGAAATATGTGATGGAATGAGCATGGTTTAAAATATTGGGGATCGATATATGTATGTCTTGGAGAGCTTATAACTATAGAGGAGTATTGAATTAATATCTCAATTCTTTGAATTGAGATATTAAAATAGCCCAGTCTTATTTGTTTGAATTTGCCAACGTGGAATAAGAGAAGAGTGAGATGCCCGGATTGGGAAAATGATTGGGCATGAACAATTGGATGCACTTACACACAGCATGCCGAGGTGAAAGTTGAGCTAAACCGGGAATGTGGGTGAAGCGGGGTATTGGGGTTACCCGTGCACCATAGTGGTATCCGAGCTAGAATTTGGTTAGCTCGCTGAAAAGTTTGTTTTGGAAACCAGACTTGTGGGAACTGATAAAATTACAGCATACAGGGATACAGTGAAGGCAATTGCAGAGTTGCATAGTCCAAATGGAGGACAAGAGTTTTGAAGACTGCAGATTTGGAGAAGGAAGATCTGATAGGAAAAATACACAGAATCATAGTAAACAGGATTTGCAGGATGAGTGGAGGACAGGATCATGATCTTGCAGGTAATTAACTTTAATCTGGTTGAATTTGTAGTTGCAGAATTATGGTTGCTGAAAATTGAAGACAAAGTTTGATAGTAAAGATAGTGAGCCTAGTATTCAGCTAGAGGCTGGATAAAGGAGGACAATTGCGGTGTTCTCTAGAGAAATGAGCAGTGTTTAACTCTGGTTGAAGGACTGTTTGCAGAAGTCAGAGTGTAGACAATCAAGTACATCTCAGCAGAAGTATATCACAACTTTGAGAGCAGTGATAGAAGAATCTAGAAAGGGATTCTGAGTGCAGAAAGATTGTGGCCGAACCTGGAAGATTCCCAACAGAGGTTGGATGAGCAGAGAGAAGAGGTGTTCTTGAGAAAGCTGCAGAGTGAAGCCTAGAAGGTTCCTAGGGGACTAGTACTTGCCAAAAGCCGGAGCTCAGGAGAGAAGCTTGGTGAGGTAAGTTGCAGCAAGAGAGCTTGCTGTTGCAGAGTCTTAGTGCAGCTTGTGAGTGAAGAACTCCTAGAGAAGAAAATGGCTACTGAGAGCCATGGTAGAGACTGCAGAGATTGCATAGGTTCTGGGAGAAGCCACAGCGGAAGAGTGAATGAAGATGCCAAAGCAAATGGCATAAAGAAGAAATTTACAGATGAAGAATGGCAGAAAGAAATTGCTGAGATCAGGAAAGAGTTCAATGAATTGAAGAGATGGATAGAAGAAAGCCAGAGAGTTGGTTGGCTCATGAGGAAGAAGGCGAAATGGCAACCATTACAGATGAGGTTGAGACAAAAGAGGATTTCCCTGTTGAGGGAAGAACTCAGAGCAACTGAGTTGAAAGAAGAAATTTCTGCTTGCGAAGCAGAACAGAGCACAAATGAAGATTGGAGACCTGCAGGAGGTCTTGTGAGACATGATGAAGACTTGAGGCAGCAAGAAGCTTATCTTGCTGAGGAGGAAACCATTAGGGAATTCCTGAGTTATTGGACAAGTCCAGATGATGTGAGGGCTTGTGTTCTTGAGTCTGACAAATGTGAAGTGATGAAAGACTCCACAGAGGAAGAAGAACCCAGAGTTCTTGAGTCAAGGATGGAAATTGAAGATTCCATTTGCAGACCTGTTCAAGAAGAGGTGGTTGAGGGAGCAGCCAAGGCTGAAGAGTCTTGTGATTTGAAAACTAAAAGGTTGTGTATGTTTGCAGGTACACCACGGGAAGATGAACAAGCTTCAAAGCTTGTTGATGAGAAGAAGACATTGAATCCGAAATCTGTTCAGATCAATGCTAAGATAGTGAGATCTCAGGAAGAGATGAAGACAGAAGGGTCAAATAAAGGTATTCAGCAGAATGTTGAGGCTGAGAGAGAAGGGCCAACAAAGGATTGGCCAAGAATAAGCAGAGGCATAAAAGGTTGTGTAAGGTTCCCGAACTCTACTCCTATTGAAGTTGTTGAGTTATATAGGAGGTTGGATTCTCAGAGAAGAGAATTAGAGAAGCAGAATACTTATGCACTGGATAATTTTCTGGGAAATCAAGGTAGGAAGATCTTCATGGATGGAGTTCATGGAGCAGATGATGGAAGAAAAATGAGACCAGTTGACAGTCTCATGAAGGATGCATACCAGCATACTGAAGTGCTGACAGAAGGTTTGGAAAGGAGTTCTGCACAACATACTGAAGTGTTGTCAGAGAAAAAGAAGGCATGGAAGCATTGGAACTTTACTGCTGATGATTCATGTGTTGATCATACAGAGAAAGAGGAAGGACAACAGTTGAAAGTTGTCAGAGAGGTGAATGAGAAGGAAACTATGTTGGCTGAAAACATAATGAAGGACCAGCATCTGGGCATGATGATTGGAGCAGTAGAGATGACTCTGACAGCTGAAGAAAAATATGATGAAGAAATTCTGAGCCTTGAACCAGACTTAGAAATGCTAGGAGAAGAATTGGTGACTAGATCATCAATTGAGACCATTGGGTCTCATGGTTTTAACACTGACAGTTTGTTTATGTGTACAGGTGATGCAGAAGACAATTCATCCTTTGACATTGTCTTGAGAGAAGAAAAACTGTTGCTGAAGGAGGATGAGACAACCATGTCTCATACACCGGGAATTATCAATGTCATTGACAGAGAAGAGTTGGCTAGTTGGGTAGGCCAAAGCCATCCTGAAGAACAAGTTTTGGAAGCTACTGAAGTGAGGAGGAATCAGCATTCCATGCTGACAGAATATGAGAAGGAAAAGCTCAGAGAACTTGATTGGATTTCTAAAATCCATCAGGAGGATGAGAGGCAATTGCTGAAGGTTTCCCACAAAGAAGAAGAAAATGCTGAGTCTAACTTCCAGCATGTTGAAGATATAAAACAAGCACAGGAGGAATGGCTAAACTGTTTGCTGAGAACATTTAAAGAAGAGAAAGGGATTGCAGACCCTAGAGCAAGGATGCCTGAAGCTGTGAAGAGGAGAGGAGTAGATACTAGCTTGCAGAATATAATTTTGTTTACTAGTATGCTGGAGAAGTGTGTCACTGCCGGTAGGAGATCAAATAGTGGATTGTTTCCTGAGAATGAATTTACAGATGGTGAACAAAAGAGAATTGCTGTAGAGGGAAATATCCTAAGGGATATTCAGGTCGGTTGCACAGAGGCAATATTGGAAGCAGCAACAGCCATGGTGGCAGCAATATTGACATTAACAGAAATTGAAAGCAGCAGCAGAGGGCAAGATAGTTCCCAGCGAAAGGATAAGCTGGACATGGAGATTGAGTACATCAGAAGACTGATGATGAGAGCAACTCTAGAGCAGCAAATAGCAGTAGGAAAGCAAGAGAGTTTTAGCAGGAGAAAGACAATGGTAGATTGTGAAAGCATAACTGAGGGAAAATTACAGAACAAAGTCTGGAAGCCCGGGGAAGATCAGTTGAAGAAGGATGCATCTGATGGACAGTAGCAAAACCAAGTATGGGATCCTAGAGGCAGAGACAAAGAGCACATGATCAGGAGACCATGAAAAATTTGAAGCTTGGGAGTCTGATGCAGGAGCATTAGGCTCAAAAGTCACTTTGTACATAAGTAGACATAGGGGGGTCCCATGTTCTTTAAATATTCTTGTAAATATTAATATTTTGAATGTTTTGGTAGGAAATTGTAATTGTTCTCAAGTCATTTTGAGAACTTGAGAAGTTGGTGGAGATAGGAATACGAAGAGTCAGTTTAGGAATAATTCAGCTATTGAGTCTAGATTCAGGAATTGGAATACTAAGAGTTGCTGAACTGTTTGTATAAATATAACCCTGAAGAGATTAGATGAGAGGAGAAGAGTCCGAGAACTGGAGAGAGGAAGAGAACCTCTTCAGCAACAGTGTAGGAGGATAATGGCCACAAAACTGACTATCTGACCTGTTATGAAATTGTAAGAATTTTTTTGAGATCTACCACCTGTATATATACATATATCTATTTATGAATAATTGTATATAAGTCCTATGTGTGATTTTATGTCTTCTTGGTCGAACTATTGGAAGAAATCATCTCAGTGTAACTGTACATTTGTTGTTAAATTTTGTATGGAGAGTACCTTCATAGTTGTGCATTATTGGTGATATTCCTGCATGAATTGTCTTAATTCTGGTAGGAGAAGGACTCTGTAAATAAAGCTAGGAGTCTTCCTATGTATTCGGAAATGAGGATGAAAAATGTTTAATTATGAAATCTGCAATCGAGATTAATTGTGCCTCTGTGTAGTTAGAAACCCGGTGTTAATACCGTAGACATCGTATCTTGAATTGGTTGACAGAGGAGTGATTGCATGGCGATTGTGCAGTAAAGGACCCTGTGGGATTGGTTCTGTGCGAATTCCCTGTTCCCCCAAATACAAATGAGCCATACCCTCTATGAATGAGTGATTGTGTGCACTCTGCATAAGAATGGCGGGACTGCCTGAAGCGTAATCCATGGATGATTGAAGTAACGAACTTGGTTAGTTAAGCCAGTACGAGTTAACGTCATATGCTGAAGTGTTGAGCCAGAACCCGTAAAAATGGAATAGAACCGGAGTAAAAGGACGAGAGCGAAACCTAGAGCGAAGGAGATGGAACCTTGTGGGATGAATAGTAAAAGCGGTTTCCTGGGTTTCTTCGCACTGCTTTAGGCGAGTAAGCGGTAATCTTTGGTTGGCAGCAATTCCATAGACTGTTGGACACGTGGCTTGGGCCATTGTTTCAAAACCGCTCGTTAAAGTGCGCCTTCGCACGTTAAGGATCGACATTGGACGCCGAGCGAAATGTATATGGTTCGTTGATCTGGAGAAGGGCTATCCAACGGTGGGCGCTCGTTGAACTTGACCGGAGGATAATCAAAGTGCGCAGATGATAACCCAGGTACGGTGCATTCGGTTGATTGGTCTTTGATTGTATTGTGGGACCAGGCGGAGATATATGAATTGAATTCAAGTTATTCGACGTATTATAATCTTTGTATAAGGGCCGATGGAACATGTAAAAAGAATTAATCAAAGTTAATTGTATTATGATGTTGAACCATTGCAAAGATTATTCGGTCGATAATTAAGTATTAAATGGGTAGGCCAGCAAATATGTCTGTGAAGTCAGCGCCTATGGAATGTATGGGGGTTTAACCATATCGTGGTGGTTTAATTTTTGAATGGAGACCATGACCGTAGCATTATATGCGGTAGGGTGACATTGTTTAAATATGTGATGGAATGAGCATGGTTTAAAATATTGGGGATCGATATATGTATGTCTTGGAGAGCTTATAACTATAGAGGAGTATTGAATTAATATCTCAATTCTCTAAATTGAGATATTAAAATAGCCCAGTCTTATTTTTTTGAATTTTCCAGCGTGGAATAAGAGAAGAGTGAGATGCTCGGATTGGGAAAATGATTGGGCATGAACAATTGGATGCACTTACACACAACATGCCGAGGTGAACGTTGAGCTAAACCGGGAATGTGGGTGAAGTGGGGTATTGGGGTTACCCCTGCACCAAGAAGTTACTTCAGCAGCTTCAGCAAGCAGACATGCTTGGGTCTACTGTGAAAGACCCAGCTCCAGTCTCCTCTTTAGATGGATAGCAGCTTTTCTTATAGTGACTTTTGATGCACTTTTTAGTTTTATATAAACTGTTTTTATGTCATAAGTATGGTCAATCTGCAGTAGTAGGACAGCTAGCTAATGAAACTTACAGACGGATGAAACAATTTCAATTTTGGTATGCTTTTCAAGCTTATAGGTGGCCAACAGACCTGGTTTCCTGCGGGCAGGTTGAGGTCATAGCCTGAATTTTATATGTCGTAGCCTTTCCTTCAAATATAAATAGAAAATAGTGTGGCCCCTCATAATTTACAAAAAAAAAAATAGTCTAACATCAAAATTAACGATACATAATACTACAAGTGGAAATTAAGAAGAGTTGTTCTCAAATAGTGACACTTTATAGTGTAATTATTTGAAGATTCATACATGTTTGTGAGAAAAATATCTAGGGCTTGGTTTGGAAGACCCAACAGTGAAAAACATAAAATTCAATAGAGAAACCCAAACAAACATTCACACAAATCTGATGTAACAACATCGATTTAAAAATCCATGTAATAAAGTTAATAAATTCAAGATAAGGCCAATGTCATGGGACAAATATTCCAAGCTAAATGTTTGGAAAAACATCCTATTGGGTGTTCATTTGGCTTATTATGGCTAAGGGAAATTGGAAAAGGAAGTGGAAAAGGCATTGGAAAAGGAAAAACTGCATTAATTGACATTTTATTTATGAAAATAAAGGAAATTAGGAGAAAAGGAAGGTTAAAGGTCATAGGTTGAATGTGAGGAGTAAAATGAAGGAAAATAATGGAAAATTGAAGAAATGAGAGGCCTCATTGATACAAAATTCTTCTTATGACCAATACACAACTTTTGACAGTTCAGTTTTGTGCCTCTCTCTCTATTCTATTCTCGCTCATACTCTTTGACACTTAGAGTATTTTTGTAGCACTCTAGAATTAGATAAATGAAGGAAAATGAGGGACAAAGAAGGTAAACAAAATAAAAAATAAAGCAAGGAAGAGTTCGATCAAGAAGCTACAATGAGATTACTTGCACGTATCAAGTTGCATGTATGATTTCCTTTCTAGTTTTGGCATGCACGGTATATGCATGTGTGTATTTGGTTCTCTTGGGGTCATCAACATGGGTTTTTACAGGTGTGACAGTGGGTGTTAGCATTTCCTTTCAATTTATGGATACCCATGGTGTGATGGTGTTTCTCTAAATTAGTTAAGTTGGATTACAAGATGTTTTCAAATATGAGTGGGGTGGTCTCAGAAGGAAACACAAGGCCTAGGAATCCTTCAACCAATGAAGGTGGGATTCCGGTAAAGCATGATTATGTATACCCTCGTTCGAACTAGGAATCCTCGACGAGTGAATGCAGTGATATACTGTAAGCTTACAGGATAGATATAGAAAAATTAGTCATCGTTTAGGTTGAGAGATTAGGAAGCATACATATTTTTACAGGCCTAGTCATCCCTATACTGATATGTGGTGGGATTGAGGTAAATCCTAGTAGTATATGTTTCTTTTTTGGCCTAGGGATCCTTTGGCGGGATCGCCTTAAATCCTGGTTGTATATATATGCACTTGGGCCTAGGAATCCCATGGTGCATTGGAGTAAAGTTCCAGGAAGCCCTCGCTATTTTGTTGCAAGTCGCACATTCATGCTTGGAATATGTCAAGTGGGTGATTGATGAAAGAAATATTTGGTTCAACACAATCTATGGTCGGGTGGTACGTCAAAGTCCCCGACCTGGTTTCATTTTGTATATGTTAATATGAGATATTTCCTCTTTTATATTATGTGTAATTTTTTTTGGTTATTAGATGGTTATAAAGGTTTTTCTATAATTGTTGATTTTTTGGTTATATGTTGGTTATAAGTGTGGTTTATGACCAACTTTTGTTATGGCTCACATCTTATTTTGTTTCATAAATGAAACATTAATAAATACATTACCTAATAGATGATATTTCAAATATTATTATAGGGCATAAGAACAGCTTGAAAATTTTCAGATAAGTATGAATTACGTATGCTCATTTGTGTTTATATGACTTATATATTACTTTTTCCTAATTTTTTTGACAGAATGCTTGTCATGCCTATGCCTTGATAGATTAGGTCATTAGTTTTTCATTAGAGGCCTTTTCATCTTATTATTTATCATTTTTGATAGTTTCATAAAGTTCTTGGAAGAGGTTGGAATCATGGCCCTAAAAGATTGGCTGAAAATTGGGGATGATTGGCACAAAACTCCCTGAAGAAGTGTGTAGTGACTTCGATTCCCATGTGGTGCATACGACTCGAGGATTTTATTTCCATGGAGGGATTTTCATGGGTGCGACTGGGATTATACTTCAGTTAGAAAGAAGGTTACCTAAAGGTTTTTACACCTGGAGTGGTGGGTTAGCCCGTATGGGTCATGTAGCTTCTGAGGAAGGTAATTTTGGTTCTGGTTTATCGATTCCAATTCCTTAAATTTACTTGTGTAGTTCAATCATATCATAGTAACTCTTCATAACATGTTTACCCTGGTCGACCATTTAACTTGGGTAAATGTGGGAGGAGGGTGTTACAGAGTGGTATCAGAGCATGGTCCACCCCTTAGACTAGATGGACGGAATGTGATTTTCATGCATGCGTGTTTGTTTTACATGTTCTTGTCATGTATACATGATGATGGTCATTTTTGTAGTTGTGTTGCCATGTGATTGTTTTGAATGCTTGTAAGTTGTATGTGTATGTGTTATGCATGTTGGCGTCGATATGTTGTTTTGTATGTATTATTATGGTCATTTTTGTCATGCATAAGGTAATGGTATACATCTGGTATTGTCATGCATGGCAACTAGATGACGATTAAGGTGATTTTTATATATTGATTATGATTATGATTATACATGTATCATGAAAATTTATTTTATGTCGCAGATGAGATATCCTTCCCTGAACTATACTGAGGTATTTTGATTATGTTTAGATTTTGGTTTAATTGACATCATATACTTGTCAGAAGAAGATAAAATATTGTTAGAAATATGGTAGACTATAGTTCACAAGATTCTCCCTATAGATATGATGAGCAACATGGTGATAGGTGCTCTCCTGATATAACAGATGCTATGACATGATCATTCATGAAAAAGAAAAAAAAGAATATTTTAATGCAATAACCCTTCAGAGTGTGTCAGATATGCAGAGAAAGGGATTTCTTAACGTTACTCAAGGAAATTAGGACATGACTAATGTGGCATATGGAAGTCGGTCTTATGGTGGGCACAGGTCAGACAGGAATTGCATGATCAGGGACCGAAGTTTCTTGGACACATTAGATAGGAGAGGCGATGGACACAGGTTCTATTATAGTTTTGGTTTTGATAGGTATCATGTTCATCATCGTTATTATCCTTACAAGAGGGGTGTCAGGGGATATTTTCTATATGAGTTCAAGAAAGCCAAGCCACCTAAACTTTATTGATATTTGAAGAAGTCAAAAGTTGAAGAGGCATGGTTACTTGGGATGAAGAAATTATTTTAGTTGGATGAGTACACGATGAATGTAAAGTATAAATAAGATATCTTCAGCCTCAAAAGGAAAGAAGACATCTGGTGGGAAGATGTGAAGTGTGTTAGAGACATTAGGACAAAGGAGTCGAGTTGGCATGAATTCAAGAGACTCTTAAGGAAGAAGTACTTGTTAGAGAGGTACTAGGATAGTATGATCAAGGATTTCTATGAGCTAAATATGGGATCAATGATAGATGAGGAGTAAGAAGCTAAGTTCCTAGAATTTTTGAGTTATGTACCATATCTTAAGGATGAGAAACCCAAAGTTGATATATTTATCAGGGGATTACCATTACCATTTAGAAATTAGATTGAGTATGATGAGCCTCGATTGCTTGAAGAAGTATTTGGCAAGTTGACGCACTATTATGAGCAATCATAGCACAATAAATAGTATCAACAAGGTTGGAAAGTAGAACAAAATGAAAAAGGTAAATGGTAGCCAAAAATGATAAGACCTCAGGATGCAGGTGAGAAAGAGAATGTTACACCTTACAATAAGTTTAATGGATGCCATCTCGAAGAAAAATATAACATAGTTGATGGTAGGAGACAATTTCAGTGTTTGACATGTGGTAAGGAGAATATAAAGGAGGATTGTTCGTAGAATTATGGTGGTAGGCCTCAGAACTATAGTGCACAACATGTGTAGACCATTGGGGATGCTGGGCATAACATTGCTCGTATCTATGAAGCACTGGATAATAGGCTAGAAAATCACCATGCATTTATTATCAAGATGGACAATCAAATTTGTGATCATGTTGTTTCTATTTTTACTGACCTTATATTTAATTATAGTTATGTGAACCATGAGTTGGTGGATAAGTGTGGTTTTAATAAAGAATTTCATGAAAAATCATGGATAGTGAAGTTGTCTAAAGGTACATCAAAAATAGTTCATCATTTGGTAAGAGCTTTTGCATTTGAACTGAATGGTCTGCCTATATCAACGCATCTGAATGTGCTTCTGTTTGGATCATATAGAATTTTTTTGGGTATGGAATAGTTGTATCTTCACAGGACTAAGGTAGACTGTTGTGATAAGGATATTGAGTGTTTCGATGAAAATGGAGAACTGTATAGGATCTTACAGGATAATACTAATGAAACATTAGTTAAAATGATCACATGTATGTATGTTAAGCACATTCCTATGAAAGGGTGTGTGTTATTTGTAGTGGATATCTCTAGTAATAAATTTGAGGATGTTGAGGATGTGTAGGTGTTGAACTATGTAGAGATTCCAAAGTTAGTACCTCAAAGGGAAGCGTAATTTTCTATCAAGTCGGTACTAGGGGCAGCACCATCATCGAAGGAAGCTTATAGTATGATCACTCCATATTTAGTAGAATTCAAGTTTGAGTTGAAGGAAATACTTGATAAGGATATATTAGGCCAAGCTTATCATCGTACGACACACCAATATTTTTTGTGAATAAGAAATATGGTACTCTGAGGCTATTCATTGATTACAGTAAGTTGAACATGATAACCATTAAGAACGGGTATTGGTCATTGAGGATTAATTACTTGTTTAATCAAATGAAGGGAGTATCGGTGTTATCGAATATTGATTTGAGATCATGATAGAATCAGGTACACATCAAAGAAGATGATATCTACAACATTTCTTTCCAAACTAGGTATGGTCATTATGAGTTTGTTATAGTTCCATTTGGTTTAACTAATGCTCCAGCTACTTTTATGTGCTTTATGAATAGTGTTTTGCGTCCTTATCTAGATAAGCTTCGTATTGTGTTCATTGATGATATATCGATATATTATAAGAATGAGGAAGAATATGTTGAAAATTTAACAATATTATTGAGGTTGATAAGATGGTATCACTTATATTCCAAGCTTAGAAAATATAATTTCATTCCAACATATGTACATTACTTGGGGCATGTTATCTCCAAGGAATGCATAACAATGGATTTGGAAAATATAAAGGCTACCATGGAGTGGGAGTTCCTAGGAATGTGGATGAGGTAAGGACATTTATGGGGTTGGAAGGTTACTACATGAGGTTCATTAGGAAATTATCACATATTTACTATCCTATCACATCATTGCAGTGGAAAGGAAATAAATTTGATTAGACAGAGGAATGTCCAACAAGTTTTGAGCAATTAAAGAAGTTGTTGACAAATTCTCTAGTACTCAATATTCAAGAGCCAGATAAATAGTCTTTGGTGTGCACTGATTTTTGCAAGAGAAGGCTTGGTGGAGTCCTTATGTAGGAGGGACATGTGGTATGTTATGAATCAAGAAAAATGAATGAGCCTGAGCAGAATTATGGGACATGTCATGATCTTAAGTTTGAAGGAGGTTTGTATTCATGAGCAACTACAGTGGATTGAGGTACTTATTTGATCAACCAAATCTAAATGCCATGCAAACTATATGGGTGGTGATGTTCAGTGAGTTTGAAATGGAGATCAAGTGTATTAATGGTAAAGAGAACAATGTTGGAGATGCTCTTAGCAAAAAAATTCATGTGAATCATATAGCAGCTTTGAGTTCTTATGGGACATATTTAAAGCATTAGATCTTCAAGAAGGACAAAAGAATGATAGGCACACAAAGATTAGGCACAAGTTAGAGTGGGTTATAGGTGATCAAGATTCAGACTATCATCTCACAACGAATTGTTTGGTAAGGTTTAGGGACAAGAAATATGTACCACATAAAAATAGCTCAAGAAGGTTATCTTAATGGAATTTAATGTTAATCCATATTCAGGTCACCTAGCAAATTAGAAAACATTGACATCGATGAAGAAGTTCTACGCTCGGATGAATCTGAAAAAGGAAGTGGCAAAGCTTGTGGCTATATGTTTGGATTATCGAAAGGTGAAAGTATAGTGTAAGAATATAGGTGGTTTAATACATCTGATCCTGATTCCATAGTTGAAATTGGAGGTAATTTATATCTATCTCATCATAGTTTTTCCGAGGAAATCTAGACAACATGATTCCATCATGGTGGTGGTGGATAGGTTGACAAAAATAGTGTACTTAATTCCATTGAAATAAAAATATTTATCGCATGATGTAACACATGTTTTCCTGAGATATATAATGAGTTTGCATGGTTTACTGAATAATATTGTATCGAATAGGGATGTTAAGTTCACATCTAGTTTCTGGAAAGAGTTAATTGGAGGTTTGGGTAAAAAGCTAGCCTTCAACACAAATTATCATCCACAAACATATGGAGAGACCTAAAGGGTCAGCATGACTTCAGATGACATGTTGAGAATTTATGTTATGCATAAACATTGGAAGTGAGAAGAGTATCTACCTTTGGTTGAGTTTTCTTACAACAATGGGTATCAGGAGTCACTGAGGATGAGTATGTTTGATGCACTATAAGGGAGGTGTTGTAATACTCCCATCAGTTTGAGTGATCTAGTGAATATGGTATTCATAGGATAGGAAACACAATAATTCATACCAACGCAGGTAATTTAAGGAGTTTCGGGTTGGGGAATGAGTGTAATTGCACATCAAGCGTAAGAATATATCCTTAAGGATTGAGTCATGTGCGAAGCTGGAACCTTAGTATTCTAGACCTTTTGAGATCCTTGAGAGGATTAGAAGAGTGGCATATTGACTAGCATTACCTCTGATAGTGAAATTCAATGATTTTTTCCTTTGTTTCATTGCTTAAAAGATATATAAATGATGTTTATTATGTTATTGATTAGTCTATATTGCAAGTGGAACTAAAAGGTGAATTCTAGATGGAACCTTAGTTTATTTTGCATAGAAATAGGCTCTTGCTCTGGAACTGAAAAATTGAGTAGGTTAAAGTGCAGTGTAAGAAATTTTGGCCTGATGAAGCTACATGGGATATGACTGACTAGATGTGGGTTATGCATCATTCGTTAGTTGCGGGTTGAAGAAAATCTATTTTGGTATATGTATATGGATGTAAATACTACCACGAGCTGTGTTATAAAGCTCCAGTAAGAGGTATGGTTGTCATGTTGTTATGTGTTCATGGTCGTTATGTTTTTTAGTAGTTTGTTCATTGTAAATTGGATATAAAGCTAAGTTTTAAATATCCATGGGAAGTATGTTCTAGTTTTCAACAGTCTTGCTAGTTGTAGGTGTCATTGAACACCAAGGACAACATTCCCCTATGTTGGAAATACTAAGAGGTGGGGGTGAATCAATATTTCTTATCAATTAGCACTTTTAAATATTTTTGGAACATTAGTTACTATTCAATTATTCTTGATGTTTATCCAGAAACAACAGTAAATAATAGAACAAAATAGGCAAATGAATTTTAGGTGGAAAACCACCTCCGAGTTAAAAGCCAATGAACACTTTTCTAATAAAATATTTAATATTCAGCCCCAACTGAAACGAAAAGTGAAACTTCCTAGAATTCTAAATGGTAATTATTCTCCATATCCCACTAGAAGGACACCCCAATGCCTTGGTTTCTTCAGTAGTCAACTGGATGGATGCCCCTACATCCTAGATCGACCTACCATCTTGAATCGTGCACAGGCTCCAACATGTAGGTGACTTCATGCACCAACCTAGCACCTCCGTGCAACTCTAGAACGATCTGAAATTAGACAGGAGTGTGGAATCTCATACTAGGGAAAATGATCCATGATACAATATGATTCACAATGATTTTCTTGAACTGGACCAATCACCAAATCACACTATGACCTACAACCCAACCAAAACATTATCCAACAATGACACTTATACCTCCCAACAATGCCTCTACAACTCTAGGTAGATAGAACCTTTTACAATAATGAGTCTTTTACAATTTTATTATGATGATTTTTCCAATACTGACTTTTGACACGACTTGAAACTTGACTTGAGACTACTTCTTTGAACACTAGCAGCTGCTACGGTATTGTTGTGCTTGCTTCAAGTAATGGTACAAAACCCAGACCAATATACAAACAAAATACTTGCATTTTCCTGCAAACCATATGTCAGAGAAATATTCAAAATTAAAATGTAAATACGTTCAATATTAAAAAACAAAACCCAATCAAACATACATACCAAATACTGACATTGTCCTGCAAAAACACATGTCAAATACGATATTAAAGCTAAAATTAAAACACTTATCATACATACCTCGTTGTAGCAGACTTACCCTTGACTGTTGATGTGTTGTGCATGCTGCAGTGATCCTTGAATGCATATTTACTCTTTCCTTCTAGAAGCTCCATGTTGAATCTCCTGTATATATGTAATTTTAGACCTCCAAGGTCTGAAATTGCGCCTTGTGGTAGCCGTCTGAGTCCTCTTTCAAAGCCCTTAGTTCTGATCAATATTGGATTCTTCATGAAATATTTATGCCCAATCTCCTACGACGACTTGAAAATAGAGTGGTTCAATATAAAATACCTGTATGAACTGCCACGTGTTATTTTTTCAACCTTTAGTTGTAAAACTGATATCCAACAAACTACAATCTGTCCTCTTTCTGTCACTTTTTACGAAATTTGAATCCAATTCTCAGAGACAAATTTATGACAATTTTGTTAAGGTCACATGTTTGACATGAAATTCAGGAACCTGCAAAAACCATAACTTCCTCACATCATACCTCCGAAAATATAGCGATCCAATATATGAAATTCGGTTTATGCGC
This sequence comes from Pinus albicaulis, assembly GCA_034641835.2. Taxonomy (NCBI): domain Eukaryota; kingdom Viridiplantae; phylum Streptophyta; class Pinopsida; order Pinales; family Pinaceae; genus Pinus; species Pinus albicaulis. The sequence continues at coordinate 43,159,667 of CM076580.1, forward strand.
TTCATCGAGATTTTGGCTAAAATGGGTTTTTTTTCTCAACATCTGAAGCTTTGCAGAAGAAAAAAAAAGAAAAATTATTGCTATAGAACCATGATGACCGGTTTTAAGTAGCAAAATCCTTGCACCAGGAGGATATGAGGGTCACAATTTATTTAAATGCATAGGTTAAGAGGGTCTTCAACAAGTGAACTTTGGATGGATGTTAGGAGTTTAAAAAAATTATTAATTATTGACTATTCAATGACCACTACCAATTATTAATGTCATGTGACAACCCCATGGGGTTTTAGCCCACTAACTAGGGTTACTAAGTTCAACAAAAGTACTCCCCTTGTGATCATGACACTTCTTCCTATAACATTCTCTCCCCCTTTTTCATCAATGATAAAGGGTAGCTGACCCTGTCAAACGTCATCCTATAGACCTCTACACACCTCAAATCCCCTTTTTTTACTTAGTTAGATAAGAGAAATAGTCTAATGAGAACTTGGGAGAATCCCAAGCTTTAGGCGAAGATACTCAAATTATTTATGAGGTAATGTTTTGGTAAATATGTCAGCAATTTCTTCCTTTGTGCCAACATATTGAAGCTTGATATTATTTTCAGTGAATTTCTTTCTAATGAAATCATATTTTATCAGAATGTGCTTTGTTTTGTAATGCATCATAATATTCTTGGAGATACTTATCGCACTGGTTTTATCGCAAAATATGAGAATAGGCTCATCAAACTTGACTTGAAAATCTGGCAAAGTTTTCTTCATCCATAGAACTTGATTACAACAATTTGTTGTCATGATATATTTTTCTTTGATGTGGATAAATATAGAAGACTACTAATCATAGATTGATAAAAGCTCTAGTCAACATCCTTTGACGGATATTCTAAACTTAACTTGCAACCTGTTACCATTGGGGTAAGGATGGACTTGCAATATTCCACCTTGAATTTCTTGAGTATTTCCTTGATGTACTTGGTTTGATATATAAATATTACTTTATCCTCATGAGATATTTGAAGCCCTAAAAATTATGTCAGTTCTCCAGGCAGAGATATTTCAAACTCACCTTGCATCTTTGCGGAATTTTTTTTACTTCATATGTCATCATTTCTTCAAAAAATTATATCGTCCACATATTCCTCTATAATTGGTAGTTTATATTGATGCACTTTCACATAGATATTATTGTCGGTGCTTCCTTTCTTGAATCCTTGTTGATGTAGATATCCATCAAGACAAGAACCAAGCTCTAGGATATTGCTTGAGACCATATAGTTCCTTCATTAATCTATAGACATAGTCTTTCGTTTTAGAGAGAAAAAAACCTTTGGGTTGTTCAATTTAAACTTATTCTTCCAATTCACCATTTAGAAAGGCCGACTTAACATCTATTTGGTAGACCTTGATCTCTCTTGAGCATGCATAAGTGAGAAAAATTCTAATAGCTTCCATTCTATCAAGAGGAGCAAATGTTTCCTCAAAATAAATTCCTTCAACTTGTGCATATCCTTTTTAAACAAATCTTGCATTATTCCTGGTAACTTTTCTATCATCATTCATTTTGTTTCTAAAGACCCATTTAGCTCCAATAAGAGTTTTATCCTTTGGCCGCGGAACCAATTATGAAGTGTTGTTCTTCTAAATTTGATCCAGTTCTTCATTCATAGCTACTACCTAGTGTTCATCTTGACTAGCTTCCTCAAAATTTCTAGGCTCAAAAGTTGCTAAAAGAGAAAGGCGGGCTTGTTGTGATGAAGGAAGATATCGAATCCTTCTGGTTCCAAATCCTTAATTTAGGTTGCCGATGATTTTATTTGATGGATGATTATTTTGAAACCATTATTTTAAAAAAAATTGGAGAATTTCCTTTTACATCCTACTGATCATTTATTATTTCCTCTTGGTTGAGTGTTGTTTCCTTATTTAATTTGTTTTTTTCTGTGACTTCTTCTTCATCCTTCATAGATTCTCCCTCAGATCCCTCAGATTTCCTTGAAGGGACAATCTCATCCCCATCCTTTCTAACACAATCTTCATCAAAAGTAACATTTATCCTTTCCACTATTTGTTTTTGCCTGAAATTGTAGCATATATAAGCCTTCCTTTCGCGTGAATAACCAATGAAAATGCCTGCATCAACATGGGAATCAAAATTTCCCAATTTCTTATCTTCTCTTTTGATGTAGAATTTTCTTCCAAATATTTTGAAGTATTTGACGTTAGATGGTCTTCCTTTTCATAACTCGTATGGAGTCACGTTACAATTATTTCTTAGAAAACCTCTATTTATAATGAATAGAACTGTATTGATTACTTGAACCCATAATTTATCATCTAATTTTGAGTCATTTAGCATTGTTCTGGCCATTTTCGGTAAGCTTCAATTTTTTCTTTCAGTAACTCCATTTATCTGCAGTGTTTTGGTTATTTATAATTTCCTTTTTATTCCATTTTCATCACTGTACTACTGAAATACCTTGGAAGTGAATACTCTATCCTTATTTTTCTTAGACATTTGATTTTCAAATCAGTTTAATTTTTTACCAATTCCTTATTGATTCTAAAAGACTCGAATGCCTTAGTATTTTTCTTTAAGAAGTTGATGGATGTAATTCTAATGTAATCATCTATCATTAGCATAAAATATAATTCTCCATCTAAACCTTTTGTTCTCATAGGACCACATAGATCAGTATGTACTAATTCCAACGGACGTGATGCAAAGTGTTATTTTGTCTTGAACTCAACTTTTGTCTGCCTGACGTGCTGACAAGATTCACATATCTTGCTGGTAGGTTTTGAAATTTTAGGCATTTCTCTTACTGCTTGCTTCTTGTTGATCCTGACCAAATTGTTGAAATTTATATGTCCCATTCATTTGTTCCATAACCAAATTTCGTAATCTTTCACAAAAAAACACCCTTTAGGTGTTTCATCCAAAATAAATATGTCATTTGGAGCTCTATTTTCTTTAGCAACAATTTTACCGAACTTTCCTTTCCTAATTTCACATTTTTTAGAGTTAAATAGCATCGTGTGTCCTTGATCGCGCATTTTTCCACCATTGAACACATTGTGATTCATATTTTCAACCAACAACAAATCTTTCGCTAATGGATTCCTACTTCCAAGTGTAACTGTAACTACTCTTATGAAGTTTCAAGACCCGTCATTTCCAAAAGACATTATTTCATCCTTATTTTACTTCAAGGATATGAATGTATTCTTATATCCTGTCATATGAGTTGAGAAACCACTATCAACATACCAAATGTTTCTGTTGCTTTGAGCCTTGAGAGCGATAACACATTTTTCAGTATTATTTTTCCCTATTTGGTCATTGTGATTTTGTGAGAATTCCTTTGAAGAAATTCCAAGTCTGCAATCTATAGCCAGGTGTCCAAATTTTTACATTTGTAACATTCGACATCATGTCTCAAATGATAAAATCTGTTAATGTTATGCTCAGTTCTGGAATATCCATTTCTGAAAGATCTCTCAAAACTGTATTTATTCCAACCATACATGCGACATTCTATAGCTCTATGTCCAAACCTTCCACATGAATAAAAATTAACATTAAAGATTGGTTGATACCTGTGAGGAAATATTCTTCGAGGTATTGTCCTCCATTGTTCTTCCTACGAGTCTTGATCTATTGAGTTGGTTGGGAGGTCTAACTACTTTTTATATTGTGCATATCCATCTTCTTTTGTTGTCATAGGAGGAATTTTCTCCTTTTCATATTTTTCTTTGTAACCAAGACTAGTATTGACACTGTTCGATTTCTGATTGTTGATGATTTCTTCCGATACCTTGGATCTATTTGTGTAGTTTTGAGGAGTTTTTCCATTTTTTACTTTTTTTCATAGAGAAACTATTTTAGCTTTCAATGCTTCTATTTCCTTGTTCCTTTCCTTTAATTCTTCCCTTGGTGATTCTTCAACTCGTTTGTATTCTTCAACCTTGATTTTAGGATTTAGGCCATGTTCCATTTCAATCTTTTATTCGTCTTCATGAGTGTTGACATGCTTCTTCTCGACCTTTAGCTCTTTAATAACCCTAATCACTTCATTTTGAGATTCAGCCTCAGTGATCTCTTCTTCTTCATCTCCTTCTTCGTCAGATGCTTCTTGCTTATTATTCTTGGCCATAAACAATACTCTTTTGTTGATTTCTTCTTCATTATCAGTGTCTTCATCACATGAGGAGATATCTTCTTTCCTTACTTGTTGAACTTCCTCAGAGCTTTCCTTCCTTTCGTAAAAACCTCATTTTGTGAGGACACTTGGCTACAAAATGCCCAACCTCACCATAATCGAAACATATCAATGGAAGTTTTCCTTTGAATTTCCCCTTAACTGTTCTCATTTTTTGCGTGAAGTAGGAAAAGTATTTATCAAAAAATTCTTCTGCATCTTCTTCCTTTTCTTCTTCGTTACAACTAAAAGTTTTCACTTTCGGAGTATGCTTGTTCTTACTAGTATTTTTCGATGTGGCGAGTGCTGATTCTAGGTGATTTGTGTCATCGTCTTCTTCAATCCTCATTTCATATGCCATAAGCACTGCATGGAATTCATGTTTTTTGACATTGGTTAAATTCGAACTATATTCCAAGACTTATACCATTGGGTTGAATCTTTCCATCAAGGTTCCAAGTATCTTTCGGACAACAATTTTTTTGTCAATAGGTTCTCCCAAACCTTCCAATGAATTTTTTATTTCATCAACACGTTCTAAGTATGCATCAATATTTTCATCTTCCGTCATTTTGAGTTGCTCAAAATTTTCCTTGTAAATTTGAAGCTTTGTTTCTGTCACGTTTGAGTCACCTGCATATATATTCTCAAGCTTGCCCCATACTTATTTAGCATTTTTGAAACTTAGTACCTTATGATATAAATATTCGTTAAGCCCACTAATAATGACATCTTTAGCCTTTGCATCATATACCATATTTTTCTTACCTTGTTCACCATGGGTTGCTGTATAGAATTTTTCAACAATTTCCCATACTATGTATCCTTGCGCCAACAAATGAACCTGCATTCTTACACTCCAAAGTGTGTAGTTATTTCCATTGAACAGAGGAACTCCATTTTTAGTATACTCCATGATCTCCTTCCATTTGTTAGAATGATATTGAAGGAGCTAAGCTTTGATTCCGATTGTTGGAAATACTTAGAGGGGGGTGAATCAATATTTCTTATCAATTAGAACTTTGAAATCTTTTGAGAGAATTAGTTAATCTTCAATTATTATTAATGTGTATTTAGTATGGGTGAAAATGGGAATTTGGGTTACACTTTTTTCACTTTTTCGAGAAAAAACTTTCTTTTTTTTTGGTTCTTCAACTTTATGCAAGCTAAAACAATTTTTATCTTTAGAATTTCATTTTGCGATAAAAATAAAAGTTGCCAATTTTTTTTTTTATCTTTGTATTACTTATTTTTTGGAATTTGTTTTATACGTATTTGATATTTCAACTTAGTGTTTCTTTGAGTGTTTGTTTTTTAACAATCAAAGGATTCATAAGAAGTCATGTTAATACGCAATGTTGTATTATTTGAAAATTTGTGTTTTTGAGAAATAAAATGTGTTACAACAATCTAGAGAGAGTCTACTTCGGTTTTGTCATATTTACAAAGCCAATGGATGCATATCATAATTACTAGAATTTTTTGAACCGGTCCAATATGAAAAAATTGCATATTTTGAATATGTTTTGTGACGCAAGAAATTTCTTCACATATAAGTTATAAACTAAAAATCTAAAAGTTACCCATTAGAGATGATAGACCAATTTAATGCACCATAATTTTTTCAATTTTTTTTACAATGTATTTTGGAAGATACAGAATTATGATTTCAATGAATCATAATGACCTTCACAAATTGTTTGTACCTGTTTTATTACAAAATAAATTAAAATTGTTAAATATTTATGAAATTCCATAAAAGTTATATTTCCTGAAAGTAGATTCAATTTTGAAAATGCTTGTCTTGGTTTTGACAGTTAATTCAGAATGTTTCATGGATTTTAATCAGTCCAAAGTTGAAAATAGGTATTCAAATCTTGGCTATCCATAACTTCTGATGTGTTAGTTCGACTGAACTCTAAAAAAAGTTTTGGCTGAACTCTTAAAAAAGTTCGGCCGATTTTTTTTTTGCACCGACAGCCCATCAAGTCTAACGACATAAAATTTCGGCTGAACTTTTACCTGAATTTCCGTCTTTCGGAAAATACCACGGAGCCCTTCCAAAAAAAAATTTCGCGGAAATTTATTCATTATTTTCGCATATTTTCACACATTTGGTCTGATTTTACAAATGTCTTGGTTTGATTTTACAATGGTCTTGGTCTGATTTTGCAAAGAATTGTTTTGGGTTTAAGGAATTTTCTTGGAGGTACATTCAAAGAATATTTTTGCAAAAAATTGTTTTGGGTTTAAGGAATTTTCTTAGAGGAACATTCAAAGGACATTTCTTGGAGGTATGTGATACATTTTTTGGATGTTTTTTGGGTTCATTTTTTTTGAAAGTATGGATTTGGGCTTAAAGTTCATGGAGGTATGTGATACATTTTTTGTATCTTTTTTGGGCCTCATTTTTTTTGAAAATATGGATTTGGGATTAATTTTCATTGTTTTTGAAGGTATGGATTTGAGCTTAATTTCAGAAGGACTCTTTTTAGGCTTAATATTCAAAGGACATTTTTTCGACATTTTTTGGAAGTATTTTTTAAAGTGTTATTTTTTTAGAGGCTTTCTTGAAGTATTTTTTAAAGTGGAATTTTTTAAGAAGTTGGAATTAATTTTCAATAGACATTTTTTGGAGGCATTTTTTGAGGTGACATTTTTTTGTAGTACGTGTTTTGGGTTGAAGTAAATCTTTTAAAATGATTTTTTAAAATGAGTTTTTGTCTAACTTTTTAGATAAAATATTTTTGTAGGACTTGGAAGGAAATATTTTGAGCTTCGTTTCATTTTTATATGACATTTGTTTCTCATATTTTTTGAAGTAAGTGTTTTGGATTGAAGTATGTAGTTTTTACAAAATTTTTAAAGTGAGTTTTTTTAAAATTAAATATTTTGTGATGTTTTTTTAATTGAGTTTTTGTCTAAATTTTTGAAGGAAATTTTTTGAACTTCATACTCTATTATCATTGGAAATCGAAGGAATTGTACGAGAAAATATGATCGAAAAAGAGACCCCGAGGAAAATAGAGAAGAGATGAGACAATCTCACAAAATAAAGTTAGAAGCACTCCCAAATATTGAAGGGGAAAATCAACCTCAACTAGAAGTTGAAGCAGGTATATAAATGTAAATATTACGAGTTTGATATATTTAAAATTTTACTAGTGTAAAATGTGAAGGTTAATTTCTATTTGATGAGCTAATTTGAAAAATATTTTGCAATGTAAAGAGATAGAGATATTGCTCAAACCATTGATGATGAGATACAAAATTTGAAAGAGAAAGTGAAAGAGATATTGAACCAATGATTGGAGATGTTGAAAATGTTGAAAGAAATTCAACTGAAGAAATTGAATCACAAGGTATGTACACACACACACACACACACACACACACACATATATATATATATGTTGAACACATGCACGTATTATTGAAATGATACATATATTTATTAATTTATTTATTTATTGGATATGTAAACTTATTATGTACTATTCCTTCGAATATGTAGAGATGAAATCAATGTTGATGATGAGATGTTAGAAAATGTTGACACTCACACATATGGAGATAAAAAAGATTACCATTATATACGATATCACGTTAACCGCATTTTTAATACGTACTTCATAAAGGAAATTGTGACAGTTCAAGCCCAAATGTTGAAAGGTCTCCTATCCTTAAGGAAATTAAAAGAAGTTATGACTTTATTGGGCATTCAAAAATCAACCAAAGATAAAAAAAATGAAGGAAAATGTGATACAAAATATAAATAGTGCTATAAATTCAATTAGAAGATCTAGACAGAAAAATGCTTCAGTTGTACGTGGAGAAATACATATGGCAGTGGTTTCATCAAGTACTAAAGAGAATCGCTTGGTAAAATCTATGGCACGAGCATTAGGAACCTCATGAAAAACGTTGCACAAACATCAGAAATTTCAGTTGCAAATAGATGTAAATGATGAACTCGCTTGGTGGAGAGCTATTTGTAGGCAAAAAGACAAAGATAGACTTGGAGAACATGTTAAGGAAATAATATATGAAAATTGGAAGAAAAATTCACGTGTTTTGCCAAATTCAAGGGATGTGATGCGAAGAAGAATAACATGAAGTTAGTACAAAGAACATGAAAAAAGTTATTGGAAACCACTCAGATAAATTTTTTCAACAAGTTCGAAGAAGAGAATCGTGAAATTCATGTGTCAATCAGTGCTTTTGTTCAAAAAAAACCATGGTATGTAAAACCTATCACCGTACGCGACACTTGTTGTTGTCATTATCATGTGGAATTTGAGTTATATTATAACACATTCCTTAATTTTGGTAGCACATTTTGGAAGGATTCACCTCCCCCTTCCACTATCCGTGATTTCATATCTCAAATTCTATGTGAAAGACAAAGCGATGATCTATTTTATGAAAAGAAATGTGTTGGTGGTAAAAAATGCGATGATTGTGGGAATTTGACTAGATTTCATAACAAATATCGTATTTAGATAAAGTATCAATCATTGTCCAACATGAAAGTGAAAGGGAAGAGATATTAATATATCCATACATCGATTCAAGGTGAAAATAGTGCTAAAAGAATTGAATTACGAGAAGAAGAAATTTTTGTGATAGACTTTTTAAGAAAGTTTGAGGCAAAAATTGATAAATACACCAAGGATTCCCATAGATCTCAATGAAAAGACTTGTAATTCAAAAAATCCCGTGAATTTTTTCCACCAGGGACCATTTTGTCAGTAATTGATTTTGTAAAAAACTACACATTTGTTCCACAAAAATAAATTTAGAGTGAATACTATCATTCTGACCAAGTCTCCATGCTCGTCCATATTCTATATAGACATGTTGAACAAAAAATTGATCATTTAGAAAACACCAGTGGCAATCGACATGTTATTAAAGAATATCACTTTTATATCAGTGATGATCGTACACATGATATATAATTTGTACAACACTGTTTTGGAAAGATTTATGATTCCTTGAAAAGTTGAAGAATAATATTCAATGAACATTGGATATGGTCATATGGATGCACAGGTCAATTCAAATCTATATGATCATTCTTTTGGTTGTGTTGTCTTCATAAAAAAACCTACATTAAACATTGTTGGAATTTATTTGAGACTGGTCATGGAAAAGGAGAACAAGACAGTGCAGGGGCATGCATAAAACGAGCACTTCGAAGATATCAGATGAATCCCTCTACAAGCCGACTTGTAGACGCTAAAGAAGTTATTCAATGGTGCATCGCTGCTCTAAGCCATGAGACAAACCGATCAAGGGAAGTGTGAAGGTACATTCATTTTAATTTTTATTGGATATCTAATTTTAAACAGTGTACATTTATCACAATTTTATTATCTTTGATTGACTATCTTTGATTTTATTTTGATATATCATATTTACATTCTTCTTTGAATTTTCCATATAAATGTATTTTTGGCATATTGGGATCGAAGAAGTAGATAGATCAATTGGAAATGACATTGAAACAATAAAAGGGACTCGAAAATTGCATTCAATTCAAACAAAGTTGTTCAGAAATGTGTTTACATTGGATAAAAGAAAATATTCTTGTTTTTGTCATGTTTGCATAGACAAAACAGAATCCAATGATGTTTGTGAAAACAAAATGTATGTAGAATATTGGAAACACATAGAGCTAAATAGAAATGGAGAAATGTCCATTGCAATGTTTGAAGAGATGCAATGAGAGGAGACTACAATATCATCCAATGGTGATCGAGTTTCTGAGTACATATATGTTTGTTGAATTGGGGTCAATACCATAAATGCACTAAACTAGAAATCATTGTTGATTTATAAATTGGTAAATTGATGACATGAGTAATCACCTAAATCTACACTTTGGAAGAGTGACTTTTCCAAAAGAAGATTGCCTTGAGTTATTATATGGAGAATAAATTTAACCTTTCTATCGTGTGAATAAGATTCTATTTCAGAATTTGTACATAGATATATATGTTCTAGAATGGAATTAACTGAAAGTAGCTTTTCTATACATGTGCATTGATGAAAAATATGGACATATATGTAAATTATAGGTTGAATTTTTAAAATTTTATGATTTTTTTCAACACATCTAACAAGACCTAGAATCTTATGATTGTTTATATATATATATATGTGTGTGTGTGTGTGTGTGTGTGTGTGTGTGTGTGTGTGTGTGTGTGTGTGTGTAGGTATTGCACTTCACAACATTACCTCACATGCCAAATGTACTTCAACCATCCAAAACTTGAGGTTTTAAATACTTTTTGATTATATCACAACATTACTTCACATGCCATGCCAATTGTAGTTCAACTATCCAATAAAAACATTTAATGTTATATCACATGCCAAATGTAGATCAACCATCCAAAACTTAAAAGTTTTAATTTAACAAAAAATTATAGATCACAACATTACTTCACATGGCAAATGTACTTCAACCATCCAAAACTTGTGTTTTAAAATTTTTATTATTATATCAAAAAATTACTTCACATGTCATTCCAATTGTAGTTGAACTATCCAATAAAAACATTTAACATTATATCACATGCCAAATGTAGATCAACCATCTAAAACTTAACTTTCAATTTAACAAAAAATTATAGATCACAACATTACTTCACATGCCAAATGTACTTCAACCATCCAAAACTTAAGTTTTAAAAACAAAAAAAATTATAACACAACATTACTTCAGATTCCAAATGTAGTTGAAAAGAAAAACATTAATTTATAGATCACAACATTACTAGTAGTTCAACTATCCAAAACATAAGTTTTAAAAACCAAACAAATTATAACACAACATTACTTCACATTCGCATGCCAAAAGTACTTCAACCATCAAAAAATTAACTTTTAAAAATAAAACAAATTATAACACAACATTACTTCACATGCCAAATGTAGTTCAAAAGAAAAACATTAATTTATAGATCACAACATTACTAGTAGTTCAATTATCCAAAAATTAACTTTTAAAAACAAAAAAAATATAACACAACATTACTCCACATGCCAAATGTAGTTCAAAAGAAAAACATTAATTTATAGATCACAACATTACTAGTAGTTCAAC